>CM042320.1:29345363-29410363 GCA_023566125.1 Zingel zingel
TTGTGAGGTCCTTAACGAGATTATGAGGATTAATGTTCATGATCGCTGCTTGTCTCTTCTACCTGATGTCTCTGTGAAGATGGTTCTTACTGTGTCAGTGTCTAACGCACGCATGTCCAAATTTAGCCACCTGCTACGGTTTGCTGATCATTTTTGATGGTGTTTTGTTCCTGATGGCGGGTTACTATCAGAGTGAAGCAGCGCTACCTTGGACTGGTAAATGCATCTGTAACTGTGTTTGCCGTCTCCTCCTCTTCTAACGCCTCTTCTTCTTGTTTCTTTTCTTTCCTTATTCTATTTCAAGCATCTTACCACAGCCTGGGCCTGTTGCTGGGAGGAAAACACCGGATGAGTGTAAAGCCGGATTTATTCTTCTGTGTCAGGGCGTTGCAGAGGCTACTTGTGAAGTGCTGCTGGAGCTGATGTAGTACACCTCCTCAAAAATATAATTACATGTAAAGAGCGACGAAGATACCATGTGGACACCACAAAATTTGTAATTGGTCAAGATAGGTTGCTTTCCGCCAAGATGCTTCTAGTGTCGGTAGAGATTGTTTATTGTGAATATTGAGCAAGTCAAACAAGAGCTTACCAATCCCCTGCTTCTTTGATAATTACATTTTGTGATCAAGAGTAGCGATGCCTTGATCATCACTCTCTATCACAAAGTGAAGGAAAACATTTATTCATGATGACTTCAAGTAAATAAAGAATTCGCTCATAGTCTCTTTTTAGTGGCTAGACAAATTTGTATGTTGTGATTCAGTGGAATTTCCAGAGCAAAGCCACTGTTCCCACCGTTGCTCTCTACCGTAGGGCACAGTGGGCGTGGTCTCCACACCAAATGCCTCATGACAACCTCAATCAATGGCTCTGTGCGGCATGCAAACAATCAGCCACATGTAGCAACAGAAAAGGTAGAAATCCATGAAAAGATTAAACTAAAATTTACACTACATCCTACATCCTTCTCTGCCCTTTGCCAGCCAGTGTAAACACAATTACTGTGGGTGTATATATTAAATGCACAACATGACCTGATAATGTGCAACGCATCCACCTAGTGCTATTGAGGTGCTAACGCATTTAGCAAAATCCTTAGCTGACTCTAAATAAATTCATACCTAAGACGATTTGTACTCCAATATGGCTGTGTATGTGTGGGTGTAAAGCGAAGACGGCTGGTTTGAAAATGGTGACATCATCCTATGTGAGAGCATGATCTAAACTTTACCCTCTCAGATATTTCCCTTGCTGCAGTAATTCACCACAAAGAAATTACGTGTTGGCGTATGCTCCCTCGACTAAGTTCAGTAACATGAGTCTACAGTAAGTAATTTGATCCATGACATGATCTGTGTATGTCTGCACCTATAGGACCATTTAGGATCTGTGCTCATTTCCATTTCTAAATGAATTTGATTTATTTTTCTAAGCCATGTACTTAAGCTTTTCTTTATTCTGTTTCTGTTCTTTTTCCTCTCCATCCATTTTCTTAAAATGAAAATACATCAATGTAAATCTAAGTGTCCGCCATTAACTGTAAAATAATGGACAAAGCTTCCGGGTCTGAAAAGTGAAGCCAATGCGGAAATGCCTTAAACCTGCATTCTATCTAATTTCCAGCAGGGGACGACTCCACTGGTTGCAAAAAAGAAGTCGGCTCGCATAGCAGTTTATAGGGAAATGACCTTACTTCTCACTTGATGTATTACCTCAGTAAACATTTTCATAATAACTTTATGGTCTCAATCGTTATTTTCATGTTAATTTTGTAAATTATGGCCCCATGTATTTTAAAATAGATGATAAAGCAGGACATGCTTTAGGGCTACACGCCGACGTGTCGATCATAATAGAGGCTTAACAATGCATATCCATGGCACTGTGTACATGGAAATAGTGTGAATTTGTTTTTGGGTATTGTTTATGTTTTCATCTTAAACTTTGACTCTCTCGCGTTTTCTCTTCCTGAAGTTAATCGGAACATTTTGGTCACCTAAAAATGTCTTGTTTAGCATTCGGTAGCACCTTGCCAACCAAGTTCACAAACCAAGGGGTGACATCACTGCTGCTAGGTCCATTATTTTTACAGGCTATGGTTTACCATGTAAATATGTAAGAAACTTTATGAATCCACAGAGCGTATGGGTGTGTGTCCCGTAGTCTGCAGGTCCAGGGGCCTTGAAGGGAGCTGCAGTTCAATCTAAATGAATGAGGGCATTATGTAAGTGCTTACAACATCGAGAAATTATGTAAATGGATTCGTTGCTACACAACAATACTCCTCCTGTCAAAACATAAACGACACTGTACAAATAGCCAAATGATCACAACGTTGAAATATGATGAAATCCGCCCCAGGGGTGGTATACATGCTTATATGTATACAAATAAGGGAAGATTGGACGAGTTTACAAAAGGCTCCTCTTTACAAATTTATGAATCATGGTCCACTCCCATGAACGCTGAACTTCAATGAAATTTACTTTTTGGCCGGCAACCACAGACTTCCACGAAATGTTAAGAATTATGTGTTGTGAAGATTAATGAAGCGCTCAAGTAGTTCTTCAGTGTTTGAAAAAGGGCTTGATATAGGATTATGGGTAGCTGGTCTACTTAGTTCATCTCTAATGCTGAATGTGACGTGGAGGGTTCCAGCTGTGAGCCATCATCGAACACAGTGCTGTCCCACCTCATGCACCCTTTGTGCGTCACTAGCTGTTTGAACTTCCCTGGCTGTTTTTATTTGGTTATGCATCTAAATCATCAGGGGTCAAGTAAACAGCTCTGGTGGAGGTAAACAGCCTGAGGGATAGGCTTTCCTCTGGGGCCTTCAGCAGCTGAACTTTACAGAGACACACACACACACACACACACACACACACACACACACACACACACACACACACGTACATATACGGCCTCAAATCTGGTTGCAGATCAAACTGCTTACGCCTATTTTTCACTTATCATTGCGGGTTCAGCTCCGTGCTTTTTTCGGCACCGAAGGATCCTGCGGTCCCATTGGCTGTTGCAATCGGCGAGATGATGTTTCCAAGGATTCGCAATGAACTCTGCTTCTCATCACACTCACAGACACACACAACCACCTCCTCACCAGCTCAGGGCAAAAAAAGAGAGAAAGAGGGGCAGAGAGTGAGAGAGAGGATCAAAGCCGGTGAGTGGGATGGATTCTCTGAAATGAATAGTGCTGGGGGATATTGCTTTAACCTTTGTCCAAAGCGCTGTGCTCAGGGACCTCTCTGTTTGTTTTAACAGCTCCGAGTTAGCAAGGGTCTCGCTAGCAGCAGAAGGAATCTAGGCTAACGAGACATATTCACTACATTTAAGCGGGTGCATCGTGTCACGATAGGTTGTTCATCTACAGACTGACCTGTCTGCTTCTTCCATCTATGGAAAACTTAAGATCAAAAAATGACAAAGGCATTTTTGTGGTCAGCATGATATTTTTGGCATTTAGTCAACATGAATGGGTTTGATCATTCGCTGAGGCAGATGTACAGTAGTGTTTTATTTCAGGGGTAGATCAAAAGTCTCTTCATGCTGTGTCTAACCACAACTAGGATTATATTAGGATTTATTTGTTTTGGGCCTATCCGCTTCACAGGGAGGCCAGGCCAACAACTCTTCTCTGCCACTCCCTGTTTTGATCAAAATCTCACAAGACTGTAGATGAATCTGGATGCACATCAAAAACTGCTCGTGTCTATTGCACTTATCACCATGGGTGTAGCTCTGCTCTCATTTTGGCGCTGTGCCGTGTATATATATATATGTTAGTTCTCTCTCTGTCTTACTAATAATCTGCCAGTTCCCTGCCCCTCTCTTCTGGGCCTCCCTCCATCTCTCCCTCCATCACTGCTCGCACACAGCTGCACTGCAGCACACATGGTGGGAAGAGACCGGGCAGAGGGGGAAAGGAGGAGAGCATAAAAATGATGTTTATATAGCTATGTAGCAGGAAGGGTGAAAGAGATCTCAAGGTGAAACATTAGGGGGTGCTGGATAGGAGGAGAAATTGAATGCTGCTCATTGATGGCAAACATGAAATACCGGCATTCGCATTCGTATTTTTCTCTTTGATTTATGATCAGTAATTACGTTGAATATGCATTGATAAGGAGAGCTTACTGTTCATATGCAGTCTCACTCACTGCCTTCCCCTTATCACTGTCCCGCAGAGGATACTGCTCATGTGTGTGATCATGGCTTTGGTGACTTTGGTTTCTGAATGCTAGACAGTTCATTAACTTGTAAATCTACGCACCCCGTGTAAATCTCCCTGGGTGGGAAACGATTTGTAGCTGATGACATGTTCCTTGCGTTCATTTGCGCACAAACCAACTCCATACAGCTTTTCCCCCCACATAACATCTCTATCACATTATTATACGACACATGCTTTAACCCAATATATGAAGAATGTGTGACTTTATGGTTTCATATGGAAAGTTTACCATTAACCTTAGTCTCAAAGGTTAGAGAGGGTGTATAGTGGGTAATAACTCACAGAGGTCTCACCTTCCTCTGAAAACAGCACAACAAGCCCTACATCAAGGGAGCTTTGAGAAGGAAATGAGCAAAGAAAGAAAAGCACACAGCAGGAGCCGGAGCAGCCACATTTCCAAATTATTAATATTGTTTTTCAAAGTGATCCAAACACTCTCAGGGGATTAGGGAAAGGGGGCAGGGAGAGAGAAGGAATCAGGTAGATTATCTGTCCCGGTGTAATTTTTTTGGTTCAACTGAATTGTCAACATATGAGAGATAAGAGGAAAAGTCAGTAGTGGCCTTGGTTATATAAAGACTTAAAGCTGAATGAAACACTATCTTTATGGCAGGGTTACAGCAAGAACTGGAACTGGTGCTTTGGCTGTAGCTAAAAAAACATCCTCAGCTCTGAGCTTGTCGTTTTCATTCAGACTCTTGTTTTCTTTCAGCTAAAAGCAAGCTCCCCTGCCCAGAGAGCTGGCTAGCACTGGACACACAGTCACACAATGTGTTCCTCGCTCTCCTACTGCCAAGCTCCACTCTGCTCAGGCTTCAAAAACAGCCAGAACCAGACACATGCCGCCACGGTACTGTACTAATGTTCCTAACATTAGCCGGCGAAGGAAGAGACGATACTCAAACACAATGCAAATAATATAACGCAGAAGGAGAGGCTGATGTGGTAGTAAATAGCAGTCTGGAGTTGTTTCAACAATAACCCTCTGAAATCAGAGGGAAATTAACAAACCCCCTAGATTTCCCTCACCGAGGGGATGTTTTTCTCCCCGGTCCGTTGGGAAACGCTGTTGTAGTGATGGGATAAGTTGTCACATTAAGCCAGTTGTGTACAACGTGGAGGTCCATCTTGCTTCAATTAAAAACTCCAACGTGTCTGGTTTTGATTAGGGGTCCTGGCAAAACCAAGGTGATTCCTTTCTTAATGAAAACCACCAGAGAGGCTGAGCAGTGCTAAAAACTGGTTAACAAAGAATAATAGCTGAGCAGGGAAGGTATCTCGCTCTCATCCTCCTTCCCCTGCCGTTTCCTTCCTTCTGGCCTATATAGTCCACATACCAGATGGACAGACCTAACCTTGGAGGGTTGCACAGGGTGATGGAGTAGGGGGTAAAGGGTTTATGAAATCAATCCCTCTCCCCTAACACTTCTTTAGCCATTTTATTCCTTCTTTTTTTTTCCTCGCTCCCTGCTTGCTTGTTCACCTCACTCTCCTTTCCCATCTCTTCGCTCTGTGAGGATTTCTGTGAATCTGACATGTCTTGACAGAAGCAGACTCATGTTTCTGCTACAAGGGTCTGAAGGTTTACTCCTGAACAGAGTTTGCTGTGATTTGAAGTTGAACTACACTCCCCCCTCCATGGCCGCACAGTCACCAGTCACCTCATCCCTCATCTTGAGACCAATGGTATTTATTATTTACAAGCGCACTACATCTTATCTTGTGACCTTGTCAGTCCGTAAGTTCAAATTCCAGATAGATTGTAACCACAGATGCTGACTTAAAAACAATTAGGCTTGTTGCTCACATTGAATGGCCAAATCTTCAGCTTGGAGTGTCTGTAGTGGGGAGAGAGGAGTGGGGTGACTGACAGGCAGTCACAGCATTATGTATGCCTCTCTACTGTCATCTACGTTACAGAATGCTCCAGAAGCCGCAAGTGTGCCTCTAATTCATTGACTTGGCCTGTGTAGAGCTCATGGAAATGCGATGGTCACCAAGAGTGCAGGGATGCATAAAGTGAGAGGCGCCAAATGCAGAGAGAAAATATGGATGGGAAAGACACACAGCACGCTGGCTTCCCATAATGCTGGGCGTTTCTAAGAATGTGGTCTGATCTAATGTGCGATTCAGCTGGTGACGCAGCGATTACTTCCTTTCATCTTTTCATCTCTTTTATTCTCTTATCTTTGATTGTCTCTCATTCCTTCATCTCTGTGATCAGGTCCTTTATGGGGCGGCATATCTGTGTCTCATCCCCTCCCCCCCGCCTCAAAGGAGAGGAAGCCTGGAGGAGACAGGCCAGCAAAATATAACGATGACAAATACACAGACAGGCTCCATCTGATAAAGAGTATTTCCTGAAGATGTGCGTTATGTTTTGTGTAAAAGACGAAAGTGGAAAGATCTGTCTTACAAAGAAAACATACAGACTGTTTTAATATCAACCAAATTTCAAGATGATCATGGAAACATTTAAATATTTTTGCTTAGAATTTTCAGTTTTGGTGTATGATCGCACACTATTCTTAAAAAAAAAGAAATCTTTAACAGCTATGGTAGGCCTACATTATTTTCTAGTGGTAGCCTTCACTCTGTACTCCCATAAGTAATAGTTTTTATGCAAACAAAAAATAAGAAGTTCACAGCTCATACTGCTGAACACACTAACAATTCACTTTTTATAAATACTGTATATCTTAATTGTCTTTTAGCTCATTATTTTGGTTATCCAGCCCTCACATAAGCTGTATGGTTGAGTCTTACAGCTCTCATCAACCCAGTATATAAAGTTATGAGCAGCAATTTCTAATAAACAAGCTCAAGTCACATGTACATTACCTGCTAGCACCAAGAACCATGAGAGTCAAAGTTAAAGGTGCTGTAGGTAGGATTGCGAAAATCCAGGACTTAGCCAAAACATTTGAACATCGACAACTTCTCAGTCCCTCCCCCCTTTCTGCTGAAACCCAAAACGGTCTCCTAAGACCCTCCCCCCACAAGGGAGAATGAATGCGTGTGCCTGAGCAGTGATTGATATGCAGTTAGACACCCCCCTGGCCCTGATTGGTGCATCTGAACAGGGAGCAGTGGGTTTTTGCAAATCACACTACAGGCTGTAGGTGGTGCCAGAGGAGCTGGATTTTTTTTAGATTACCCGCTTCATGTAGTTCTACTGGAACATAGGGTCAGTTTCAGCAAATATGACAGAAAGTTAGTTTTATAAGTCTTACCTACTGCACCTTCAACTGTTGACTGGTGAGAGAAGATGAGCAGCTAGCAAGCTTCAGACCCAGGTGGTGGTTGAAACCAAACTAGAGCTTAAAGGTGAATGAACATTGGACTCACCAGGTGGCTAGAAACACGACACGATTCAGTGCTGATATATGCTAATGAGTCTAGCTGTAACAACCTTTTAAAGTATGTCTGCTCTCTTGTGGTCAAAAATCATATATATGCAGTTTTATTAAAAAACATATATTACTGCATATATGCTCTTAAATCCCAGTCTGACACACATGATCCAAAACCCTCCTGTTGCAAAATAGAGGAAGCTGTCAGAAACACAAACATACTTATGATGGGTTTATAAATCCCCTAAATAATAAGGCCGAGGCCAATGGAGGTTGTTTTTTCATCAAGTGAAATATGCCTGCTGTCATTTTACTTCAACCCGGGTGTCATAAAGCTTTCTGCCTGCTGCCAAAACCATACAGCAATTTCAAACCATTAGATGTTTGTCCCAAGTACACCATAAATATAATGTTTTTTTGCCCTGTCAGTAAATAAAATAATGTTTATTTCACAGAATGTATGATAAGTGGCTTCCCTTTTGTGGTAGGACTGGATCAAATCTACTGTATTTTGTTACAGGGCTTGAAACTCAGAACCTTCCAACTGAGAGGACACAGCGCTAACTGCTGAATCACAATGCTTCCAAAAGAGTAGTTTCAATTTTTAACATGATTCATTATTTAAAGCTCAGGGTTGTATTGTTGGGTGCACTTTCTAGCTGTACATGTGCACAAATATAAAAGGACCCTGATTCTGCAAAATGTTTGATTCGTCCTTAATAATTTCATATCCACAACACGACTAGTATGGATTTTTTTCTTTGATTTTCAATGCTTTGAAATTTCATGTTAGATAAGATTTTTTTGATTTGATTCAACCTATATTTAATTAAATGCAGTTTAGCATCTAAGGTTCAGATGACAAGTTGAAATGTGTTTTAACAATATGTACTTATGTTGAAGATGAAAATGGAAGATGAAAATGTTGTACTTGATTCCAATTTAACATCACCCATAAACCTTTGTATGGGCCCCCTTGGTCCGGGGCCATCTGTACCCTTTGACCCCCCTGATGGTGGGGCTGAGCCAAAGAAAAAAACAAAGTTGGTCAAAGGGGAGAAAGCATGAAAAAAAAAGCAATAAATTAACTTTTTTGTGTTTTCTACGTCTATTCTTATTTCCCATCATAGTGTTCGCTAACAGTGTTGGGGAAGTTACTTTTAAAAAGTAGTGTTTTCTCGTTACTCGTTACTTCTTAAAAAAGTAATCCATTACTTTACTTAGTTACTCCCTATGGAAAGTAACTTTTTACTTTACTCGTTACTTTTACGTTACTTTTAAAAGCAGGCGTCTCTGGCAGAGACTGAAGTTAATTATACAAAAACTATCTTTGACCATAAATCCCATCTCTGGTGTATCAGTTAAGTGTCTGAACTCCACTGCAGGACTGGATTCTCTCCTCACAGAGTGAAGGCTGAGTCATTATGAACGAGTCCAGCACGGGTTGAAAGCACATCAGCAGGTCATTGGCGTTACACTGTGTTAGTGTATGTAATGTCTGTATCTACTTGTACCGGTCGTGCAGCCACGATGGTCGTAGACACATGCAGCCTCTTTTCTGGAAATCCTTGCGTGTGTATGTTACACGTGTCCGTGCAACCGATGAGGCCATCTCCACCGCGTCCATCTGTGAGGTTGTCAGCTTTGTGTCTGCCTGGCTCAGAGCGCCGTCTAGTAAAAAGCTACGAAGCTTAAAACGCTCTCAAAAGTTAGCTTTGGCTCTGCTACCAGCCTCTGTCACATCCCGTGTGGAGCTTGTGAGCGTGCAGCTGAGAAGGCAGTGTCGCTGTCAAATCTGTCCCTGGGAAAAGTAACGTTGCGCCAAATTGAAAAAGGAACTACATTTTGTTACCAAATTTTCAGTAGTAGCGCGTTACACTACTTTTTACCCAAAAAAGTAGTTATGTTACTGTAACGCGTTACTTTGTAACTTACTTTGTAATGCGTTACACCCAACACTGTTGGCTACACAGCCAGATAGCTAACGTTAGCTTATTTTAGCCAGTGACTGGCTGTTGTTCCCAGAGCCTCTCCATACATCTTTAAGAGATGTTCAGCTTTTTAGAGATGGCTAATAGTCTAAAATAATAATCACTCTCAACCAGGTTTTCCCTCTATTTCCCTAGATATGTTTACACGTTGTTTTTGACTCAGTATAGTGGACAGTTGCATTAACTCTCAATAACACTCAATATTTGAGTAATTCCACCCATTACCTGAAATGCAAGGAATTTCCGATTGCATGAAGCTACCAGGCTCACTGTGCCTGTTTACTGACCACAACATTCATTGCTAGAAGGCCAAACATAAATCCAACAGTTTATCTGACTCCCAAGGCGGCACAAAGCATAACACTGCGGGAAGCCCAGAGGAAATGAATGATCAGGGCAAATAGTTTAGTAAAAGTATGCAAAAGGGTTTTTGGATCTTCCTTTATTTCCTGTTGGGAAACGAGTGACAGCTGTTTGCAGTGGAAGAATAAAGAATTGAAGCTGCATGCAGGGGTAGGCCAGGCGGGCTCCAGGGGACAGGAGAAAGGTTCCTTATGAAATATTGAAGGAGACTGGAGATGGGACCAGAGCACGTCTTCCCTCCTCCTCTGCTCCTCCACCAGCCAACAATGTGCATGCTCTGGAGGATAACTCACAGTCCTGCCAACTAAGGTGAGTGGGTTCCTGTGAGTTGTCCTAGTCGGTGTCTATGCACGTATGACTGGTTAGATATATATTTAAGAGCAGGTCTGAGTATGTATGTGCATGTGGGATTTTGTGTGGCCCAGAGTGAGTTGCTTCACTTGGATTGTACTCCTCTAAAATAGCAGCAGAGGCAGAACCAGTGAGCAGAAACTCTGATTTTATTCCAATACAGAAAAGAAGCAGTGAAAGAAAGATCACGGGTGACAGAGCCAAGCTGACACATTGCATATCAGCAAGCTGCAGTATTTTGACATTATGGTTTCATGACTTTCCAGCAGTGCTTGCAAAAGAGCGGTTGCAGGTATTTCAAACTTGCTCACCAAGATGTAACTGCATGCTTTGACAGCAAATATAATGTTAACAGTCACCTCATTTAAGTATCATTCAGTTATTTGTCCGTTTAATCACAAATTATGAAGAAGTTCATTGAGATAATACTTTTTTTTCCTCTTATACTAAGTTCTTGACTCTGGATCAACATTTTCTTTCTGGATTTAAAAGACCCACTGTTGTTGTGAGATTGTTACTATAGTAAAACAGCAAGGCAGCATTTGAGCCTACATTAGTTAGCAACCAGTGCCAGGCTGTTTTTTAAGTGACAGAGCGCCTGCGTATCTCAGAGGACCACATTTGTAGAGTTTGGAGAACCATAATGTTCACCAGACAACAGCCAGTGTTGCCAACTTGTGTTCTTTTAAAGGTCCAATATGTAATACACAGTATTTACTGTATTTAATCAAAAAATGACCACAATATGTCATCAGATACTAAGAAAACATGCTTAGTTGAAATACTATCTTCTCTGACAACAATACTAAATGTCTGTTTTTATTTTGTTGTCAACTGCCCATTTTGATACCCGGGTTGCCAGACATGAAATGCAAACACCAAAAAAAAATGTGATGGCTGCAGCTATGGTAGCAGCAACCAAACAAACTGGATAAACAGAGATGGATTAATTCTACCCGCCCTAAAAAAAAAATTTAAAAGATGGAGACAGCTTAGAGCCCAACAGCTATTTCCAACAGATAAGCGTTGAGTTTCATTCCTTTCTGTCACAGCTAATGTAGTAAGGATGGGCATTTTCAGTCATTTCAACATTCATGTGCTCGCATTAAATTATATAGAGTACTCAAGTTAGTTACTCACAAAAATAATTGAGACACAGCCGGTAATGTGATCCCAACTGGCACTGGCTAACGTTACCGGAGGACCACGCAAGTGGGCGAGCCACGGCTGCTTATAACCACCGTGACAGAAATATGAAAGAAACTTCAAGAAAGCGGAAAGTGAGAGACATCCGGCCGAAAAATGAGGGCCATCCGGTGGAACCTCTGGCGGCACCGGAACCATAAATAAATAAATAATAGCAACTACAATTGTAAAGAGAAAGGTGGAATTATGGCTAAAATGGAAGCCTTCCAACCCAGTTTAGTTTAGTTTTTTCTTTATAAAATGTATTTTTTGGGTTGTTGACAGTAGTGATTTTATCGATGATGATACAAGTATGAATTATGTTGGTTAACATCAAACAATATAAATAACTCTTTATTGTGTTATACTCGACATTGCCATAGTTGTGGCGATCCTTCCTCTCGTAATATCAAATAAATTCAACTAAACTAAATATCCATAAATAATAAATATAGACTGTATACATAGAAAACTCTTACTGATGCAACACTAGTCATTTTTGAGTAAAACAAAGTACTTAAGTGAAAATAAAGACTGTGCCTGAGGAAGAATTTGTGGTAAATTCCTGAACTGATTTATGTTGTTTTTATTATCATTTGCAGTATTAACATAGTAATTGGTTAAGACATGCTGCAACATGACGTCTGCGACAGAGTAATGTGACCAGAACAATAATACAGGAAATGTCTCTCCTGTTAATGATTTAAATGACTGGTGGTACTTGATTAATAGATCATTAAAAAAAGTACACTCTTTCAATGCGACACCGTAAACTTAGTAAATAAAAATAATACATGAAAGGATGTTTCATTTTAAATGATGACAATTTAAAGACAATTCATATTTCAAAATGTGTATGTTTGGGACCAGGCACACGTACATGCTCGCATACTGAAATACACATACATACACTCAATATCCTCTGGTCTCTATGTTTGTTGTGACAAAAGCCTTCTCATGCTTGGATGCTAGCGCAAACACAATTAAAAAAACATAAGGCAACCAAATAGGAGGCAGAGTGAGGGCAGTTTGGTACTGATGGCCATCATTTATGTGCGTGTGCTCATAGCATCACACAGAAAACGTGTAGTGAGCAGTTATCTTAAAATAACCTAAAAATGTCAAGACTTTGTAAACTGTCATCACTGGTTAGGCATTTTGTGGTAGCGGGCAGAAATTAAAGGTTGCCACAGCTTTTGTAGTTCTTGTTTGATTACAAGGTCATGGGGGCACCGAGGGGTGAATAACAATGTTTTTGTCTTTTACAGCAATCAGACCTTTGTGAGGCCATTAACTGCGGTGTTAATTAAGACAAAAAACAAAAAAAACACAATCATGTCACTCGTTCATATTTAAACTCACATCTCTCAGCCAACGCACAGTCACAGGGAATACCTTATGTTCACTCTGAAGTGTGTATATGTTAATGGGGTGTGTGCGAACAAGCTCTGATTGTGAATAAACATAGGGAAGGGAAAAAGTAAATCATTTAAGGACAAGGAAGTTCAAAAGAGGAGATGCATAAGTAGAAGAGTATCTCAGTGTGTTGCAGAGGATCTAAAGCCTGCAGGAGCTCGTCAGTCAAAGGACGTTGGAGCTTTCAAGGCCCATCGGGCCTGTTGCCAAATCCTCGAAAGAGTAGAGTAGAGAGAGGAATTAAACAGCCAGGACGAGTAGGCGGATGAAGAGTAAACACAGTGTTTTGCAATCCTGTTGAATGTTGTTGGACTGATACACTATCCCCTTGCAGCTGCACTGCCTCATAAACACATGCACTATTGTTTTCGGCTACCTCAGGTCGTTGTTGACTGAAAAAGAGGTCTTGGTTGTACCAATAAGGCTTTATGCGAGAGTAAGACTCCATAATTATAGTGTGAAAACTGAATAGAGAGAGAGAGAGAGCCGAGCTGACGGAAACCCACCTCCAACCCAGTGGTAACACTTTGACAAAAGAGGTTAGTGCCGAGTCAGATTAAGTTTATTTATGTTTTTCTATTACTCCCTTTCATAGATGTTCACGGCACGGCAGATAGTATCCCCACTTTGCTTATTTACTCAGAGAGCCCTACCTCTGGACAGCTCTCATTCAGCACTTAATGTCCATAGCGCCTTGGGTAATTGTTGTTTTCCTCTGCCCCTGAAATCTCACCGCTTCACAAGACTAAGCTCCTCTGTCCTCTTGTTTATTTTCAAAGGCCCCAACCAGGACAAATACCCTTAGGGCAACTTCAACAGGCTAGCGACCTTGTGTGCGCCTCAAAAGTGCATTGAAAATCTGTTAAGCTGACATAAATTTGTTCCAGTTGCATGAAGGAGCAGGAAGAATGTGGATGGGTATGAGGGAGAGGGAAGAGTCCTGGTACTGGGATTGACTCAGGTCTTGCCCAGACTGGGGCTTACAGCAGGGATCACTCAGCTTCGGTCAGCTCTTCCCTGCTTCAAAGGCTGGGAGGAGAGATTCTGTGAAATCATACAATAACAGTGAATATATCCACCCTTTCAAAACACAACTGGACTGAACTGGATAGGTGGGAATGAGACAGGAGGAAGGGATGGAGTTTCACTGCTGATACAAGGAAAAATAGGAACATATTGCTTCTGTGTAAAGATGACATTAAAATATGTTATTTGTCTGAGACAAGGTTGGCTGATCATGCATATCCTTTATCAGCAACACCCTGAATTACATTTACACATATTCACACATGGGACCATCCCAATTCAACTTCACTCTTTTACTGTTGGCCACTGAGCTGCTCCACTGCAGTTGGCTGAGGTTATTTCTGAAGGGCTCCTCAACAGTCACTGTTAGGATAATAAGTCTGATGATATTCTATGTTTCCCCACAACCCACAATGAATTGATCATACTATCAAGTGCTGTCTGTGTATCCAAATACTGATATAGCTTGTTCTTCTGTTCCATAGAGCTCCATTGTCCTCCAAAAAGGATTCAAAACCCATCAACGAGCCACACAGCTGGGTGACATGTTCCTTCGTAATGATGAACATGGACACTGTAGTAGTAGTCAATCCCACATCTGGCACTGGTCCTGCTACTGTACACACACTAGTGTAACACATTGTGTTAACCCACAGCTGAAAATAGTCCCCAACAAATGCACTATTTACTCCTGTAAGGTTTGAAAGTATGGAGGGAAGGTCTAATACACAGTTGGTTTCTGTGTTGTTTGGAGATTTTTTGACAATGAGACAATATGTAATATTACCAGACTTATTTTTTTTATGAGAAAATGTTGACAGATGTTCCTAAAAGTACTTTGAAAAAGTGTTTTTAACCAGTGGACAGTGTCAAATCCAAATGACAACCCAAGAACGAATACATTTTGAGCAATGCTGTTTATATATGATCAGATCAGTTATTAGGAATTATGGACAGGAGGACAACATTTTCCAAATTGAGCACCTCATCCACACCCACTCAAGCACCACCACCAGTTTAGTTTCATATGATACCAGTGTCTTCTCTCTGAGCCCACTACAGCAGGTTGTATTTGCTAGTCTACCTAACTACTCACTTTTGCCTTTCATACCTGGTGCTTCTTCACACTTTTTTTTAAGCCTGCTGTTATTGTAAAAATGGTCGAAACTCAACCACATCATTTTCACATTACCTTCATGGGGTGGGCTATCAGATGACAAGTGAATGAAATGTGTTTTAAAGATAACAATACATGTATTTATCATTTAAATACATTTAATGTGTATTGTCAATGATATGAGTCAATAAGTAAATTGTTGTACTAGATCTCATTTAAGGGTTAATAGACCTTTGCATGCCCCCCCCTCCCCCCCCGAGCCTTGGGACAGTGGTTATCTATAGCCTTTGACCCACCCTGATGGCGGGGCTGACTATGATTGCAGAAGTGCAGACAGACTGGTAGGATCCACAGCAATATTGTGTTTCCCACTGAGGTAACCCATACTAAAAACGTATGACCTCATCTCACTGAATGGTTCATGGTTTCTTATTCTATGGTGGCCTTTTTTTGCAGAAGGAGACATTTTGGGGGACGCCACTGTGTCGGATTGCCATAGCCTCCATGGAAAAGGTAATTCTCACCATCGATACACAACACATGGAAGCCATCAGCATGGACTGGAAGCTTGTGGTGCGTGGAGACTGTTAGCAGGAGCCTGAATCCATATAAGGTATATGGTTATATTGAATATTCAGGATACATAGTGCCTAAATAACATTGTATTTGTCTGAGTGGGTGTGAAAGTGATTTTGGAAGTATGTTTGATGTGTGTGAGCCGTGCTCCTATTATTCTCTCTTTGACAGCTAAATCACCCCTTAAAACCACTCCTTTCTTTCCTGTACGTAACCTAAGAAAATGATTAGTTAAAGTTATTTTCCAATTGCTAACAGACTAAAATGACACGCATAGCACAATTACTTACAGTTTTTTCCATTACATGTCATTTAGCTGACGCTTTTATCCAAAGTGACTTTGAATTGAGAGAGGGGAACATGTTTTCAGGGGTGGGGGAAACCCCCATGCAAACACAGGGAGAACATGCAAACTCCACACAGAAAGGCCCGGGACAACCAGGGCTCGAACCCTGTACATTCACGCTGTGAGGCCACAGTGCTAACCATCGGGACACCGTGCTGCTGGGTGTGTGCTAAAACACAATTTTACGAACTAGACTGGTTTTATCAAAATACTTAACACAATTCACAAAACCACACACCCATACTGCAAAATACCTCATATATCCTGCAAAATGAAGCACTGCAACCAAAACTACATTTAGCATTATCAAAATCAAACTTTTGCACCAAATGGCACACACTTCATTCATATTACCAGATTTTTGTCTAACCAACTACACACTGTTGGGCATAATAAAAAGCACTCTCATCTTTAGTATGCTTTGTCATAATACTAAAATAGTTCAAATTGTAGAAAATTATTCAGATTGTTCACATGCACAGAAATATTTGCAGATACACACATGCTGTTGAAACATTTTTATTTTTTATTTTTCACCAAACAAGTCAGTGCAACATATTGCACATCAGATATATTTACATTGAACTGAACAAAAATATGCTCACAAAAAAAACGTGGTGCTCACCTGTGGTCTTTTCATAGTGCTTACTTCCTGATTGAAGTGGTAACAATTAACCATTGAGGTGTTTGGCCAGGTGGCACATATATTGGCCAATTAGCTCATGTAGAGTCATTTTGAACATGTGACTTTATATCAGATTGTTGTGTCTTATGCAGAGAACCGTGTTCAGTGCATTTAAAAATGCCATTTTGAATTGCAAAATGGGTGTAAAGCAGACAATGTGTTTACACTGTTGGAGACTTGAGAAGTGTGTGTCCTGTGTGTCAGTTTAAATAATTGTGCTATGCATGTCATGCTAGTGTTTTAGCAATTGGAAAAAAACTGTAATATTTTCCCCCAATTGTATGGACTGGTCCATGGTGATGGGGCTGTAATGTGTTTTATAGATATGCTACAAGTCACCCAGTAAATAGGTCAGCTGTCTGAAGTGTGATGTGTCATGTGGTCCTTTCCAGCTCTGAAATGTCTTCTCTAATGAGCCCTGGTGATTTTGGAGAGGAAAACACCACGGCCCTTTTCCAATAAAGCCTCTCTCTGCCTCTCCGAGCCTTGCATGACAGAAACAAAAGCTGTTTGTTCTTTTGGGGATGTGTGTGTGTGTGTGTGTGTGTGTGTGTGTGTGTGTGTGTGTGTGTGTGTGTGTGTGTGTGTGTGTGTGTGTGTGTGCGCGCGTGCACGTGTGTACTGTATGTGCATGTGTCTGTCTCTGTCATTCTCTCTTTCAATTCTTGATCTTCTGTCATGCTCTCTTAATCTTTTATCTACCCTCTAGATAAGATTAGATGTATCAAAAATAAATTAAAAATATTAAAGCCATTTCAAGTTATTTTGAATCCTTACCAATATTCTGTAAAATTGTATCTTTCTATTTGTAGCCTCTGTATTACTGTGTCAACCACTCATCTGTTCTTATTTCCAGTGAAAGTCTGTGTTTAATTGAATTGCAAACTTGTGTAGACAGATTGAGAGGACAGTAAATAAAGCAAAACAAAGACGGTAATAAGGATCATAAAAGGAATGAAATTGAATCCTGCAGGTGAAATATATTACAGAGAATAGAAAAGCACAAACAAATATTTCAGGGGTCATGCATAGTTGAACAAGTGGGGCACTGAGAGTGTCAGGAAGGCGTCATGCCTGTTCGGGCTGACGGTCAGGAAAATGTAGGCATTAAATGGCATTGTAATGTAACCATGGCCACCTAAGCCACCTGACCTAAGATGTATGTAATAATACATAATGCACACACTGCACTATAAGAATGTCCGTAATCGAAGCCCAGCCCCGATTATCACCATGCTCTGTCTGTTGATGAGTAACATATCCTAGCTCTCAGATCCGCTCCCTTCTTTTCACCCTCTGTGCCTGCCTTCCCTTGTGGCATGGATTCACAGGGCCCCATTCCCTATCTCTGCACCCGACACAGCCTGGGAGTGCACAAAGGGGGCCCAGTATCACTTCAGCCCATTACTGTATCAGAGGGAACACATTTCTCTTGAATTTCTGTGACTCTGCATTCTTGTATGCGCTATCTCAAACAGCTTTTGGCATCAAAATTAAAGTGCATTATTATCTTCAGTACCACAACTGCATACGTGTAGCCCACGTGTGAAAGTACATGACTATCAGTGGCCACTGATACTTCTCTATCTAACGTGGTGTCGGCCACTGAATGATGACTACCAGCTTTACTGCAGGACTTGTTTCCCAGAACTTTTACCATTGGCCTGTGACAGAGAGGATGATGATGGGAAATCTTTGTTTTCCTTTTGATAGTTGGTGTTTTCTTTTTTCCTCTGCCTCACATTTCTTTGGGAAAGCCTGCAGTATTAATCAGTGACACACATGTGTGTAGGGCTCCCCAGAGCCTTTAGTTCAACAGGCTTAACAAAAATATTCCAGATTTTATTTTGATTTGTATGGAAATTTAGAGGAGAACAATCTATTACTGTTACAAGATTAGTCAAACTGTGTAGTGTTCATTTTGAATACAACACTTCTGAATGCTTGAGCCCTTTGGGGTTCCTCCTCTCCTACATAATGTAGCCATATGTGGAAAATGATGTGAAGATATAATTAAGGTATGAATCACTCTTTATCTGATAAAGAAGACACTATGACTCAAATTATTTGATGAATCACATTTTGCAAGTTGAAATAACACTCATTACACATGACTTTACATCTGGGATATTACAAAGGTTAAAAAATTCCTATAACCCTGACACGCTTTCCCGATAGTAACAAACCAACCACAGCAAAAGAAGAGATGAATGTGTAGCCTTTTTGTCTTTGATTAGAGGATTTGTCCTTAGTCTACACTCTATCTGGTCCTAGAACTTATTCTTTTACACCAAGTATGAACAACATGTCATAAACAATGGAGCTCAAGGAATGGACCTGAATAGGTTCTGCATGATCGACCCATCGAGTTAGAGGAACATGTTGGGTTTTTATGACGTGGAATATAATAAGGACCCTGCCTCTGTCATAATGACCCACTGGATGTATGGGCACATAAAGCTTTACTGCCAGGCAGGAATGTAGCTATTAAGCACTGCCCATGACAAGAGATGGGTGCCAAGCCTGTCAAGCAGCACCCTGCTGCTGGCCTCTCCATCATGTAAAGAACAGAGATGGTTGGAACTGAGTGTACATTGTGTGTCACAGTCTTAAGGTCACAAAGGCACTGCACAGAGGGCACAGCAATGGTTCAGCGAGCCTTTCATCCTGTCCTCCTTTCATTCACTCATCTCATTCTCTACTTTCTTCACCCTTAGTGTAATCATCTGGTGTGAGACAAAAGCCAGAATTTTGATCCCAGTTCATGATCCTCCATGACAGAGCACACAATGGTGTAACCCGCACTGCCAGCCAGTGTCCTGGGGACCCAAACTCATAGCAATTTGTGTGTAGCAGGACTATGCACATTCAGTTCATTCACTGACACATTAACCTCTAAATGAGCTCTGCCGTGAGGACCTTAATCTGTCTTTGGCCACACAGACACTTTAATTCCCTCACACACGCTTACAAACAAACACATGCACTCTCTCTCTCTCTCTCTTTCACACACACACACACACACACACACACACACACACACACACACACACACACACACACACACACACACACACACACACACAATTAAACTCAATGAAAGGCAGTCGAGGGGTCAAGGGGCAGGGTTTGACCGTTAGTGCTGCCGACACTGAACTCATTTAACTCCCCGCTGAATGATTTGTGCTTTGTGTGTTTGTCTGCATGTGTGTGTGGATTTGTGATTGAGTGTGTGCCAGGAGAGGAGAGGAGAGGAGAGGAGAGGAGAGGAGGCGAGGCATTGATATGGGGTGGGGATTCACATGTATAAGATGCTGGCAGCTCCCAGACTGTTGCAGTCAATGGAATTTTTGGTTATCCTCATTGAAACTGGGAGCTCCTTTCATGTTAGGACGCCAAAGTGACCCACCGTGACCTTTTGTCCTCTCTCTTTGAGGCCTCGCTTTAACAATTAGCCCACGCTCACAATGCCAACGCACAGAGAGGCGGGGACCAGTGTTCCTACGGCTCTAATACCCCTCCAGGGTCTAGGGAGCTCCATCCTCACCACCCAAACTGGCACATCCTGAATCAAAACAGAATGCAAAAAGAAGAAAGAGAGAGAGAGACAGAGCGAAAGGGAAAGCAAAGAAAAGGGGGGGAAAAACAAGTGAAAAGAGGAAATCCTTGAGACTGGTGATGGAGGGAAAAGAGGAGGAAGGAGGGAGGGAAAGAAAGAATGAGAAACAGAAAAATTCCAGAGCAGCAGTCAGCATGGCGGATAAAAGCCACTCTTAAGATAAGGTTGGCACAAATATGTTTTTGATCGTGTTGCGGGGTCCACAGCAAACTTTGGAGAGGTTGCCAACTCACAACAATAGACGTCCACAGATGTTTGAGATATTAATGTTCACAAAAACACACATCTACGATGGGTAAATGACCTTACATGGCTGTGTGTCTGGAAGAAGTCTGTAACATTGTGGGCTAGAAACCCACACACGGACACAAACAAACACAAACATCCAAAACCCCTCTCGCACAAATGACGCAGATAGACAACATCAGAGTCCTGATCGTAAATCTTTGACCTCCCCATTCAAAGATAACAGAGGCAAGCTCAAAAACTAAGACAAATTGCCCTCAGTGTTCATTTGTTGAATTGTGTGTGCTTAGGTACGTGTGGAGCACACAGACAAAGAGAGAAAGTGTGTGAAAGTGAGTGTGTCCTTGTGCAGACGCTAACACACACACACACACACACACACACACACACACACACACACACACACACACACACACACATCCATTATTCATGTATGTCTGTAAATGCTTGCCAAAAACATATCGTTCAAACAAAGGCCATTTCTTAGTGTGTGAGTGTCTGTGTGTGTACACTTTAAAAACACATACTGAACTCCTGTCATACCCTTCCAACATATGCTATAAATTTGGCATGTGTCCCGAGGAGCACTGCCACATGACTGAGAGCCCAGACAACCCCAAACAATCAAACAATCCAAATGCTAAATTGCACTCAGGCACTGGAGTCATTTGGAATGTGATATGGGGAGTATATATTTCAACCATATAGCTGCAGATTTTTCGATTTAAATTAGCTCCCTGGTCCAATAGCTTTTCATCCTCGTGGCTTGAATGCCGGGAGCATATGTCAGACCTCGGTAAAAGAAACCTCAAGTTCTCCCCGGTATCAATCGCATTTTCTCTGAGTACTAAATCTTTCCAAGAGGCCTCAGGATGCTTCCAAGTAGTAGTGCACAGGGTTACATTGTTTCCTCTCAGATGAAAAAACACTCTTCAAACACTGTTTTCTCTTCTAGCCCCTGGAGAATCGGTGTTACAGGTTTTTTTTCGATTGCTAAACGACAGTGGGCACAACTGGACCTACATGTGCAAAACTCTAACTACAGTCTGCACCGCAGCAGTTCATGTGAACCTAACTCTAGTTGGTTTTTCATTGCTTGAACACAGTTTTCAAAACTCTACACACTTATCCCATGGCTTTAACCACAATGTGCACAACACTGTGGATTTACAACACTTTGTTCAAATGCTAACACACTGCTGTCAAAACTGTTAACCACGCATTCAAAACAGAATAGATTTCAGTCTGGTGCCTATCAAACACTGCTGAAGGCAATTTTAGCGGAAAGCCTAAGCAGGTGTCTTGTTTTACAGTTTTATACGATCGCTGTGGCACTTTTTTCAATACTTTTCTAAACTCTTAACACAGTTAGCACAACTTCTGCCTGTGTAGGCTATACAATTAACACATTTCTTGTTGCTTTGACACAATTGCATCCAGTTAACACACATTTTAAATACTTTTTTTACACACAAGCTCCACCAAGACCAAAACAATGGATCTTTACTGCCAAATTTACAAATGCTTTCACACTGTATGTCAGAACAGATAATAACATGTTCTAAACCTAACTTAAAGGCTAAAGTCAAAGTCAACAGCTGATCATATTGTAAATTGAAACACAAATATATCCTCTGCATTTTATACATGCATTTATTGAGAAACAGCTGATTGAAGTTATGCAAATAGATCAATCACAGCTGATCCCCTTCTAGGAAACACACTCAGATGTTGAGGTTCTTTCAATCCCATGACCATATGGTAGTACAGTAAGAGACACATAAAATAATGTAGTTTCTGTAATTCCATGGGATGTTAGTGTTTTGTATGACATTGTGCCATGACTGACTAAATATTCCTATTGGAAGAGAACGTGTGTTAATGTTTTGGAAGAATTATTTGATTTTGAGAGATGTTTGCATTGTTTTGGTAAACACAGTGTATTGTGTTAGTGAATTATTGTATTTTGAAAATCAGTGTTGGAGTTTAGTTTTTGAGCATGAAATGAACTGTTTTGCCAATCGTGTGTTGGTGCGTTAAGAGTTTAGGAAAGTTGTTAAAAGTATTAAAAACATTGTCATAGCGATCGTGAAAAACTGTAGACTAGTTATTTATTTGGTATTCATATAGAGAAAGCTCAGAAAGCCTTTTTGTACACAAACACCAAATAAGAATGAAACAGGTAAACAGGTAAAAGAGCCAAATATGACAGCCCAGTCTCATGGCAGTTCGTGAAATGGTCACGTTATTGAATCTATTGATTCGTGAACAGGACACGAATATGTCGTTTTTTTCGTGTAGTGATTACGAACTTTAATTTAATGTATTTAAATGGTAAGCATATTTCGTGATCACAGCACGACAACGTTAGGGAGTAGTATAAAAAGCCAAAGATCAGCAAAGGGAGGTTGGTCGGAGTAGTGGATGGGTCAAACAACACAGGGCTTTCACCCCGGAGAGTGGGGATCGCGTCCCGCGTGTTGCAGTTCCTTTTGTCGGCGTGTGACGGTTCCTTTCCCAGTTCTTTTTTTTCCTAACCTCAACCGTCCCGTTGTTGCGTGCCACTGTGCGCCCGGGGGAATGCATCCCCGTGTGGCGGTCCGTCCGTTGTTGTCACCGGCGTGTGGCGTTTAATTTCCCCGGTCCGTCCGTTGTTGTCACCGGCGTGTGGCGTTTAATTTCCCCGGTCCGTCCTGTTGTTGTCGCCGGCGTGTGGCGTTTAATTTCCCCGGTCCGTCCTGTTGTTGTCGCCGGCGTGTGGCGTTTAATTTCCCCGGTCCGTCCTGTTGTTGTCGCCGGCGTGTGGCGTTTAATTTCCCCGGTCCGTCCTGTTGTTGTCGCCGGCGTGTGGCGTTTAATTTCCCCGGTCCGTCCTGTTGTCACCGGCGCGTGGCGTTTAATTTGCCCGGTCCGTCCTGTTGTTGTCGCCGGCGTGTGGCGTTTATTTTCCCCTTGGCAGTACACAAAATGAAATTCTAATGAAATTCGTAACCTGTACACGAAATTAAATTCGTGACCTGTACACGAAATAAACGAGAAAATCGTGACCTGTACACGTATCAATAAATAAAAATAACGTGACCATTTCACGAACTGGCGTGAGACCGGGTTGAATATGACCAGGTAAGATGTCTGAGGTTATATACACAGCTATAAAAAAAGTGAAAAACACTTCCTTTATTTAGAGATAATGCAGACACAATGTGATGAAGAAAACTTGCCACATGATGCTGGAGAGAGGCAGGATTAGTCACATTATTCTTTCTTACTATTATGCACCTTTAGTTTTTTTTACTATATTGAAGTAAATTGCTGATTTTCATTCCTTTTTGTTTACCTTACGTATTAATTATTACTTGAATTCATTAATGAATTAAATACGTATTGAATTGGTATATTATAAAATCTATATCTTTTCTTTAAAGAAACTATTGAGTAGTGTGAAGTCATTCAAATTGTTCAAACTGTAAAGATGAAGATTTCTGTATTGGTGTTTGATGCTAGTGTTTTTACTCTCAGTGTGTTCTGAGTGACGGTGTGTGTGTTGTCTCAGTGAGGATTGTTGTGAGTGTTTGGCTGCACTGAGCCTGTTTTGAGACGTGTGTGAAGAGTTGTGTTGCTGTGAATGAGTTTTAATAATAATAATAATAAATTGAATTTATACAACGCTTTTCAAAGACTCAAAGTCGCTTTACAGGCGAGGTGGATTACAGAAACGGAACAAAACAAAACAAGATTCAGGCACAGATGAAAAGGGGAGGGGGGCGAGGGGCTACGGATAGGCAGAGTTTTGCAGGTGATGTGAACTGTTTAGCTCAGGTGACTGTTGGTAGTGCAGACTGTAGTTAGACTTTTGCACAGGTGGCTTCAGTTGTGCCCACTGTCGTTTAGAAATCGGAAAAAAAACTGTAACACCGATTCTCCAGCGGCTAGAAGAGAAAACAGTGTTTGAAGAGTGTTTTTTCGTCTGAGAGGAAACAATGTAACCCTGTGCACTACTATAAAAGATACACGCACACACACACACACGCACACACACACACACACACACACACACACACACACACACACACACACACACACACACACACACGCACACACGCGCACGCACACAGTACAGCATGTGCACACAAGTTGAGATAATTATTTCCAGTTTTTCTTCAATTTCAGTAATGTTTTTAGAAAAACTAAGGAATTTTCTCAGTATCTGTGTCAAAAACCAGACAAACCACAAGTGAGATTCCACACACATCAAGAAAATGAGTAAAAATGGGTTTGCAGAAGCTGAAATAATCTCAGGCCAGTGGTAGTTTGATATAATGTCATGACTTGTACCATCACATGAACTGTAAAAATGTAATGAAAAATGTATGGGTTTTTGTAGCACACGTGGTGTGTTAATGAGGTAGGTCTCAGAGAACAGCGTCCCTTTAGACTCCTGGCCACGATACTTGATACTTGTTTTCGGCAGGAGAAACAATGAAAGTATTTTGTCAGATGTCACGCAGAGTGAGTTTGTCTCTTTCGCAATTCAAACCTTTGTTCATCAGGGCTTTTTCACTCAATGCATTGCACACACACACACACACACGTGAGCACGCGCATGCATGCACACACGCACGCACGCAAGCACACACACACACACACACACACACACACTCTGCGCCTTCCCTTGGTAGCTGCGTTCTCTGAGTCAATGCTCTCTGTGTGTTTTCAATTACGCGCCCTCTGATCGCCCTCTTCTCTGCTGCAGATTCCAATCCATCTGTAGCCTGGATAACGGATATGCAGCCATATTATAGGTAGAGAGAGGAAGGACAAGATTAGAGAGGGGCAGTATGATAATAAGGCCTGCCAAAAAGCTCTCGCTGTACCTCGCATAAACACACATCTTCACAAAGGAGCTGTTGTTTCCTTGTAGTGTGGTGTAGCAGGTTGTGATAACGCCGCTGCCAATACAGCTGCGTGTACTTCACATTTTTCTGACATAACATCAAGCAGACACATAAATGCACACACACACGGAATAAGGTGAATGGGAATTCACCTTCTGGGTTCCTGTGGTCATCCGCAGGATGTACTCCCCCCATTCACCATTCATACGTTTCTCAATTTCTATTGTTTTCTTCGATAGCTCATGAATTGCTGTATGTGTGTCTCACTCGCGTTGGGATAATGTTTCAGTGTTTGTGTACCTCGTCTGAGACTTCAAAGATCTCGGCTCACCAAATCTCCTGTAATCGTGGCTGAGGAGCCATTGTGTTGATGATATGGTTATGACAGTTATGATAAGCTGCATCAACGCCAAAGACAGTTAAGACTAATCCACTGAGCACAAGCGCTCTGCAGCATTACTTAACTCCCTCGACAGCTTAACAAAGCATGGCCTGTCTCCTCACTTTGCCTGTGTTTTCTAGCTTTAATGAAGGGTTACAGAGGCATCAAGGAGGCCCGAGCGCATGTGTTTGTGTGCGTACACACATGCATGCACATAGAGACAAGCATGCGCACAAGTTCTGATCTGCATTTCTGTGAATGAATCTGATAAATGTGCTTTGTTTAGCTCTTGGAAGTTAATCAACAGCTATTATCTGAGTCAGTACAGTTTCTCTGGGAAGGAAAAAAATGTTTAAATGTTGACTGAGCCACTTAACGTTGTTAAGAAAAGTAATCTTCTAAGCCAAGTTAAATATCTCTGTTCACATATTCAGACAGATATATTCGGCCTCAGTTTGGAGAGGTACTCTAGAAATACATGGGCAGGAAAACATGTTGTTTTTATCTGCCCCTCTGCTTAGTACTTGCACCCAACCTGGCTGACTCCATTGTACTCTCTTGTATTCCCCATAATCCTCAAAGAACAAGTTGAGGAGTTGTAATCTGGAGGAACACCCCATTCTGCCTCATTCACATGCCCATGTAATGAATAAGTCGATGAGAAACCTCTATTTATGGTAAGTTATTCAAAAGGAGCTTAGGTGGTTGGAGGAATGAAGCACACATTGTACTGGGTGTTTAATAGCCAGACCTCCTCATCTTTCCTCCTCTATTAACTTTTCTATGAAACAAGTCTCTCCCCTCTCCCTGTTTGTCCTCCTCTTATCTAACTCTCGCCAAGCAACATTGACAAGTGAGAGCACCAAAACTGATTTATGCAGTGGCCATCACAAGACAGCAACCATTCTTGGCTGTAGCTGGAGAGAGATAAAACCACACCATAAAGACAGCATTGTTCCCAGTCCTGGTAACAGCCACAAGTGGGATAAATACTGTTGCCTTTTTTCATGGCTTCCTCAAGGACTTGCATCTGCGTAGGCTTGTGACTGATCCTTCCCAGATCTCATGGAAGCAGCTGACTGAGAAAACATCTCTGTGAGCGGTCACTGATGTATGTCACTTACAACATTAAAGGGAGAACTTGATACTGATTGGATACTGTTGATTGACAGTGTTTGAAAACGAGCATTCACAGGATTGGGTAAATAGAAAAACAGATAAAAGCCCCAAAAAGACAAAGGAGAACAGGGAACCCCCTTATTTTACATTACAGGTATGTGGACTACAGTGGCCTGCATGCTCATTTATTTGCATAATCTATTTTTCCACAATATTAAATCTATCAATGCAAAAACATAATCATGTTGCTCCAAGTCTCTCTTTTTTATATGTATGTATGTATATGTATATATATATATATATATATATATATATATATATATATATATATATATATATATATATATATATATATATATATATATATATATATGTTTTCACACACTTTCATTCATTAAGACTTTGCCTTGCCATTCTGTCCTTATGTTGTGCTGTTGTTAACTCAACCTTAGAGACGTAGATATTTCACAATAAAAGCACTCTGGGGAAGGGAAGGGATTATGTGTCCCAACCACTGGAAGGGTTTTAATGTGATACAGATGAAGGAAGTGTTGAGTTTGTATTAACAGCAAACCACAGCAACAATCAAATTAATGCAGCAAATGGAAGCAAATCAGAAAACAGGGAGGCTTCTTACTAAGAAATGAGAAAACTGGTAGATAGATAGATCTGGAAAGAGATGTTAAACTCTCTCCCTCTTCCTCCACCTTAAAGCAGTGCGCTGATCAGCTGTCTCCGGTGTTCACATAAATATTTTACACCTCACTGGAGACATGCCATGTACCAGCCTGCTTCAAGTCCTCCACCATCATCCCTGTCCCCAAGAAAACAAGACTCACAGGTAGGGTTGGGTATCGTTTGGATTTTTACGATTCCGATATCGAACCGCGAAATAAAGGCGCGATCACGTGCAGTGAATGGTTAATAGTTTTTACATCCGTTTTGGTGAGCCCAGAGGTAAAATATGGCATTTTAAAAGTAGGCTACATTTACAGTAGCTAGTGGTAGACTACAGAGAAAGTGTGATATTTTTACGTCCATTTCGGAGCGACAGAGGGAAAATATTTCAGTCAACACATTAAGTGGAAACGAAATGAGGAACCGAAATTTGCGTTCTAATCCGGTCTGATTCCTACCGGTTGCGTAGGAACCGGTTCCATAGTGGAACCGTTTTTGGTACCCAACCCTACTCACAGGACTGAATGACTACAGAGCCATCGCCCTGACCTCTGTGGTTATGAAGTCTTTTTAGCACCTTGTTTTGTCTCACCTTAAATCCCTCAACGACCCACTCCTGGACCGCCTGCAGTTCGCCTACAGAGGTCCCCCCCAAAAACCTGATTCTAATTTTGAACATAAAAAACAAAAGTCTGGTTCTGTCTTCAGTTGTGGTAGACAAGGCGCTAGTTGTGGCATTATTTAACTATTTACAGGATTACAAGAGCATGCTTAAAACAAACTATACTGTTCATACCTGTTCATATATGAATGGCAACACTTGAAGGCAGGGCAAAAGCCTGCAGTCATATAGCCTCCTCTTGGCTGCTTCCTTGATCTCTTTTCAAGAGCTTTGCGTCTTTAGCATGTCTCTCCTTGAAGGCATCCATAGCGTCGCCCTCATACAGTTGTAGACATGGAAAGTGACAGAAGGTGTTGCATGAAGATGTATAAAAAAAAGCTTGAGAGAGATCTTCAAACCTTACTCTCAAACCTCTGCATACCTGGGCAATCAGTGCGTGAAGTTGGCGTAATTGTTTGACTACCTGTTCCGGAAAATTTTAAAAATTGTCTGACACAGCCCCACCTCCCCACCAATTCTATCTTGAGAAAGGGGTCTTAGATACTGTTAGGCTTGGCAACGGGCACTTTGTTATAAACTTTCTGAGGCCTGAACTATCATGTGACAAAGAAAATTATTTAATGGTTTCGGTAAAATGACATTAACGTTTCAAAGTAGGCAAGCCTGTTTTCCCTTTTCCTCTGGGAGGTGCATTCTGGGAAGTTGAAATTGGCAATGAACCTGTCATACCAAAATCGTATGTTAGGATTGCGTAGTGCAGAATTTTTGATTTATCTCCAATTGCCAAACAGAAAATTGCAAAGGAAATAATATTTTTCTCACTGAAAATGACTCACCTTCCTCTAAGTGCTGCCTGTGCGTCTGTGTGCTCCTCAGTTGATTGAGGTTCATAACAATGAGACCCTGGAGATCAGCCATACATGTAAAAAAGTTCGGTACACTGGTAAGGTCAGTAAAATGACTCGTTCCAGAAATCACACCAATAAAAAATGTTTTTGCCTTTGTTGTGATACATGTTATTTGTAGCAGGGATGATTGTTTTCAGCTGTCTTGGTTCCATGATGTTGTCTCTGGTTTATTTCTGGAGGTGTGGTCAGGTCCGGTCAGTTCCGGGTGGGTCAGTTGTGTGGTGTTAATCAGACCCCTCAGAGGCAGCAGAGGTAGACAACAGATGCTAGTAGGAGTGAATCACTCAGCACTGAATATACCACATGTCTGGAATACAATGACCACTCAGTCCAGACACAATACCCACACATAAACATGGCAAATATGCCAACTCACTGGCGACACTGGCATAAAACACACTGGTGTATGATCAAAAGCACACGCACATACACACAAACAAACAACAGAAGGAAAATAGCGGGATTGCCCCATCATCTCATTGTGATTATGACATTCACAGCTGCCAGACATGTATTGGTTTCTCTGAATCATCTTCCACAATGCCAACTATGTCATTCTTTCTCTCCGTCTTTTTCTATCCCTCGTTCTCTTGTGTTCCTGGAAGCTAATTTGGACTCACAGCCAGACGGCAGTGAATCAGTGAGACACTTAGCCATAAGATAAATTCCAACCCATAGTGGTGTTTTCGTTGGTCAAATGTTGGTCTTGCTGGAGGTGTGGGGGTGCCAACACGGAAAAGAACCTTTTACCATCACTGAGGGGGCTCTAAGTCATTTCCAGCCCCACTAGAAACATTTCACACATTGGTTTAAGGGCATTTAGTCACTTGCACACTAATGGAGACACACAAACAGAACTGCTAACATCTTGCGTCTTACTCTTCTCTCTCCCCCTTCTCTCTCTCTGTCTTACACACACACACACACACACACACACACACACACACACACACACACACACACACACACACACACACACACACACACAGAGATACACACACAGATAGACACACACACACACACACACACAGATAGACACACACCACACACACACACACACACACACACACACACACACACACACACAGGTTTGTGGCACTATCTTTGTGGGGACCCGTCATTGACATATTGCATTCCCTAGCCCCTTACCCTAACCTTAACCATCACAACTAAATGCCTAACCTTAACCCTTACCCTAACCATAACCTAATTCTAACCCTAATCCTAAAACCAAGTCTTAACCCTCAAACAGCCCTTTAAAGTTGTGGGATCCGGCATTTTGGTCCCACAAAGCTGTTGGGACCCCACAAGTATACTGGACTCCCGATTTTTGGACCCCACAAATATAGTTAAACAAGCCCACACACATACACACACACACACACACACACACACAAACGGACACTTGTGTGCACACTCACAGACAACAGCCTTATTATACACAGAAGTTGCTATGGCCATTTCCAAAAGGCTATTTACACTTGTATTTATTTGTCTTTTTTTCAAATATTCGATTTATGTCTCAGACTTACTGGAAGCGCATGCTGGCATGTGCCAGGGAAAGCATTTGGGTCCACTTTAAAAGTGATATGAAGCCAGACAGACTGGGAGATGAAAGGAATCACGGGAAAACAAACAAAACACAATGCAATGCCATAATACAGATCAGAATGGGAAGGGAATACAGAGGAAGAAGAGATGAAGAAAAAAGGAGATGAAGGAACAATTTGCTGTAAACTTCTTTGGTAGTAAATCACAACCAAATGGCCCAGAGAATGAGTGGTGCAATGGTGAAAGTGTTGAAAGATCCTTAGCCGTGATGGCTACATGGATGGATGAGAGGGAGCTGCGTGAGATAATAAATGGTAAAAAGCTTTCCCATTGCTTTCCAGGAATTAAAGAATTCAACAGTCGGCACAGTTTACATGATCCCTGCCAGGGGTGGATGGCTAAGACAGGATTGTAATTTGATAGGGTTGAATTTTGTTAATTTTGTTGTTGAATACTTGTGTGCTGTGCACCGGGTGTCTACAGCAGCAAGTCGGGTGAGTCCCGTGGTGAAGTCTCTCCCCCTGAGCTTGGCAGCACACACACTCACAGAGGAGGTTCAACAGTGGCTAGAGGAGGGCAAAATCCAGCAGATTTTTTTTTTATTTATGGCCTATAAAATCCCATGTAATTTGGTGGTTAACTTTAATGGGGTAATGGGTGAAATCCCTCTTTGTCTTCCTCTTTAATCGTTTCCACATTAAATGGGGCAACTGTCAAAATAAGATGATGTCATCATGTTAAGTCACCACTTGTTGCCACCGTCCAACACTTGACTTTAAGCACATATACAGTGTGTGCCTTTTAAAAAATTTTTTTTAAGAAAGTGAGATTTTGCCGTTTCTTTGAGGGATATTTTTACGGGTCGTTTTTAACGTACAAGCTGTGGCTTTAATGATCACAGCCAGATTGAGTAATAGTAGGGCTCGTTGTGCTACTGTAAAATAAAGACTGACATAAGCAGCCTACAGTAGCCTGTCTGCTGTGGCATTGTGGCTAACGGTTCATGTTATTTTTCTCCATCAAACGAGGATGAGAGAGATCCTCAGCTCTATAATGGTAACTTTATGTGGCCAGAATTCCACTGCTTGCAAGTCTACTGTAATGATAATGTGGTGGACAATTTTATTCATAGAGACATTCAGGAAATACTTGTGCACAGCTGAATTTAGTTGTTCCATCTGCAAATAGGCTTTAGTATGCTAATGCTGCAAGTCCCATAAAAGAGTGCGCTCTCTCCAGTTCACTGTCATCCCATTACGAGGATCAAATGGCACATGCTCAGACACGTCTACTCCTGATGCTTGTGTGGACTGAGCTTTAGTCGAACATTGTCAGTTTTGTGCAGCATTCAACCCATAATTTAGCATTGATATTCTAGATATGATTTTCAAATTGTATAGTTTAATTAGTATGCTCATCAAGTTGACCCTTAGCTACATTATTTTGCAGAATTCAATCTGGTATGGTCATGAATGCAGCCTGAACCCCTGTGGCATGATTCTTTGAACTAAAGTTAATTGTGGATTTTGTTAGACTTTATTTATCTAATAAATTGGGAAACCTCTGTGTGTGTGTGTGTGTGTGTGTGTGTGTGTGTGTGTGTGTGTGTGTGTGTGTGTGTGTGTGTGTGTGTGTGTGTGTGTGTGTCTGTGTGTGTGTGTGTGTCTGTGTGTGCATGTTGTCTCTCTTTGAAATAGCTCATGAACTGTTCATCCAATCTACTTCACACTTGGTTTCCTAGGTACCCAATGAACTTGGGGTTTGGAATTTGCAGCAGTTTGGACATCGTCGGATATTGGATATTAATAAACTGTGAATTAAAATAAATTACCAAACAATAAAGGTTAAGGGAAAAAAAGCGCTGCCATAACCTGGCTCCTCCGGGTCTACCCTTCACAATAAAGGTCCAACTTAAATTCACTCAGCATTTTGCTAAGAGGAAACTCAATAAAAAGGCATTTCTACCCTTCACAATAAAAGCCCAGCTTAAATTCTTCACCACTTCTCGATCAAACTTACCCTCTATGCTCACCCTGGGTCCGGTTGTTTAAGTGTGCTGCTAACTTATAATAACACTAATAACATTACCATCAGCAAAATACCTTGCAAATCAAATCCATACTTCAACGTTAAGCGTCAAGACACTAAGCCTGTTTGGAAAGTAACACCTCTGCTGGAGTGTTAGATTTGTGAATGCCGCCGTCAGTAAACGCTGACTGTGGCGATATCAACATGTATCACTGACAAAAAAGACAAAAACTCTCTTTATTTTAATTGCCTTCCACCTTTTCCTCTCTTTCTCTCTCTCTCTCCCTCTCTCTCTCTCTCTCTCTCTCTCTCTCTCTCTCTCTCTCTCTCTCTCTCTCTCTCTCTCTCTCTCTCTCTATCTCTCTCTCTCTCTCTCTCTCTCTCTCTCCCTCTCTCTCTCTCTCTCTCTCTCTCTCTCTCTCTCTCTCTCTCTCTCGCTCCCTCGCTCATTAATAAAGTAATTTTGGGGTACAATGGTTCTGGAGAAAGCTTCAAGCGCTCACTGTACTAGTAGATATTAAATCTCCATTAACCAATATTTTAATATTTACAATTAATCAAATTACTTTAATTAGTCAACGTCAAAGTGCTGCTTATTGTGACTATAGCATCTACAGCAGATGTGTTTTGATTAATTTGGTTGTAGAGGACTTTTTTTAAACCTGCTTGGTTGTCCATTTACACAATGTCCTGTGAACTTGGTCGTACTCAACAGTTTTCAGTTGGGCAAACCCATATCTCAGCAATTTTTCTGGTAAGTAAAATAGTATTATTATCAACAGAAATGATGGCGCAGACTTCTGAAAGAGTTGTAAAAAAAAGCTTCAAGCCTCTTCTCACTGAATGAATGCTGCTTACCTGTTTACTTCTGATCTATTCTGTCGGACCTACTGAATAAGAGCAGAGTAACTGTGGTAACATTATCATCGGGGTCAGCCAGCTCCATGTAACCTACATTTGACCTTTGTGGCAGCCATGAGGAGGTATGCGTGACCACTCCTGGGTGTGTGTTTGTTTGTGCCCATTGTTCCAGGGCATGTCGGCAGAGCAGGCTTCTTTTCTTTTCTTTTTTACTGTGTGAGCTCTTTCAAGTCTTCAACTGAGAAGAAGGAGTTTTCCCCTCAACATTTTTTAGGAAAACTGGTTCTTATAAGGGCTAAATTAATTTCATACGTCAATACATATATTGACCTATTACACAGATTCCAAACTGCAGACGCTTCATGTGGCCTGTGGGCAATCAGGCCGGACAACGGCTCCCTACTCACCATGAACTAGTGACAGGACACTTCTCATGAGGCAAAAGATCTGCAAAACATCCTTATTTTATGACAGTTGACTGGTTCTCACATTAGCATGTGATAAGAGTTTTTTTTAACAAGATGTCAACACGTTATATGAATCATGAGATGACAGAAGAAAAAGAGCCGAATAGTTAAAAATGTTTTACTGTTTGGGTCAAAGTTCACCCTATGTTGTTCAAACAGAACTGTTCTTGGTATTTTGGAAGAGAGTGGAAAGAGTGAGGGCGATTTTAGCAAGACAATGAAATTACATGTACCAATGAGTAGGGTCCAAACACAAGTTGACTGAAATGGGTTTAAGAATAAAAACATGAATAAAAGAAATGCTTTGGCTCAGTTTGCACAAAGTTTAATCAAAATTCTTCAGTACATTTTGTTGAAGTTTTTACTGTGGTAGCCTTAAAAAGTAGGTTGCTGTAGCTATGCCCATTTTATCAGTCATGACAAAACTTCATAAACCTGCTGGTACATGCAAACACAATTAAGTGGTGGAATGTAACTAAGTGCATTTACTCTTGGCTACTGTCCCTAAGCACAATTTTGAGGTCTTTGCATTAATATTGTATGCTACTTCATACTTCTACCTCTACATTCACAACATAGAGAGAAATATTTTTACTCCACTGCATGTTTTGACAATTTTAGTTATTAATTACCTTTCAGATAAAGATTTTACGTGTAAAAATATGATGCAGTGCTTAGATGCAAGCAGGCATGGATTGGCCATCGGGAGAGTACTGGGGGATTCCCCGGTAGGCCGGACTATTTGTGTGGGCTGAATGCACTCCGGTCGAAAACTTCTTTTTTTTGATCGGCCCATAAAGACAAGAGAGATCACATCATTGGCCCACATGTGTGTCTTTCATATGAACACTGGCCATTCACATCCTTGGTCTTTGATTGACTGGCCCACAGAGAGGAGAGAGATCATATGATTGGCCCACTGGTTTGAGCACAATTAAGTCCCGCCCCCACTGGCGGTGAAAATAACTTCACAATGTGCCGGTAGCTAGCTAAAAACACAAGTTTTGCATAGACTGTATATAAACTGGACCAACAGATCCCATTGCTCTAGATGGAGACCAGTGAAGGATATTAGAAGCACTTTTCCGGTGAGCGCTGAGCGTTACTGCGCAGCCTCCAACTGAGCTTGAAGACGTAAATGTGACATGAGCAACCTGTCTGAAAGTTGGAAGTCTTCTGGTAGCTGTGCCAAGAGAAATCTCAATCATTCCCAATTTTGCAGAGACGGAGAGCGTAGGTATATGTAAGGAGATAACATGGGCACAGGCTAATTATTGCAAGCTTCTCCTGTACTATACGGTAATTCCTCTACTATGCAACACTAAGTCGCTTGGTTATGACACAAACGTTAGCCTATTTTTACAAAAACGCCTTCTACGGAGCCATAACGTGAGGTACAAGGTAATGGAGCCTTTTATACATTGCCATGTCTCTTTAGAAATAAACAATGGACAAATCTCTTTAAACGCTTCAGATGTAAAGTTATTCGCTGTCAAAGTGGCGTCAAAATGAATGACAGTCAATGGGATGCTAACGGCGGGTGAGTGCTTGTTAGCATCAAAATGGCGCCATAAGATCTACCGGTTGTTGACAGACGCTTACCCCCTTGGATTTTAGCAGGTCAAACAATTATTTTAGCACTCTTTGTCTTTAACAAGTTAGCTGTTAATAAGCTAATGTTGGTTATGTGTTAGCAAGCTAAGGCACTTGCAAATATAATACTATAGCTTTCTGATTTATCCACATTCCACTATAACACAAGTTGCAAAACGTTGCTGTGTAGAAAATGCAGCTTTAGCTTAGCTAATTTACAGACTTGTCCTTTGTTTACTATACAATACATCTTGGTGACACCCAGGCTCTACCTTTAGCCATCTTGCTATCAGGAGCCAGGCAGCCTTTTTGACTCAGTACTCTCTTACTTACCATTCAGATAAGTGAGAGTATTAGGGGCTGGTATGCAGGGTTTAAAATTAACTTTTTGTCCACCAGCCAAACAACTAGTGAATGTTAAAATGTTAAAAAAAAATGTTGGCTGGTGAGTCAAGCAAATCTACCAGCCACTTACACCATTTACCAGCCATAAATGGTGCTAATGTTGAACCCTGCGGGTATGTACATGTGTTGAAGCAAAGTGCAAGGACGGTTGGTGTCTGGCCGATTGTGGTGGGCTGGTCTGGGTCTCAAAAGTCCAGGGCTGAATGTTTACCCCAGTCGTCATGCATTCAGTCCAGCCCTGAATGCAAGTACCTACATTTGCCTACAATGACAAATTACAACATTAAAGGAACACGCCAACTTATTGGGAATTTAACTTATTCACCGTAACCCCCAGAGTTAGACAAGTCCATACATACCCTTCTCATCTCCGTGCGTGCTGTAAAGCTGTCTGACGGTTCCAGCGGCATCAGGCCAGCACAGAACATGCAGGTAACTGGTTCCAACTAGCCTACTGCGCCGAATAAGTGACAAAATAACGCCAACATGTTCCTATTTACATGTTGTGATTTGTAGAGTCACAGCGTGTACAAAACAAAAAGTAACATGAGACGCAGCTATCTTCTAACCGTAAACAAACCGGGAACTATATTCTCAGGCGGAAGAATATAGTACTTGGGCAGAGTGATTTGCTTTGCAGCAAGCCTGTCTGAGAATATAGTTCCCGTTTGTTTACGGTTAGAAGATGGCTGTGTCTCATGTTACTTTGTTTTTTGTACACGCTGTGACTCTACAAATCACAACATGGAAATTGTTGTGATTTGTATAAAAAAATTGGGGTTATTTTGAGTGTCAAAGACTTCCTTTCCTGCATTCTGATACACTTTTATGCACCAATTTATGCCGGGAATACATTTATTTATCCTATGAGAAGGAAAACACAGATGACATTCAAAATATATCAAAATTATAATGGATTATATAGCTGTAAGAGGGCTTTCACATCAGGGACCTAAGCCTGGATCCCAAAAGTTGACTCCAAAGCAACGAGGACAAAATAAAATAGGCTATTTATATTTGTCTTAAATGTGCGGTGAAGGGTAGCCTGGTTGACACCAGACCCTTCTCAGTTGTAACTGAGAGTGGGTCTGGGAAAGGTTCATTCACAGCCCATTTCCAAAGGGCGCCGCTCAAATGCCTCTGCGCTAGGGCTGGGCGATATGGAGAAAATCAGATATGACGATATTCTTGACCAAATATCTCGATATCGATATTGCGGCGATATTCTAGGACTGACAATTGGTGCTTTAACAAAATATCTTCACACTTAGATTTTAGATAAATAATCATCAGTAATGTGGACATAATGTCTAAGTGGGGAAAAGGCAAATAATAGAACAGCTAGAACAGTCTGGTAAGATCAGAAAAGTACATCACTTTACTATAATGCAGCCTTTAAAACCAGGAAAAGACAACACTTATGTCATATCACGATATTACGATATCCAAAATCTAAGAAGATATCTAGTCTCATATCACGATATGGATATAATATCGATATATATATCGCCCAGCCCTACTCTGGGCGCAAAATAGTCCTTCAACCAATCAGACCAACGATCTGGGTGATGTAGCAGTGACAGCGGCACCAACAGGTTGCTGCGCTTCTGTAGCCGTCATGTTGAAAGTAAACAAATAGCTGCTTGCCGTCGCTGCGCTATCGTCATCGTGTAAAGCCCGCCTCAATGGTTGTGATTGGTGGCTCAATTTGGAAAAATTGGAAATGGGATTGAATGGGCTCTTGGCCAGACTGACTTGCAGAGCAAATCTCAAATTTGCCGGAAGTTTGTCCGGGTTTTCCCAGGCTAGGTGAAGGGAGGATACTGGCGTTAGTGTTGGCGGAGCATTTAGGCCCGGCGAGGTGCGGGTCGATGAAAGATGAGAAAGGTCTCTCTGCATGTTCTGCAGTGTTAGCTTAGTTGGCAGTCACATTACTCGACCCCGTATTCGTAATTCAAATATCTGAAGTGAAAGTTCTGTCACAAAACTGTGTTGTTGCGTATCATTGCACATTTTTAAGTGGGTATATGGAAACTCTGGAGATTTCTTAGTGGGTATACTGCGTATACCTTTGTATCACGTAGACTACACCACTGACTTTACTCAAGTAACATTTTAAATGCAGGACATTTACTTGTAAAAGAGTATTTTTAGATTGTGGTATTTCTACTTAAAGATATAAATACTGCTTCCACCAACAAAATTTCATTACAGTCAGTTTCAACATATAAACTACATAAGCAAGATTATTCCCTTGTTTCATCCAACCTGTATTTATTTATGCCCGGATTTAGCCGACTCTACTGTAGCACAGTCAATATATATATATATATATATATATATATATATATATATATATATATATATATATATATATATATATATATATATATATATATAGCTAATTTTATTAAGGATTTCATGTGTGAGAGATGTGTAGCAAAAAAACTGGTTTGGACAAAATTCAAGGCTAAATACTTGCTTTGGAAAAGCAATTGGTTATGACCAGATGAATCATTTATTTGACCTTCACTAGAAATACATACAGTACAGTTTGTTTAGATTCAGATTGTTTTAAACATAACTGTGGCGCTGTATAGATCAAGTAAGTAGCACAGATAAGGCAGCTTAAAAAAAAAAGACCTGGCATGGCATTGTGAGTTCAGGAAGACAAGATCACATGTGCAGTTTTACAAATTCAAAGAGAGAGAGAAAGAGAGAGTTGTGCCCCGTGTAGACAACTGCAGATGGCAGCATACCAATGTGGCCTTTGAAATCAAGGAGGTCTGTAAGCATGCATCAACAGGAATGCCATTAATGGATTTCCAATGTTCCACTTTGACACATCAAACTGTCTCATAACCGCTAAAACGGTTACTGCTGCTGTTACAAGTAAACCTATTACTGTTACTGCTGCTGCTTGTCCAACTCCCACAAGACCTTAGGTCACTATGACCCAGACAAAATCCCCAGAGACAGCCAAAGAAGACAAAGTTTGCATGGAAATCCTTTGGCAGTAGTTTTGAAACATCATCTTTGGTGGTAGGAAATTCTTTCATAATGCATAGTAAGATGAAATCAACTCTCACGTGCTTACAAAAACCTCTTAGTGCTGTATGTTTTTTATATGATGATGGCAAGGATGATTATCATTGTGTAAACGCCGACCAGCCTCAGGAATGTCTGGGCATCATGCAGGTGATAGCAATTATGTCATCCGAGCCGCTTGAGGTCATATCCCGCATGACGTCATGATATCATGATCCTTTCACACAAATATTCGCAAGTATGATTGGGGGAAAGGATGACTTCATCTTTAAATATTGTTGTAATACACTCCGTAAAAGAATGAGGGCATCGACGACCTGCGAATACCAGAAAACCACAAGTGACCGATGGCCTTTTCTCTTCTGAGTTCTGTTGATGATTCTTTTTATTTTAGGGAAACTTGACTCCTTTGAATTGAAACACACTGTGATGTGATGTAACATTTCCAAATAACTCCCCTTTATATGGTTGTGAAGTCTTTTGATATTAATTGTATTTGCTGCAGGGATCAACAGCTCTAATCTCTATAAAATATATAAATTAAGACAGCTTCTTTAATTCTTTAATACCTGTTTGTTTTCTATTATCAAAAGCACAGTGACAGTATTTCTTTCCCAGGCCATCTCTGAACCTAAAGTCCAAAATCTAGCAAATCAAACAGAGTTATCTGCTAAGCAAAGTTTTTTGCTCCCTGCCTGGAAGTATAATTCCCATGAAAGTGACTGTTTGCAGTGGAAATGTGTGTGCATGAGCTGTGTGCTTGTGCATGTATGTGAGTGTGTCACATGCAGGTATTTTAGGGCTTTTTGTCTGAGCGTATGTATGAGTCTACGTGACTTTGTGCGCGTTAGACATAGAGAAAGGACAGAAATGAGGCAGGTGGAAATGGAGATAGATGAATGCTTTTTGATTCCACAATAAAGTGAGTTAAATCACTTGTACTTATTAATACTGTTTTGGTGCTAAGACCTTCATTTGGTAAAGTTAATAATAAATAAATAAATAAATATAATTTTTGACAAAAGACTGAGGACCAAAACATCATTACAAGTGAGCAACATTGTTCATTTTTGATCAGGGTTTTTGAATTGATGCACTTAATGTAGTTATTGTTACCTGTAAAAATAAATGTAATTGATAAGTTGCACTAACAAACGTTTATTACATTAGGAAACCATCCATCCAAACGTATTCATTTCCACAAGGCTTGATCCAAACCTTAGGCACTATGCGTAACTTGAGCTCGCTGTAAAGTCAGCACCGATATTGACTCTTAAATCAATAGTGATCATTTATCTTGCAGAGAATGTGACTCTTATTAAAAATGGTCTACAAATGGTCTTAATAAAAAGCTTTGTACTTTTGTTTTGGGACACTTTTTCGTTCAAATTTGATAACATTGATAACGTCGACTTACTTTATACGATTTGTGTTCTTATTTTTATCAATTGACTTCTATTGAATTTATGAATGAAGGCTTCCAAAGATCTTATCAAAGATCTAAGTCCATTCCCATAGGGAGGGAAAGTGAGGTGTGAGAGGTTTAGCAGTGGGCAGGGTTGGATGTTGGCAGAATAGGTTCATGGAGTTTATGACCACGTTCTCTACTCTCTGTACCAATCGTAGTCAGGGCGGAGTTTGGCTTCTCCCTCTTCTGGTTGGTTCTCTGTAAATCATCAGCCCCACCGACAGCATTTCAGTGTCTGAGCTTTCTATTCGCCACACGTCCTGTTCCACCACACATCCTATTCCCAGGAATAACAGCCAGGCTTTTGGTGTCGACCTCAAAGGCTTGGATCCAGATCTGAAAATTTGTGCCATGTGCTCCAGAGGCAGATCTACTCAGTGTTTTAGCACAGGGCCAAAGAAAGCTGCTGAGCCATACATATGGAGATGAAATTGTGCAACATTTATCAAGTCTAAACTAGTTGCTAACATGCTTTGGATTTTTCTATTAAATTCCAAATAAGTGTCATACGGGTGTGGATTGGTTTAATTATTTATTTGCGGTTGCCTCCAGAAAACCAGAATTATTTAGTGGTAATTTAGCAATTTATAGTTCAGTAAGATTAAAGGATGGGTTCACTTTTTTTTTAAAGTCTGTCTTAAAACATTACTTGCATGTCTATACACAGAAAGAGTTATTGGCTGCAGTAATTGTTATTAATGTCCATCCTGCCCATGACTGGAATTGTTAGGTCTTTGTATATTATAGAGTGTGGTCTAGACCTACTCTATCTGTAAAGTGTCTTGAGATAACTCTTGTTATGATTTGATACTATAAATAAAATTGAATTGCATTGAATTGAATTTAATTGAATTTAGATTGAAATCATGTTTAGGAAGGGACCTCTTTACCAACAGCTTGGACAGGAACAAAAGTCGCAGCAAAAACTCTTTAAACTCTACATTTGGGCATGTGGGTATTCTATTAAGTCAGACATAAAAAAAGTAAACTTATCCTTTAACCTTTTTTTATAAACCTCTCTCCATTCATTTATTGTAAGTGGTATTACTACTTTAGTTTACAAAACGTGTCACTATGGTGATGTTTGTTGATTTAAAAACATTATACAGTACTCTGGAAACCACATGGATACCATGGCTACCATAAACATAAAGTATGTGCAAACTACGCAAAAGCTTCTTTTTTGTTTTTTTTGGTGCTGTTTTCACTTATTTTTTGGTTAAAAGCTAACATATAAAACATACATTTGTTCCATTCAGGTTATAAGTGACTCTCTGTCTACCGTCTATGCTTTCAGGCTGCATCTCATCAGCCTTAGTGTTGAAATGAAATGTTTAAACTTGATCAGTTACCTCCTCCCTTGTCCAATAAACACCGCAGCCCCCCTCTCTTTTTTCTAAGAGAGTGCAACATGCATCCTCTGAATTTTGCAGAATGTCCTTATGATACCAGGTACCACTTATATTCTGGTAAAGGTTACGGTGTTACAGGGTGAGAGCAATGGTCAGGTAGCACATCTCACATAGCGAGAGAGAACAGAATCAATCAATCTTTCACTTTTGGGAAAGTACAGGTTGCTGCTGAAGCATTGCTGTTTCATAATGCTCTGAGAGTGTCAATGATCTCCCCCAGTGTTTGACACGAGAGGCCTTATCAGCTCAGCCAACAGATCTTATCAAGGCTCCGGTTAATCAGTGATCAGCTACAGCAAGTTGGAGCTTGTGATATCGGGAGGTCAATGCTGCGCGCATGTAACCCCCCATGGCGTTGTTCTTAGAGAACCCCGAAAATCAGCAGAATTCAGAGGGCTCTGAATGGTTTACATTAAGAGGAAGTGTTTCTTGTTCCTGAGAAAATCATGTGAGTGTGTGTACAGTATTGGCCTCCATCTGAGCTGAGAACATACTGAGCTTCTGCTGACTCCGTCCCTCATGTTTCCTCTATTGTGTAAAAGTGTGGGGCTGTGCATGTGCATAAATGTCATTGACACTATAGGAGCAAGGGAAGGGTCAAGACATGTAAAGATGCAGGATGGTAGCGACTACACTTAACAGTAGAGTTTAGGGACGCCCTGTTGCTTCCTGTCTTCCAAACATATTGTATCTACACTACACATCACACAGTGAATCTCTACATAGTCTGTTGTAAAGGATGATTTTACATGGAATAGACTGGGAGATCAGACAAACCGTTTTAGTCAAGTTTAAGTTTCTACCATTGATTGATTTTTTTTTTGACGTTTTTATATCTATGCCTATGTCATGTCAGTCTTTCTGTTCTTGCATAACACATGGACAGTTTACAGTTATCATGATGGCAGATTTACCACCCAAAATGTGTGGTAGTTCTTTAAATATTAGGTCTACAAATTCAAGAAGAAATAAACAGAGGCAGGCTTCTTATTTCTAGCCAAAGACCATGGATTTTGTCAGCTGAAATGATGACTGTTGCTAGCTAATGCTATGGCTAAAGCTCCATGAGTTGGATGAAAACTGTCTGCCTGACTTTTTAATGTTTCCAGCTGGTTTGAGATTGGATTGAGGATGAAAGGGATGAGCCTGTAAAGAACATTTTTAATGTTTCCAGCTGGTTTGAGGATGAAAGGGATGAGCCTGTAAAGGACATGATGGTTAAATACATGAATATTATATCTATAGTCTCTAATATACTAGCACCTTGTCCAGTCTAAGTAAAAATCTACTTAGCCAGGCATCCTAATAATTGCAGATTATGTTAGAGCTTGTTCCTTACACTTTTGGTCTTGTGTTTTGGAAAGGTGATACAAAAGATAAAAAGATAAAGATAACCTGAAGCACCAGATGGTTTATTACACAGAACCATCTGAGCAGCCGTCATTGGAAACAGTTTTCGAAAGGGCACTTTCAAAAAATAACTGGCAGATGTTTGGATGAACCATCTGTCTATCACGTCAACCAATGTTGTTTTTAACAAACTGCCATCACACACACCTAAACCATGCCTGTAGCTGCTAGTAGCTCCTCAACAGACACTGATTGGTTCAGTAAGCTATACAGTCTATGACACAAGCGCATTACTATAAACCAAGACAAGATCAATTTTTGTGTGATATGTGAACTTGTGATCCTTGCGTGATCTCATGATATCGCAATAATCCACTTGCTGTGCAAGGTAAACAAAAATACACCACCATCTCGCTCTTTAGATACACAGTATTACTCCCATAGGCTGAACCGGCACATACGGGTACTTCACAAAACGAGGGATAGGAAACCAAAGACCCTATAGGCCTTGATGTTAGTGCAATTTGTAGTGTTTTGGATTATAATTTTGACAAGTTTGTATGCATTTATGTCTTGTAAACACACATTTGTTTTATATACATGTCTAATAATTACTTTGCGACTTTGTCTGAACCTTACCATTCGCGTTAATAAATGAAGGTTGATCGATCTGCCGTCATGCCCCTTCAGTCTTCCCCCATCCAAATGGATCAATAAACCAACACAGTGGCTAGATATTTGATTGAATTACTATGTATCGTTAGCGTTCGTGTTGTCTGTAAATAACCAACCTGTCAATAGCCAACTGTTTGATCCAGGCTAAGATGAGATTTAGTTGGAAAAGACTGATGCTGCTATAACTGTAAGTGACAGTAAATATTAATGTATCTTATGCACCTCAAATCTCAGGGCAAACGCCTTGGTTATTAATATGGGTGTTTCTTTATCCCGAGACACACAAGGCCGATAATCGGCCGTTGGACAGTCTGGCGAGGTCAGTGACTCGAGTCTGTTCTGTGTGTTCCGTGCCGTCGTCCGTCCAATTGGCCGTCAGCCTTCATTTTGGCTGATTTGACATGTATGTGTCGTGGGGTGGGCTCAATTGACCCATCTGATTGGTTGAGTGCTAACTCGGAAACGGGGAGCGGAATGAGGGTGCCTAGAGTCTCTCAAACTCTGACGAAAATCTTTTAAACTGACCTTTGTTGATCTGAAATGAAGACAGATTCAGAAACTGCATGGCCTATTTCTCGATTAAAATGTTTTCAGAAACACGTTTCAGTGAACTATTTTAGTACAATATGAGATCGTATTCTGAACGAGCCGCCATGACAGTCTGGCTGTGAATTTCTGGACAAAACAAGACCCACGTGACGCGTTCGTCCAATCAGCTGCCGGTTTTCATTTTTGGGCGACAATACAGATTAACGCCGCCTGCTGTCAACGGCATTTTTTTGACCAATTTGGGGTTGAGTCCAACTGCCTTTTCTGCCGAGGGTCGGCCGTCTGGTCAGTGTGTCTGCAGCTTTATGGGAGAGAGATATGTCTCATTAAGATTTGTGTGAAAAGATTGACAATCTGTGAGTAAATGTGAAAACATATCTGTAAGTACATTACATTCATTTACAAGTCAATTAAAACACACATCTTCCTAACATTTCCAACTTTAGTTGTGGGCATCTAAAGGGACCGCAGATGCGCTAGCTAGTACTTGGTATTTAGCAAATTCTTGTTTTAATGTTTAAACATTTTTAAGCTTGTGTACTATAACAGATACATAATTATGAAGTTTTGTTGTAACAGTTTAATTTCAGGTTAACTTACCTCAAGTAACAAGCTGGGACGATTGGGTAAAGTTACCAAACGGGAGCAACTTGTCTGCAGGAGCAAGCAAAAAAACCACAGGGCTAGCAACCAAGGGGGTAAGCGAGCATCCGGAAAGCGTACCTCCTGTGGGGAGATTCTAAGGCTAACAAGCCATCACCTTCTGCTAGCATCCCATTGACTCCCATTCATTTTGGCGTCACTTTGACAGCGAATAACTTTACATCGGAAGTGTGTAAAGACTTTGCCCATTGTTTATTTCTAAAGAAACATGAGAATGTATAAAAGGCTCCATTACCTTGTATCTCATGTTATGGCTCTGTAGCAGACGTTTTTGTAAAAATAGGCTAACAATTATGTCATAACTACGCGACTTTCTGTCACACAGTAGAGAAATTAACGTATAGTCAGGAGAAGATCGCAGGCAATCGGGGGGACGTGGAGGCATACAGTCAAGGGAGAAGCCCATAGAGAGTCCATGAAAGCATCAAACAAAATATTTCAGCAACGTTTTTCTCCTGCTCCTACGCTCATAGACAGATCCTACTCACGCTCTCTGTCTCTGCAAGATTCGGAATGATTCAGATTTCTCTTGGCCAGAAGACTTACAAATTTCAGACAGGTTGCTCTCGTCACATCTACGTCATCAAGCTCAGTTTGAAGCTGCGCAGTAACGCTCAGCCATCACCGGAAAAGTGCTTCTAATTGACTTCACTGGTCTCTGTCAAAGTCTATGGCATCACTGTGTTCATTTATTTCACTGTCTATGCTAGCAACGCACAGTAGCATATATCCTATTATGCCATATGTCTAGAAAGACTCTGCCGTTACTTTGAAAAGCAAAAATGACCCCATCAGCAGGCAATTTCAAAAAGTGTGCTTTCCGAATATGGCCGAGTGATACGAGTCGATTTTCGTTCAGCCTGCCGGAAAGTTTGTATTAAAACTTTGTGCGTGTAAAATGCAGATCCACACGCAGAGAATTGAGATCCACAAATGCCTTTTCGATTCACAGGTCCATTTGAAAGTTGCAAGTGTTGGGAAGGAAGATGTTCCCAAAAGCTTTTCATTGATTTGTAAATGTATGTAATGTCTTTGTGGAACTTGTTTGTGTATTTGCAGATCTGTTTTAGATATGCAAATTACTTTTTGTGGGTCTACAAATCTTTTTTTTGTATTTGTGGAATTTTTTATATTACAGATTACAAATTTACACACATATTGTCAATCTGTTTACACAAATCTTATTGAGACGTATCTCTCTCCATAAGTTTCTGGTTTCCGAATTTTTCCTGTTTCTATTATGTGACAGTTCATTTCTTTCTCTAAAAGGGGATGTCACTTTACCAAACTGGCATTTGATGACGTGATGCCGGTCTGGTCTTTTAGAGCCCTTATATACCCCACTTTAGCATATGCAGAATCCAAAGCTTGACAGGCCTGCTGTACAGTTATGGTTGCTAAGCTATGACTGGGCAATCACTGTTTAGGGACAGGGCTTAGTGAACAGTCAATTAAAGTGAAAAGTTAAAGTTTTTTTCATTTTCTCTTGTAATGAAGTTTAAGATCTTAATGCTTGCTCTATTGATTACCACTGCTAAGGAGGTTATGCTTTCGGTTTGGTACTTTGTTTGCTTTGTTTGTTTGTCTGTCAGCAGGATTATTGAAAATTACTGGCCCATTGTTCATGAAACCTGGCATGGGCCAAGGAAGAACCCATTACAGTTTGGAGCGGATTCGAATCAGGGGCCAGATACTCAAATTATGTTTCCCTTTCGTTAACATTGCGAGATAGGGCATTTGTGCTGAATTTATGGGGTGTCGGAATAATTGAAAAAAATGAGTTTGCGACTCTGTAAATTCAGTGCACTTCTTGGTGGATGTCTGCACCCCCCGAGTGCCCTTCTAGTTGAGATTTTATTCACTTCCCTCTTCCAACTCAATCAACTGACTGAGGGCATTGAAACTTTTTACTTCAGCCAATCAGATTTTGCCACCCCCTCTGTAAGACAATTAATTAATTGCTGTCAAATTTGGTTCTTTCTATGCTGCTGTCAGATGCCAGTTGCCAGATGCAGTGTCCTATTGACATGACCCACTTCTGAACCCCTCCAATTCCATTTTTTTTTAAAAAGCTGGCCGTCAAACGGGTCCTTCCAATGAGCTCATCATCCATCCCAATCTTCAGCTAGGCTTGTTTTTCACTCCTTCTCCACCACCAGTGTCTACACTCGATCAAGGGATTAATCCTGTACGAATAACTTAAAGCCACTATCAACAGGACATCTCTGTTTCAAAAATAAAACTGATTTCTGATTTTACCCTGCTGTGGTTAAGGTTTGGTTAGGTTTAGGCACAAAAACATCTGGGTTAGGGTTAGGGAAAGGCCATGGTTTGCGGTAAGATAACAACTTGTTGTTGTTATGGTTAGGTTTTCCGTCATTGTTATAATAAGGAATGACCGAGGTCATGGTTAAAAAAGTAATGTGTCTGTTGGAAACAGGAAATGACAGCTGTCTCCTGTGTTAAAGTCCAACAGTTTATTGACCTGCCTATCCACCCCCAACCTTCTACCTCTGTGGACTTTGTGACTTTATAACGACGTGCCTCTATTTCCTCCTTTGCTTCCAATAGACAAGAGTCATAATTCATACAACCACTAGAGGGCGGTGTCACTTGAACGTAAACGTTTTTGGGCATTTGACTGATGCCCTAACTTAACTTGGGAGGTCTCGATGGGCTCAGTCTAGTCCCCAAAGAATGCAATATACAGTATTCAGTCCTTCCAGAAAAATGCAGAGTTTTTTTGTGATTGTTGCGGGCAAAAATCCTTGATTATGCGGCACGTTTTCTTAAAAAATGCGATGAAATTGCAGGAACTTGCAAATATTGCGGGAACTTTTTAAAACTGCGGTGTCATCATGGCTTCATCGCGGGGTGTGCAGCTTTTCGATGATGTTCACGTCGCGTAATTACGTCACTTCATAACGTTCCCATGGCAACAGGGGGAAATGGCCACTCTAAACCCAACATTTTTCAACTTTCTGCTAAGATATATGTGTGACTTTTTTGCAATGAAAATGCGGGGATTATAAAATCATGCAAGCCCTGCATATTTTGCGTGGAAATCAGCAATTTATACGGCGAAAGTGCGGCGTATTTGAAAAAATGCGGCCCCCGCATAAATATGCAGACTTTGGCTGATTATGCATTGAATTATGCGATCGCATAATCATGTTTTTCTGGAGGGAGTGAGTATCTCTTCAACTTTCCTATTGTGTACACTATGTTATTATATTTTGGATTGCATAAAATTAAACAAAGATGATTGAGTGTGTATGAGTGTGTTAAACATGAGGAGTGAGTTTGAGTGAGGTGGACATTATTCAGGTGGAAGGTCAGAAGCTCACAGCAGGATCTTTCTGGGTTTATGGTCTGTGGCTTGACGTGAGTAAGACACATACGCACATCCGCAGCGAGTCACAGGCTCCCTGTTAACACCAACACTCTGTAAAAACTGTGAAAAAAATTGTCTAATTAACGGATTCAGTTTAACGTCTTGGTTTTTAGCTGTGTGCAGCATGTTCTGCACCGTGGTAGCTCATATTTTTATTAGTCACAGTGGCCAGCAAAACTTACTTACAGCACGTCATTGAACTTTTAAAAAGCAGGATGCTTTGTAGATTCAAACACTTCCTGTTGTGGTGTTTACTGAGGACATCTCCTCATGCATTATGTGAGCGGATGCCATTTGAGGTGAGTGCTCTGTTCTTCCCGGCACACTTACTTCTTTGACATCTCAGGAGAGCGCAAGAGTAGGTGAAAACAAAGGAGGATGGCATGCTCCGGCAAAGGAAAAGGACAGAAGACAGAGAGGATTTCTTGCAGATAGCTTGCTTTGTTTACGTTACGCTTTTAACTTTTAAACTTTTAATAGCTTTTACATTTTTCATGAGATGAAGTGAACATGCACGTCTTTGCACTGAAGGCTACTCTCAGGTCCAGCAGCCGTGTCTCAGCAAGCATTTCTTCCTCACTTTAAAGTGTCAGATGTAAATAAGTGACACATTTATATAGTATCTGGTAATTATGTGGTATTAAGACATATTTTCTATTTTCTAAAATCTGAAAGACTTGCAAAAAAAGGCCAATTGTTTGGGTGCAAACAAATAATATTTTTTCCTTTAGATTGCTGCCTGGTTCTTTCTTGAACTTAAACTCTGTTTGGGTGGCCTGCTGATAAAAAGTCTTGTCAGGCTGTTCTACTTGCTCTAGGGCTATGGGTGTAGATGAGTGGTTCAGGACCATGGACAGAGGCTCAGACAAGTGCACAGTCTGTTATTGGATGTTCTGCTGTTGGAGCCTCCCTCTCCCTCTTATCATTACTAATGTCACTAATGTGATTAAATTCAATTAAAGGAGACCCTGAATCTGCTAAAAAATGATGCTGCATGCACAAAAGAAAAACACAAAGGTTAAAGTTCAAAATATTTCTTGTGTGATTAATATATATATATATATATATATATATATATATATATATATATATATATATATATATATATATATATATATATATATATATATATATATGAATATATCTGATTATAGAGAATCTGACCAGAGTCCAATATTGTATGTTTGCCTTCCCAGTTAGTGTGTGTGATGGCGCCACGGAGAGTAATGTTCACTTTTTCCCAGACAGTCAGTCAGACTGACAGTTTAAAAGTGGAACAGACTTAGATAAGATATTTGTTCTGAACCTCAGTCTGTCCCGGCCTTTTGTTTGATAAGCACTACACCAGGGCAAGGTTTGTAAACCAAACTTTTTATTTGCTTTCTTTCAGACACTTTACTCGTTTGCCTGAACTTCCTGATTTTCTACTTTAACATATTTTACATATTATTTATGAAAATTACAATTTCACGGATTGTATCAGATTCTGTATAAATATCGTCATACTAAAGCAGCAATGGATTGCTACTCAACACGTACGACAGGATTTAATCTGAAGCGAGTGCTAAACTTTTTTTCTCTCACATGACAAATCACTGGATTGCTTGCATGCTGTCTTTAGCTTCATCACTTGCACCAGTGGCACTGAGTTTACAGCTTTTGGGGAAGCGAAAACACTTCTAAATGGCCTCCTCAATAGTTACTCAATAGTTTTACCGTCCGGAGGAAATTCTGCAAGAATTTTGCTGATCTCACATTTAAAAAGAGCAGTTGCAAATTTCAAAAGAGGATATATTTACTTTGGAAAAACAAAATCATGTCTCATGTGTGTCCAGTTAACTATGATGATTTTCAGTGCGTTAAGAAATGAGTAATGCTAATTCACCTTAACTTTTTTTGATATTAATGATTGTACATGTTATATACATAATGATGTCAGAACATGTTGCAGACGTGTATAAGGTACGTTCCCTGATTAGTGATCTTTGAACCCTTGATACAAGCTGATTAGGTAATACCTAGAAAGGCTTACCCAATGTTCACTCAATCCACTGAGATGTGGACTACATCAGTCCGGGACTTTGTCTTTCTTTCCTCCTTTTCCCCTCAGTTCTACTCTTATCTCTCTCAATTATCCATTCTGTTAATAGATTCCAATGTAGTATTTTATATCTCTGACAATTACTAATAACAAATCCTTCCCTGGCTTTAACAGAGGAAATGTAATGATAATTTATATAAATATGTTTGCACATTTTGAATGCTTCAGATTATTGATTTCTATATGAATATATATATATATATATATATATATATATATATATATATATATATATATATATATATATATATATATATATATATATATATATATATATATATATAGCTGATAGTAGAGAGATGACAGGAAATTATGGGAGAGAAGGAAGGATGAATGCAACAGTGGTCTCTGGCTGGATGTGAACTGGGGACGTTGCAGTTGGTCGGCCACCCTAACTCCTAGGCCACCAGGGTGCCAAGTTGACAGGTATTACATTAGAAGCTGCAGTTACACTGCTCTACTGAGCGCTCACAGGTGACTGTGAACAACACGTTCCGCACCTGCGAAAGACCCTTCACCTCCACATCTCCCCTAGTCCTTAAACAAAAGACTCATCTCATTCAGTTCATCCTTTTCACTCTCTTCATCCATCTCTTTCTCTCTTCTCCCATGTCTGGGCACAGCACAGCCCTCTGTTCATCACTGGGTAGTCAGGGCCAGAGCCACTGCTCATTACAGCCCCACATCTGCACTCAATAACAGGCCACACTCTGCATGAATAACAGCAGTGTTGTAGACATGATCGAAATTTCAGTGGAAGGCTGGTGGGCAGAGAAGTGTGTGTGTGTGTGTGTGTGTGTGTGTGTGTGTGTGTGTGTGTGTGTGTGTGTGTGTGTGTGTGTGTGTGTGTGTGTGTGTGTGTGTGTGTGTGTGTGTGTGTGTGTGTGTGTGTGTGTGTATGTGTGTGTGTGTATGCGTGTCTGGTAGGCCTCTCTTTAAGTCCTCTATTGCAAAGGCTGGAGGTAACCTAGCTTAACCTCTGACCCTGCTCTTCCCCCTGTGTGACCCTGCCTGAACCCCCTTTTACCCCCTGTGCTTCTCGGCTTCTGGCAGAGATGGATGAGAGGAAGGCCGACAAGAGATCACACGCATTCTGCACCCCTCTTCAATGAAAACAAAGCGTGTGGCATTTAAGGAAATACTGGGAGACCAAAGCTTTAATCTGACAGGCTGACAGGCCACAGTGGCCTCAGACAGACCTGGGGAACAGCTGAATAACACAGCGGTCCGACACACAGAGGGGAAAGAGAAAGGTGGGGGGTGAGTAACCTCAGATAGAGATGTTCTCCTGTATTCCTCCTGTTGTCCAAGAGAGCTGTAAATATTTGTCAGTGGCCTTTACCTTTCTCTGCTGTTTCTTTAGGACGAGCCACATATCAGAGATGCTTGTCTAAGCGTCATGACCTGCAGTGTCTCAGGTGGTAGCCCGAGTCCCTTTATTGCAATGTTTGGTTTCCCCAAAAGCACCTCCGGTTGCTTGTTTGCCCTTCAAGTAAAGAAGTAAAACACGGCCTTTCACTTTTACAACATGATATTGTGGGAATAATGGTACAGAGGCGGAGGAGGATGTGGAATGGTGACCCGCCTGTCAGGACGTCTAAACAAAGAGGGAGTGGAGGGTCAATCAGACAGACATGACCCGATAAGCCTGGCCCAGGCCTTCATTAGCCACTGTGTACTCTGCAGACATACCACTGACCAACAGTCACTTCCTTCCATGTTGGTCTCAGAGATGAAGAGGGATGAAAGGGAGAAGGGGCGTAAAAGGAGAAGATGGCTGTGGAACTGTGACTTAAGAATATAATAAAGCAGGAAAAGTATCAAGTTTCTCTATACTGCTATGATTTAAAAAAAAAAAAAAAAAACTTGCTTTGGGTATTACCAGGGTCATAAGTCAATAAAAGAAATACATTTCATACATAGATCATACGAAATCTAGAGAGAAAAGGGAGACGGAGAGAAAGGTACAAAAAGGGAAACAAAATGAGGTGAACTGAGCTGCAGCTGAGCATCGGTTTCACTGGTGGGATCTAGAAAGGTGATGTAATTTAGAGAGAATGGTTGCGGTTGCCTGTACAGAGAGAGGTTTACTGGCCCCAGGCTGGCCGTCTAGAGGGCACACACACTCTTTGCAGACACTGGAAAACACAAGGCCATAAAACCGAACGAGCTCATGTGTGGAGCATCTCATAAATTAGGCCAAATAGCTATGAAATAATACCCCAAAACATCCATATTAGAGAGAAATCTGTAAACTGAGTAAGAACCTGGCAGCCTTTTGACTTTACACATAAACCAGCAAACATTTATCACTAAAGGAGACATCTCGATTAAAGGTCTCACTTACTCATTTATATTTCTTCTCTCATCATGGGGAGGGGGGGGTGTGGGGGGGGGGGGGGTGCTTATTGGCTTAAGACGTTGACAGGAAACAAATTCCCAGGGATGACAAAAGCCTGGAATGTGCTACAAGGAGGTTGTCTCCCACACTCCCTCAGAATAATCCATCCCCCTGCAATCCCCCATCCCTTTCCCTCTGAAGGATGTTTTTGTTGGGTAATTGATGCAAAAGTACTATTAATAAGAAAGAATGAAACATCAAACCACCTCACAGAAAAGTAGAAACGTTGGGAGGGGGGGAGGGGGGATGCGCAGTTGAGAACACCACCAGGGGAGGATTAATTAGTCTTTCTTCCCCATTTCTGTTCTCACGTTTTGTGTGTGTGTGCGTGCGTGTGTGCGTGCGTGTTTGCGTGCGTGTGTGTGTGTGCGTGCGTGTGTGCGTGCGTGTGTGTGTGTGTGTGTGTGTGTGTGCCATCGAGACCTCCAGAAATTTTCAGAAAATTAGGTTTTCAGTTTTCCTTCCCTCTAACCCCTCCTCCATGAGTCTGTGTGTGTGTGTGTGTGTGTGTGTGTGTGTGTGTGTGTGTGTGTGTGTGTGTGTGTGTGTGTGTGTGTGTGTGTGTGTGTGTGTATGTGTGTGTGTGTGTGTGACCCTGGAAATGTTCACAAAATGAGTGCAAAGTCTGAAATGTAAATTACGTGTTACTGACGGTGTATTTCTCTACCACAAATTAGATCATGTGACAGCAGCACAGCTTTTACATCTTGTGTTCATCACATTTACGATTACCTAATGGTTAAGTTAAATGTGAACTGTAGGCAGCCAAAGGTTTGGTTAACGTTAAGAAACTGAAACTGTACCCTCTATGGTTTAGGTTTATGGTTGTGGTTTGGGTTCAAAAGCCTTTCGTCATGGTTAAATAAGAAAAATTTACCACAGCAACATTTTTGCATCTACCTTGAGTCTGTTTCTAGTCATGCCTCGGCTACGTCATCTTTTCATGCATTCTCTCAATTTTGTGCTCATTTAATAACATTTCAGGAAATGGCTTTTTATGTGTGTGTGTGTGTGTGTGTGGTTTGTTGGTGTTTGTTAGTTATATAGGAGGTTCAAAACAGTCAAACCATTCAAACCGTTCCACCTGGACTTTATAAGGCCCAAGCCGGACAGACTTTGGCCTCTTTGCAGCAGACTGATGTCATAGGTCAAATTCCAGTGCAGAAGTAGGCCAGGGCCCTGTATGATAGCAGATTGCTGACTAATCATAGAGAACAAGCCAGGGAGGAGACAATGCTCAAGCTCAAAGGAGCTTTGTATTGACAGCGCCTCGATGCTGCTGGGGACGGACGGTCCCCGTCCCAAGAGGGTGATGCTGTTTGAAGCGGCCTACAAGTGGCTTCATCAACAACTATGTTTGACAGAAAAGGAGTGCTTGTGTGTGTTTTTGCTACTCCTGCCAGAGCATGCATGTCTATGCCTTCTCTAGTCCTTGTATCTAAGAATCAGTTGTCCGACTAAAGTCCAAGGTAGGCGCAGGCTACTGAGCAGATCTCTCACTGTGGCCTCCTAGAGAGTGGAGATGCCTTTCCATTGTGAGAGGGAGAGAAGAGAAAACAACAACAAAAAAGAAAGGGGGTAGGGGACTGTCTGCTTTGTGTGTGTGTGTGTGTGTGTGTGTGTGTGTGTGTGTGTGTGTGTGTGTGTGTGTGTGTGTGTGTGTGTGTGTGTGTGTGTGTGTGTGTGTGTGTGTGTGTGTGTGTGTGTGTGTGTTGTGTAAGGCTGAAGTTGCCCAGAGGGGTATATGGGCTCGCCTGTTCTTAGGGCTGGGCATGTTCCTCGAATGCCAACACTGGAATTCCACGGTCTGGGGTCAGGACTTTAATTGCAATCCCACCTTACACTATACCCCAAGCACACACATCACTGATCTTTTGCTGGCCAGAGGAGGGAAATAGTTTCTGTAGCTGAGGTATTCACTCATATGCTAAGGCTGGTTAAAAGAATTTGCTGCAGGCAACAACTTCTCCACCAATTATACACACTGATAGAGCGCTATAAGATAAAGCAGTGCATGTCCTCTCATGCAAATTATGGTGCCAAGGGTCATTTCGCACAAAAACAATTTAAAAAATGTGTTTTTTTTCTGACTTCATTGGTAGCAGTGCCCAAAGGCTAAAAAGCCTCAGTGATGTCTGCTGCAAACTTCAGACTGAGGCTGGCAGTGAAATCTAAAAGCAGTAAATTGTGTTGTCTGCACATGCAAAATGTCAGGGTTACGACGAAAAAGAAGCTGAATATGTAGCTTTGCACGCAGGCTGGACCCTCTGAACTTTTTGACAGCATAATTTATCTTCCCCTAATACCCCCCTTCGCCTGCAACTGGTCAACAATTGGATGTGAATGATTAAAGTCCATGCACCTCCTTACAGTTATACTACTTTTAGTATAATATTATATAATATTATATTCATTTACTTACTTAAAAACAAATGTAAAAAATATGTTTACTTGTATCTTGTTCTGAGGACCTTAAAGGTCCTACTGACTTGCAAGTTCTTCTAGCATGGATGGCATTAAACAAACAGTCCTCACATCACAGTAAGTAAACTGGCCTTTGCAGCACTGATTTCAGTTTGAGATGTCAAACGATTCCAAATTTGATTTTGTTTTGAGTACATTGTCAGCCTAAATGTAAAGCAATGCCCCCAAATTAAACATTCCCTATTGGGTCCTCAGGCTATTTGACCTGTCACCTGTTCAGTATTACATATTTCATCATTGATGTCTTGGTTGTTGTTGTTGTTGTTGATGATGTAGTACAGTTTCACTGCTGCATCTGGTGCCATAAATATCTGTAGTGCGTGTTCTGTGAATCATTGTCAGATGAGAGGTTGTTGTAAATGTCAGCTTTGGGGGCGGCCAGCTGTCTGCGTTGGAAAGCTTTTTGGGAACCTCTGTAGAAGTGAAACTCCCAGTAAACTGTGCTGGGGGTCAGTAAGCACAGCCCAGCCATTTGAGGACAGCCAAAGGTGCATTAGGAAAAGTACAGCCTCATGTGGAAAACAACTTCAAAATAATGGCTTCTCTAACAAGGACCATACATTTAATTATGTTGGGACGACCTGGCTTTGAGGCTGTAAAAATGGTGTTTATTATATGATCTGGCACACAAGAAAGAGTGTGTCTCAGCATAATCTATGGAGATAGTATGTCTTGTATATGTAACAGGGCTTGCCAAAGCGCATTAGGATCTCATTCATATCCACTTAAACTTTTGGCAAAAATGTCACTCTGTTATGAATTATATTTCATGCATTGTTCTGACACAAAGTTTCCCGGCTCTCCTGAACTATATGATGCATATGAACAATATCTTTAAGTTACCTCAATGCCCCAGAGAAAAACAATCACTCAATGATTATGTGTGAAAGAATAGGTAATGTGCATGAAGTGATACACAAGGAGGTAGAAAATAAGTTTATGCACAGACACAGGCAGCAGCTAATACACTGCATATTGCCTGAATATTGGAAGAAATGGCCCACACACAGTATGTGCAGTGTACGATGTTCCATCACACCACTGCACCACAGTGAGAACATTTTTGAAAGGACATGCTGGCTCTCACTTTGAATAACATACTTTCACCACAAAACATGCAAGGCCCAAAATGTATGTCACTCTCCACAGAGGCAGCTGAAATGAGAAATATGATCTATCGGTCCATCGAGCCCAACACATGTAGAGTAATCTGCTATGGTGTCAGCATCTGTCTCATGTGTTACTGTCAGTGATGGTATACTGACAATGTTGACAACTAGACCTCAAAAGCTGTGCAGGGAACAATTGCAATACCTCCTACTGTTTCCCAGGAATTTGTGTTTAAGCAAAGCAAAAACACAGACACACACATGCGCTGTAGCCTAATGAACATAGCAGAGCAGCAAGCCATTACACATACCTCATTCATTTCCCCTGTACTGTTTTTGCTCATTGCACACATGCAGCTGCAGACACTGCCACATGGACAGACAAACACCCACATGTGCACACGCACACGCATATCATCACACATAGTCACAAAATCGCACATGCTCGCTCAGACTTACACACCGTCCCATTTTTTGTTTGTGACACTGTGTTAGCGGGAAGCCTGGCTGTGAGCTAACCCCATCATGTTTTTCACGTCTCCTCTGTTATGTTTGGCACCTGTTGTGTGCTCAACATGCACACGCACACATCACTCTCACACACAGTCGCACACACTACTTCTTTGCCATGTGCTATTAATAAATTAAAGGAATCCAAATTCTTTCCATTCCTGTCTTAAAGACCAATGCCAGAGTTTTTGGACATGAGTCCTATATTGTTTATGTCCATTCCTCAGGTTATGTTTCACCATGCTTTTCCATTATTGGAATTTTTGCTGTAAGCTCCCACTGTTTCTATAAAACTTTGGGAAAACGCTTCAAAATTCTCACAAATAATGAAGATGCCATGCTGAAAGGGAAGTGGCACTTTTTTTCGGCAAGTGAACTGCTCGTTTGGTAAAGGAAGACAAGGGAACAAACACAATTACAAAAACAAAGTGACCCCTTGGTGTTATTTTCCAAAGTGTTGTTTTCGTGGGTCTTTGGGTCTTGCTAGGCTCATTTTCACATGTACAGTGGACATAGTAGATGATAAAAAAAAGTGTTATTGTGCACTTTAATCCCCCTGTTTTTCTGCTGTTGTCCCCCTCACCCTTCCCCCACTTGACAAAACCCCACACTGATGACACATGGGAGCTGAGCTGGCAGACACATCATCCCTTATTATCAGACTGCTGGAAAGCCCAGGACCTCCGGAGCCTCTCGACTCTCCCTGTAGGGGACACAGATGAGCAGGTCATACTGCTGGACTGTGGACTGGGACAGGTGGACGGGGACATTTAGGGGAAAAAAGGCCCTGTGGCGTCATCCCTGTCCCCTCTGCTGCACAGTTTCCTTCAAAAGTGTCTGCTGGCAAACCTCCGACAACTCTGGATCCTGCGCCGTGTTTTGTTTGGCCGCTTTGATTATTTTCATAGAAAGAACATCTTTATTGATAAAACTTTGTCTGTTGTCCGGGCCTGTTTTGCTTGCTTTTCTGTTTGGTTTGCCAGTCTGTGGCAATAACTTTTTTCTCCCTCCTGACTTGTGAAAGATACATAATGATATCTTTGTTTTTGAAGAGAATAATGTTTGTTTTTAAAGAGGCAAATGTATGAGCTAAAAAAAATAAAAAATGAAATCAAAAAGATAAAGTACCACAGAATATTCTCAGTTTCAGTTTTTAAATGATTTTTGATAAATGACATTTGAGGATCTTCGGCCCTTTTTCTTTCATTTTTATCTTGTCAGGAAATGGACAGAAATGGGAAAGAAAGCTTTCACGTTTTCTGCTTCAGGCACCTGAAAAGACCTGCAAAATGATTCAAATAGATGAATCTGACATATCTGGCAGTAGTCAATTTCATTATGTCTTTTTGTAGTCTACGTTTAGCCTTATTTTAATATCATCTGTTTTAGTATTGCTCATGTATGCACCTTTTTCTGCTGCCCTCTCGGCCAGGTATTCCTTGCAAAATAGGTATCCAACTTAATTTGGACATACTTAGTTTAATAAAAGAAAATAGATTACATGAATGCACCTTGAAATAACCTACCAGTACCCTGCTCTCCCTCTCTCTGGCTCTAAATACAGTCATACTACAGCTGAGCAGCTGTCAGAGCAGTTATAGGTGTTAAAAGAGTCCAGAGCTGATGCACAGGTACAGATTGTCACACACAGAAACTCACAGGTGGCTCTCAGTGCTGGGAACTGAGCAGCTCTCATTGTTTATCAGACAGAGAGGCTGCAGGTGGCCCAACCAACGGGGCTAATAACTGACATTATTAATAAACACACAGCATGCTGCTGCAGGAGAGAGATGTCTGACACCATCAGCACAACCTTTTATTTTCAAATTAAAAAAAAAAAAAGTTTCAGTATGGGTCCAATAAAGACAAAGTGTTATTTGCGGGGATGGCCTGGCAGTAATTGCTACTGGGCAGCAGTTGATTCACTGAGCACACGAGGGACAAGCATCAGTTTGTCTGGAGGAACATCTCCCTGTTCGACCTGGCCTCAGACGGCGAACTAACTCTCGCTTTAATGATAATAATAAGGCTAACATGGTATAACCTCTCTCCCTCCGAGCCCACAATTACTAGCCTGGCACACTGCGTACGCACACAGTCTGTCTGGGGAGCAAGCCACTGGATAATTCCTGGTTACCTGTCGCAGCCACTTCTCACAAACACACTTAACGTACATAAACCAGAAGAAAAAAAATGGTTATGAACACTCATGCACAGACATGAGTTCAGGAGGATGTACATAGGAATTAACCCCACATGTATACGCAGCCAAACATGAATTTGCAGCTAATTTTACTTCTCAGAAATGTCTAGTTAAGGTTGAACCACTGCTGTTACCTCATCTAAGGGGTCATTCAAAAGCACAGAGGGTATGTATTGAGTGAGTAACAGGAAATTACTGATGATGTTCTGTGTTAATTGACAATACAAAAGGCAATTTTGGGGTGTTTTTGTAGCGTTGTGTTTCTAGCATTATAACTCCCTTGTAATATTTAATAGAGACCGCTGACTGTAAAGCCCTGGCTCTCCCACATCCAATGCTGAGTGAGCTTGTACTTGATTGTTGCTCTCAGGAGTGACTGAATATCAGGTTTGTCAGTCTTTAGTTAAAAAACAACCTATGTTGAAGTTTGATGATTATGCTGACAAACCTGATATTCAGTCACTAAATAAATGAATAAATACATAAATAAAAGAATATGCCTATGAAATACATCCTGAAATAAATGAATGAGGCAATAAATATATTATGGCTGTCACAATGAACACGATAATAACAAGTTAACGCAAATTCCTTTCAACGGCACTAATTGTTTTGACGCGCCATTGTTGCATGCACGTTCTGTAATTTGGTCCCTCGGCACGATCCGTAGTTTGACTGGATTTAAATATTTTAAAGATTGACGGCCCTAAAAATAAATAAATAAATGTAAATGTAAATATATAAATCAGTCAATATAGTTCAATATCTAAATAAATAGGTTTTACCTTTATTTATTTCAGGGGACTTTATTTCATAATGTCACATTTATTTATTTCCCTCTCTATGTATTCCCAGTTGTTATATTCAAATGAAGGGGCATGGCTTAGCCTGACAAGCCAGACCCACATCAAGATGTTGGGTCTGGGAACTCACCATTGACGGAGCCCAATCCGAGGGGCAGGATAAACGGTTGTCTTTCAAACTCATTCTGCACGCAATAAGATAGCACTACAACCAGGCAGAGCAACGAAGAAGGTAGCGGCTAGTAGCTAGTTGATAGATTAAACTTTTGCCGTTTCCGGTCGGCAAAAGTCCGAACACATCTTCCTTTTTTAAGAATGATTTCAGTGCCGTTCTTTGTTCTTTTCTCAAAGAAAAGCTGAACTCCAAGTCTTCCAGAAGACCGCTGTTCCCAGCAGCAGCAGCCATAAGCCCGCCTACCGACTCTATACACGATGTGATTGGCCTGACCAGAGTTTGGTTTTTCCAGCTCACAAGCCAACGGAGAGTGCCTAGACCCCCCTGGCTGCAAAATAAATTTGCTGCCACTAGGGTGCGTCTAGATTTCTAGGCTAGGCATGGCTATCTGAAAGACTCAGGCTAAAAGCAACTAGCTAATAGCCACGCATCACCAGCATATCACTATCTGCCAGAGGAAATAAAACATGAGCTCAGCAGATTTGTCTGGTTCCCAGGAAAACTCCGCAGACGGACCAGAGCCAGACCCAGGGACCCGGGGACCCAGGTCCACAACGGGCTGGTGGTTAGCTGCTAGCTAGCTGCTACTTGAAGAAAACAGCAGTAGCTAGACCCAGCAGCACCGAAGGTCCGATCCCCATCATCCGGTCCCGAATCACCCCGACTCTCCGCCGGATCAGCAAACTTAACGGAAGCAACAGAAGGTTTGCTGAGATCAGACCTTGGTGCTGTACAGCTGGTATCCAATCTGTGAGATAGCCACGCCACCATCATTTGAATATAAAAACAAATGGAGGGGAATAAATGTGACATTATGAAATAAAAGTCCCTTGAAATAAATAAAAAAGTGAATCCTATTTATTTATGTATTGAATGATATTGACTCATTTATATATTTATATTTACAATTATTTATATATGTATTGCCTCATTTATTTATTTCAGGATGTATTTCATAGCCATATTTATTTATTTATTTGTTCATTTAATATTGAATAAAACTGCATTCCATACTGTGCACACTTGCCTCATTTATCTTGCGATGTCTTTGCTTTTCTCCACAAAACAGCCGGTGGAAGGGATTTCTGTACTTTTGGGTAGAGCAGGTGTGAACCATTGTGTTCAGTGAGCTGGCAGAGTGCCGTTAAACCTCAGCACTCTCCAGTGCTAGTGGGCAGATCCAGGGAGGGCAAGCTGCACATAGACAGATGAGGACCCACAACCCAAAAGAAAGAAAAAAATACACACGCTATTTTTTACCTGCCATTTCATATTCTGTATTTCAATCAATAGTTGTGATTATATTGTGCAAGGCTTCAAATGAACTATACAAAGAGATAACGTCCTCTTAAGAATCAAGATTTCTTTTTACTTCTTTATTTTTTTCTTTATATTATATTTCTAATTTTTATCTTTATTTTGCAAAAGCAGTGTGAAGATATTTCATACATAAATCTCGTTCCTCATATTTCAAGTCCTTCACAATAGGAAAAAACAAAAAAATAAATACAAATAAAACAACAAACAAACCCAACAAACAGATCAAACACAGGATTTATTTTTAAGACCATTGCTTTACTTTCTTAATTCATATACTATTTATATTAATAGTGGAATGGGGGAGACACTCTTATTCAGAGTAACTTTGATTTAATGCAGCTGAACAATAAGCACAAATTAATAAAATGATAATAATTTACAAGACGTTTATATCTATGCCACTAAAAGATCATAATTCTACACTATCAATTTCAAAATTGACAAAGTTGGTAAATAGGATAGGTAGGTACAAAGGCATATGACAATGTTCATCATCGTAATAATGATAATAATAATAATAATAATAATAATAATTATAATAATAATAATAATAATAATAATAATAATAATAATAATACATAATGATTTTATTCTAGTCTTCGTATCTATATGATTATCAGCTCTGCAACAGCAGATGAAAAACAACAAAAATAGTTTACATTTCAATGCTGCAGTTTTTAAACACCTCTTTTTCCTCCCTCATTTTTTATATGACCCTCATGAAACCCTCGTGTTGCACCATTAAGATGAGATGACTCTTTTCATGACAAAAACCTGTCACTTGTTAAAAAAGATTAATTTAACATGTTAATGCCACACACACACACACAGTTTCTCATCCTTGTGTGTGCTTAGAGGCTTTAAACTCAAGAAACACTGTCCAGGATGGTCAAAGGTGTGTCCGTTCCTGCTACAGATCATGGTCTTTTCTTCAAAATATTCCCTCAAGAGGCAATTTAAGACATGCAAACAGAAATACACATAGACAATTCATTTACTCACATAATGAACTAAAAAGTCTGTATGGCAAATGTGTTGAATGAATAATATTGAACACATGTCAAAGTGTAAACAGTTTATTTGATCCATCTAACAGATCAGAATGATGAAGTCTGGCCAGTCACAATATCATCTATTTCTTCCATCATGTCTTGCATCATTGTGCATATGTTCTTCACTGTGGCACAGTTTACTAGTCTCCCATAGGCAGACCATTAATTGCTTGGCGCCTCTCAAGAAAAAAACAGGAAAAAAGCAAACAAAGAAACAGTTTTGTTAATAGCCTGCTGCTGTTGGCTGCTGATTTGGCCCAAGTAGTAGTGCCAAATCTTTTGGAACACACACAAACATCATACTGCCACCCATCATTAGCAGGGCTCCGTGAACACAAGTGTGTGAGTGTGTGTGTGTGTGTGTGTGTGTGTGTGTGTGTGTGTGTGTGTGTGTGTGTGTGTGTGTGTGTGTGTGTGTGTGTGTGTCTGTGTGTGTGTGTAAATGTGCATGCATGTGTTAATGTATGCATGTGTGCTTTTAAGTATGTTTGTGTTTGTTTATGTTTGTGTACGTTTGAGTATATGTGTGGGTTTTCACAGAGAAACCTTTGTCATCACAGACTGATGGCACTGCCATTATATGTCAGTGCACATGCAGACACGTGCACGCACGCACACACACACACACACACACACACACACACACACACACACACACACACACACACACATACATACATACACACATATACATAGTCTTTCCGTTGTGGCATTTCTGGACAAGTTCCAATCCGCATTACTGAAGCATGAGAATGAAATTGACAGTCTCGGGCTCAAGGATGGCACAACAGACACAAACAACTGCTGCCAGCTTCCATGGCAAGTCTAAACGGACAATGGTTTGGGGCAGCCAAATGGCACGGTTGCAATGTCCTTCTCGAGCAATTTCCCTGCAAATATTTGCACTTGTCTCTCATCTGTTTGCCTGAATGTGTCTGCGCGGGCTACGGCAATATCTGAAATCTGTCATTATTGTTTTCAAGATTCAAGTAAAATGTAATCATGCAAATTTTTATAGTTAGGTGTCTAAGGAAATGGTTAAATTCAATACCAGATGATTTATGAGCCATGGGATTTTGCACACCCTGCCAGTTCCTGAATCCTGCAGAAATCTTTACACAAAAAATAGAAGTTAAGAGATTCTCTTCTAATCTTTACACAAAAAATAGAAGGAGAGAGAATGTCAAGAAAAGTGCGATAGAAGGAAAGAACTCGGTAACCCCTGGGCCCTGGCAAGCGCCAAAGAAATGGAGCTTATCTTGTTTATGTGGAGAAGACAACTAGAATGCTCATCTGGCCGGAGTGAGAGGAACCTCCACCATAGCTGTATGCTGACACTTTTTACTGGAGACGAGAGAATGGAGTGTATGTGTGTGTGCGTGTGTGTGTGTGTGTGTGTGTGTGTGTGTGTGTGTGTGTGTGTGTGTGTGTGTGTGTTCTTGTTTAACTATATTCATGAGGTCCAAAAACCGGGAATACAGTATACTTGTGGGGTTTTTGTGGGGCCCAAAATGCTGGACCCCACAAGGTTAAAGGGCTGTTTGAGGGTTAAGACTTGGTTTTAGGATTAGGGTTAGAATTAGGTTATGATTAGGGTGAGGGTAAGGGTTAAGGTTTGGCATTTAGTTGTGATGGTTAAGATTAGGGTAAGGGGCTAGGGAATGCAATATGTCAATGACGGGTCCCCACAAAGATAGTGAGACGCACTATGTGTGTATGTGTGTGTGTGTGTGTGTGTGTGTGTGTGTGTGTGTGTGTGTGTGTGTGTGTGTGTGTGTGTGTGTGTGTGTGTGTGTGTGTGTGACAGCTGGACACACACGCTGGCACTCGCTCAACTGTTACACAAAAGTCCAACACTTTCACATGGTTGTTTTCTTTTATAAGAATCAAGTTACAATATTTTAGTTTAAGATTTAGCAACTTCAAAACTACTAATCTTGTTGTGAATAGAATTTTTCCAGCTGAAATAACTGTTGTCAGTCTATAGATTTTAGAAAGTTTAGAGTTTAGCTGATGGCCCTTCCAGCACTGCTTGTGTTGTTTATCTCTACCTGAACAGAAATAATTTTGCCAGCTACTGCAACAGAGAGTCATCCAACAGAGTTATTTGAAGTGACGGATAGGTATGGATCATGGCCTGCCTTGTAATTAAGAGAGATTGCTATTTTCCCCTCAGAATGGGCTCTCCTATCCTGATCTGTAATTATATGTTGTTCAAACATAGAGGGGAGTGTCCCTGGTTATTGTG
>CM042320.1:29412863-29730363 GCA_023566125.1 Zingel zingel
GGATGCATGGGTTTATGGTTTATTTGGCTCCCCCAGTTTAGGTTGAGGTGGCATTTATGTGCTCTTTCTATTGTTTACTTATTTAGGATAATGTTATAGTGATTTTATGCCTAAAATTTACATGCAGATGTAAATTTAAATTCGACAACATGGACCTACCCAAATTATACATACCTTAGACAGAAAAATATTAATAATATTATTAATACACTGTAATCCAGACAATAAATGATAATGTAATTTCCTTCTGTCATGTAGTTAGACTTCTTTTTTAGACTATGACACACCACTGTGGCATCAGCTTTAATCTTAACAAGATTCAACCTTCAAACAATCGGGAAAACAAGAATATGTCTTGGCGCACTGTGGCCTGGTTTGGCTTGTTTTGTTGACTTATGTTGTGCCAGACGCTGCCCCGTCAGGCACAGAGCTGACGTGACGAGCCCTGAGGACTAGAGAGTCCCTGATCTCATTACCAAGCTCTAGAGAGTCATACTATGCATAAACACCTGCAGGGAACAGGCTCAGTCCCAGAGCAGCTGCTGGTGAACACACACTCACCTGTTAGGAGGTTAAAAACGGCAGTGAGAGTAAGGTGTTTTTTTGGGAATGACAATTTAAAAACACCGCCAATACCAGAGTAATGGTAACAAGCAGTGGTGGAACGTAACTAAGTACATTTCCTCAAGTACTGTACTCAAGTACAAATTTGAGGTACTTGTGCTTCACTTGAGTCTTTTCTTTTCATGCCACTTTCTACTTCTACTCCACTACATTTCAGAGAGAGATGTTGTTCTTTTTACTCCACTACATTAATCTGACATCTTTAATTACTTTACAAATTAAGATTTTTGCACACAAATAACATGTAGTTTATAAAATACAATGTTTCATTATAAATTAAACTACTCATTAACATAACCGCCTAAAGTACATCTGAAATGATTAGCCGATTAAACACAGAACAGTTTTAATCGTTTGCAGTTTTTAAAATGAGGGCTGAATGAGTACTTTTGCTTTTAATTCTTTAAGTACATTTTCCTGATGATACTTACATACTTTTACATAAGTAACATTTTGAATGCAGGACTTGTAACAGAGTGTTTTTACAGTGTGGTATTAGTACTTTTACTTCAGTAAAGGATCTGAATACTCCCACCACTGGTAACAAGAGATGAAAATACATCATACAACATTTGCAAGTGTTTGCATGCAAGTTCAGTATGTGCGTGATTGTGTATATATCTATTATATTTTTGAAAGCATGCACTTCCAGTTGAGTGTTTTTCCCTCATTTTGCAGGGTGACAAACTTCTTAGTAGGGCAATAAGGTTTCATGAGACAGGAAAGGGTGATTTAATTGGGTGATTTATGACTATAAAACACAGAACACAAGCCCCTTTACTATGATCGCCAACTGTCTTCTCCGCTTTCCCAGAAGCAACACATGTGTATCTCATCACTGTAAGGCAGAACGTAACACTCACGCCAAAGAAAAAGAGATTTCTGACTCTGCCGATTGTAAAGTTCAAACTCTTTGATGCCAACCTAAAACAGAACCGAGAGCTACAGTAGCAACTCTGCTGCACCAAGATAACCCCAGTGCCTGAAACTGTTCCATTCTGGGAACAAAGATACTATACCGTAAATCTGCCCGGTAACAGACATCCCATGGGTGGGTATGTGCATGCATGTCAACAATGAAAGGTTGTGCCATTTTCAGAACATGCATGTGTTAATTTGAGACATGTTGGTTACTAAACTTAGCCACTGAAGTGGAGCTTGCTCCAGTAGTTAGCAAGCCGCTGGAGGATGGAGGGATGGATGTACGGATGGGTGTGTCAGAGGCAGTGAGAACAGGTCGGGTTTAGTGTGGCATGCAGCAGAGGAAATACTGGGGAGTTGTGGCCAGCCTGCTTGCCACTCTGTGAGTGCCGATTTCCACTTTGGCACACTTTGTCCTTTTACAGAGCAGGAGACAGACAGATAGAGGCTACATTCACACTAAGACATTTTTGTTTAAAAACGGATATCTTTTGTTACTATTACGTCTGGCGTCAACATTACTTCGGCGTTTCCGAGCCCCTTAAACTAAGACATTTTGAAACACTGCTGACACCGCGTAACTTTGAAAACTACGGGGTTGCGTTGTAGTCTGGATGGGGAGAAACGGAGACCTTTGGAAACGACGACGCACGTCAGTCAGTCTTATTGGTTAGGTAGGCTTACATACCTTTCAGTAATAGTTCCATCTTGGCGTCGGTCCAAGCACATTAATCCCTGGTCTTACTTTTCACCATTGTTGTTCTTTCTACAAAGTATTTTCTGTATTTTCAACTTATACATCCATGATTTTCAACTGCAGAGTAACATTAGACAAGCTGCTTCCTGTTTAAAGCGGCTAGTTGATGCCCAATGTATGTGAATGGTCATGTGATTTGCCTTGTCAGGCGTGTTAATATGGACGGAGATCATTTTTTGATATGGAGCCTAAACGCTTGTGTGGACCGAGATTGCTTTTGTTTCAAATTGAAAACGTAGTGGTGTGGATGTGGCCAGAGACAAACGTGGACTGAGGCAGACGGGGAGAGAAAAGAGAGGGGGAAGGGGGAAGGGGGAGGGGTGGGTGAGAGGAAGAGCGAGGGTGCTAAGAGCAGCTGGTGATCCTCTGCAAGGCTTTAAGATGTAATAAATCATTTACAGGGTACATATGGTTTAATTGATATAAAAAGATTTCAAAAATGGCTCTCAAGCTCAACACAACGAAAAGCGTAAACACACGCCCGAGACAGGCAAGTACACTGAACAAAGCAGTAAATCTTTTAGACATTGTATGTTTGATAAAATGTTTTTTTTTATTGATATTAAAAATGAAAGTACATGAATTGTGCATTTCGGACGTTCTAGCGTGCAGAGGTTAAATCAATAAAATACACACAGGCTGAGTGAGCTACTGACACAGAAAAAGTTGCCATTGCTCGGCAAGGTATCTCTTCATATTCAGCGAAAAGAAGTGGTTGTCTTTCACGCCATTCATAAGAACACTAGAGTAGCCTGTTTGAACATTACAATAGTGAATGAATGCAGTCCTAGCAGGAAAATATTGAATAAAATAGAAAATATAATAATAATTTTATCAATAATAATAATAATATAATAATAATTGCACTGCCTGTTTTGTTGCACAACTGAAGTAGAATATAATTAGAGACAGGACACAGCCTTGATAATTGAGATCTCTCTGACAGAAGATATAACGTATTGGCTTGACTCTTCACTACAGTCGGGCGAGTATCCATTAAGTCTCCATTTCATGGGTGATGCATGACACAATGGAGGAGGAAACTATGATGTGGCACAGAATGACCTTCTTTCTGACATTGGCTTCAGTGGTTTGTCACAGAGAGCTGTATCATTGTGGCCAGGTATGGGCAACAACCTCAGCTGCTTTTCCACAACAGGATTATCACTGACACTCTTCTCCCTTGGAGAGCATAGATTTTTTTTTTCCTGAGTGCTTCAGAAATGGTTTTAGCGTGATAGCCCTTCATAAAATGCATAATGGATAGATGATTGGAAGATTGTTGAGGGGTGAATGGCAGGCTAACAACACCCGCTCCCCTCCCACCCCCCCTTGCCATGCAAATACAGATACATACTGCTGATGCATAAGATCAGGGGCATTGTCTTTTACAAACAGAGAAGAAAGGGCAGACAGACAGACAGATAGACAGTGAGGTGTTGAGCGATGATAAGCTCTCCTTAATAGACAATGACCTTTGAAGGTTACTAGCATCATAGCAACACCATTACCTCCAATTAAGGCATCGACACAATGACTTGTGTAAGTCACATTTAAGCTAAACCCTAAAATCTACAACTGACCGGACAGTTATGGCCTCATGACCCAAACCAATGCGCGACAACATCGGTGGCACTGGCACATAGGCATGCTCCTTAGAAGATCATAGGACACCATGCACAATTCCAAAGACATGGTTTAATGAAGGATGATCATTCTCCTGCCATCAATACTAAAGTGGCTTCAAAACATAGTGGGTTTGAGTACAATCACTGTTGAACAGTTATTTTTCCAAGAATAAAGTCACTCATTGATGCTTTTCTTTTCACAGATAACCCCTGACAGGCTTCTGGAAATCCATGCAGACCAACGTATTCAGAGTATGTGCCTATTTCTGTGACATAACATGCCTAAGCAATCCAGGCTATGCTGCTGTTAAAATATTAATTTAAAGTAACTATGGCAAATGAAAAAGGAAAGAAAAAGACATTATTTTTGGTACAAAGCATCTACAAAAAGCCTTACAACTCCAATTGGAAAACAGAGATCATACAAAATAAATCCGTCAGTTGAGCATCAGTGCTACGTATATTATTTGGACCAATTTTTCAAATATATTTTATAACAAAATAAATAATGCCTTTATACAGTGCCCTTATTTGTATTTCAACAAACAAACAAAAAAGCTTGGCGGCTCATTACGCAAGATACAGCTCAGACTAAAGGAAAATAACACAACGTCCCTGGAAACTAATTATATATCTATATATATATATAGAGATGTATATATATATATATATTCAAGTATTTGTTTTCAGGCAAAAGCATGTGAATACTACTGATATACAATAACAATAAAATGTTAGTTGACATTATTGCTGTTTTTTTCCCTTTGAATTGAAATTTTGTGCCATTAGAACTGTAAAATAACATCACAACAATAACCATGGAAACAAAAATAAAAGCCTAACTTGGAAAAACAGGAATGTCACGGTACCAGAAACTGACGGGGTTTTCCTTTTTTTCATTGAAACATTGATATGAAAAGAAAACAAAAATAAAATATAATCATCATTATCCCACTTGCTCTTTGTCCATGCCATGTTACTTCCTGTCAGAGCAGTCTGCAAAGCCATTGCAAACAGGAAGTACTGTCCCAGAACTGTAGTACTGTCTCAATCCAGGCGGTCCACGGTGTCCCATATTTGTCCTCACACTGCTCCCTGTGTCTGGCAGGGACAGGAAGAACAGGGACTGGGTCTCAGGTCCCCCTTGCCGCTAATGCTGGCAAACTATTGATGAGCAGCCGCTAGCACTCGCTGTGAGCCTAGATGCCGACACAGCCCATATTTTTCTCAGTGACACGTCCCCCTTTACATTGCCACTGCCAGGAGCTCCCCCATATCCTTTATCTTCCTTTTTTAAAAAGTCACACTTTCCTTAAAACGGAAAGTTTTAATATTCATTCAAAGAAAAAAAAAAACGTGCTTTTCAACCTCTTCTTTGAGTCCATTCCCAAAGCTAGCACCATGACATTTTTTTAAGCTACACGTTCATTGTTCATAAAAAAATAGTGCCATTTTTTTCTTTACTTTGACGTAATCCGTGGCAATGTGCAATTTTGCAGACTCTTTTCTGCTTTTTGTTTGTGATCAAAAGGTGCTGGAACAGGAATCTAATTTTACAAAATAATTCCTTACAGTGTGGAAGTCCCTTTATAGGTAAAGGTGCAAACTAATAAGAAAAAGAACTAACAGAGATTTTCTTTTTGCCTCAGGAAAAATGATGTGGAATGGATTATTTCATGCAAGCTGCTCTTCACTTTCAGTTGTCTTCCAAAAGGACAAAAAAACATTCCGCTGGGTGTCCTCTTGACACTTGCAAACCACAGATCTCTTTCATCTTCTTTTCTCCCTTCCCTTTTCTCTTTTGCTTTAGGATCCACCTGAATTGCATTCAGCCGAATTGTTAACTTTTTGTTCATCGTTTGTGTTTGTGCCTTTGTGTCAGTGACTGAAAAAGAGAAGGAGCTAAAGAGTTCAGACAGGAAGAATGTGAAGGCATGTTTGTGTGCCGGAGGAGGGTGGGTGGGTGGGGTTGAGGGGGGCATAAGAAAAGGGCCAGGGGGTCAAGAAGTAGTGGATTAGAGCGGGGGGGGGGGGGGGGGGGGGGGGGGGGGGGGGGTCTTGGGGTTTGGTGGGCTCGGACAGGGCAGGGGAGGTCAAAGAGGACTGCCACAGAAATGACATCAGAGACAAAGCTATAATCCCCTAGTCTTTTTTTCTCCCTCCAAACTCTTGTCTGTGCAAAGGGCTGGCAGCGGGCTCATTTGTGGTTGACATAGTTGTCCGTGGCGAGCAAGACAGGAGGCAGTTTGCTAGGCAGGCTGATCAGGGGCCTGTGGAAGACTGCCTGCTCCTGGGCTTTGATTTTCTCCGCCTGCCTCCGAAACTTTTTGGCCCTCAGGATGGCGGGGACACCCCTTCGGAGCCGCTGGGCCGCTTTCCTCTGCCACACCTCGTATTTGGAATACTTCACGGTCACATGCTGCTTCCTTGGGACTTCCTATCGTGGCGTGCAGGCCAAAATAGAGGGAAAAGGGAAAAGAGGGAGTCAGTTCATTAGTTGTGATAAGATACTGTGCAAGTGCTTATTAAAATGGAGGAAAGCCTTGTTTATTTTGTAAAAACATTCAGTCATTGTTGGGCCAGTCAAATGGAAATCAATTGTCATTCTTATAGCGTTGAGCGTCATAACAGACTCGCCTTGCCTCCAACTTGCCCTTGTTTTGGTTTCCTTGACTGAAAGAAGCTGTCAACAAGCGCTTAGTTCAGCCTCTTTAACATACTGTCAAAGGGAAGGGCGGTCACTTGCCTAATATACATATGAGGAGCACGTCGTCGTTCACCCAACGACCCACTGAACTGACTAACCTCCACAGACCGAGAAAACGCCACATAAACACATTGTCATTTCAAATCTTCCATTCTTACACAGCTTTTAAACAGTGTTAGGTGTTTAGCTGAGCACCACATACTGAGACAAAGTGGGAGTGTTAGCAGTGAAGCTGGAATTTATGCGTGAGTAGCCAGTGCTCCTTCTGAATGGCTTGTTTTGGTCCTGACACTTGAAGTGTGTTTATCCCCCTTCATTCACTCCAGACCTGCTCAATAGCCTAAGAACAGCTGGCCCTCAGAGCAGGCTGTACCCATCAACTCTCCCTGCCCACACAAACTAGGGACATGTCCCAACTAATTCCCTTACAATTCTCTTCCCTTCTTTTTTGGCATTTCAGAAAAATACTGTAAATTACTTTCCTCTGGACATTCATGTATTATTATTTTTCTTTACATCATCCCATGCCACTGCACTGATACTGATTTTCTAACAAATTAAAGCAGAAACATTATAAACATCTTCCCAGCCTTGTCTAAAGGAGGGTTGAAGGGATTTGAAGAGACCTGGAAAGCAGCCACAGCTCAGTCTTGTGATCGCAGTGAAAAGACCAGAAACGCTTTGATGATTTCCTTGAATGTTTGTGACATATTTCAGAGAAGCTCTGCTGGCCAGGTCAGGTGTTTTTGACCACACAGATCAAAACGCATGCCAGTTTCAGGGAGCTTGCTGTTCCGTGACTAATAATCGCACACTCAGAACACACTGTTTTGTTACGGACCAGCAGTCTCTAACATCTCACAGACTTTCTCTCTTTCTCTCACACAAGCCTTTTTTGAATATAATGAGCTGTGACCGTCTTGATGTTTTCCCCTATGGTCAGCAATTTGCATGGAAGCTAACTGCTTACCAATGACCATTTTAACCAGATAAACCTGTCTTTGCATGAGTCTTAGTCTGTACTCCGTGTCAGGGACATAGGGGTGAGGCTCAGAGGTGAGTGGAGGCGCAGGAGATGGGAGGACAGATAAGAACGAGGATTAAAATAGTTTCCCATACTGGCGTGTTATTGTTGTTGTTGAGATGTACCTGTTTTAATGCGGGCATCACGGGTATGACCTGCAGAGAGGTGGCCGACACGTCCCTTTCGGACTTGGCGGGTTTGGCACAGTACTGCTCCAGCAGGTTGAGGTCACAGCTACGGAAACAACACTCCTCTACGATCCCACGGTTCTGGTTGCGCCGGTTGTTACCCCTGCTGGTTGGCCTACCTGAGGAGAAACACAACAAGGGATGAAGAAAGGCCATGAGGAGGGCGAGGTTGAGGCCTGAGAACACAACACTGCCATCAGTAATGAATCTAGGTTGTTTTCGCAGGATTACTTCGACAATCATAGCAGTCCATGGAGCAAAGAGGATAAAAGGAAATCTATGACCAACAGCAACAAATCTTTTTGTTTGTAGAGGATAATCTGATTAGGGCTATCGTCCTTTAATGAGTGAATACACAAGTAAACACCCTAAGCTCTCAGACAGACCTTTGGGTGAGCAAATACATAAAATGGAAACTATCCTGTGACCTTGTCCTTTGTCAAGTCAGTATAGATAAAGAGGATGAGGAGGGAGAGGGGAGGGGAGGGGCAGAGAGGTAGAGAAAACAGGAGAAAATGGATCAGTGCAGAGAGAGGGGGGGGGGCGTGAGGGTCAAACAGAGGGAAAGAATGCAAAACAAAAGAGGAAGAGAGTGGAGAAATGGGAAAGAAAAGTATCGAAGAACAAGGTGGGGTGGTGGAGGGTTAGCATGTTGAAAATCCTGCGCCCAAATCTCACGAGAGGAAAGGCTAGATTTTATTGCAGGAGGAGGAACATGAGAGAGAAAGAGAGGGTGATCCAGGGGGAGGAGAAGGAGAAGTGAAGGCGGAGGGTGCACATCTATGTTGGCCTAAATTGGATAATGATCTTTATGATGGGAGAGAAGCTTCTGTGGCAGGCAGCACACAAAGAAACTGCCTGCCTGTCAAAGGTGAAAATCAGAGGGTGGGCCAATATTTCAGTGAAAAAGAAAAAAGTATTTTCTCTGCTGCAGCTATACCAGAGGAAGTTGAACTCCTGTATGTCACTAACACTGCAAACAGAAGCTTATCCATTTGAGGATTAACATCCACCACGATGCATTCACATAATGCTCACATAACAGCTATCCCCATCGTCACTACAATGGAAGCAATAATCAGAATTGATGTTAATGAGCCGTTCTCTTAACCTGACATCAAAAACAGCCCGCCCCCCGCCAAAATCATCAGTGTGGCCTGGGAACACTGGTGCTGAGGTGACTGGTATGCCTCTTGGGGTGCTATTACTTAACTGGTAAACAAGCGACCCATTGTGTCGCGCTGTGTCGTGTGTGCCTTCACAGCCTTTCATATGCAATTAGAGGTATATGGGCTTTAGGTAGAATGCGCACCATCAGCAGAGCAGAGCAGCAGCCTGGACCAGGTCTTGAGACACACAGCTGGCTATAATCTCCCTCTCTCTTTTCGCTCTTTCTGTCTCTTGGTCAGAGTGTGTGTGTGTGTGTGTGTGTGTGTGTGTGTGTGCGTGTGCGTGCGTGCGTGTGCGCGCGCGTGTTGAGTGCGTGAGGAAGAAAAATACCAAACACGCATACCACACAGCCACAGACAGAGCGATAGCCTCAGCTATCCAAACAGATGTGTGCGAATGAACAACCGAGAGACTCAATAGAGGGACATAAAAAAAAGCGAAACAGCGTTTGTGCAGCCCATTGTGCAAACATGTGCTGGGATTGAAACCTACTGAAATAGAAGCCTCTGTCTTCACAGACAAACTGCAGCGCATCCACCAGCTCTCCCCCACACAGCGTCTCTGCCGAGGCTATTTCCACAGCGTAGAGCGCGAGGGATAGTGCAAATAGCAGCGCGCGACTGGACGAAGACATCTTCTTGACCTGCAGACAAAAAACACACACACACACACACACACACACACATTTCAGAATAAGGCACCGGATCAACAAATGCGACCACACATTTCAAAAGTGATGACAGAACAAATCTCCGATGACAGCCAGATGTTGCCTTTCAGTGTGATATAAGAGGATCCACTCTGTTCGCGTTCACATTTGCATGCCTACAAAATGGAACTTCCAGTGTTAAATGCTTCCAATGTTAAATGCTTTTTCTAGGTAGGCTTTTGAACTATGCCTATTGCGTGCGGAAAATGATGCCCCCCCCCCCCCCTCCCCCCCAACTGTTATCAGCCGCTGTCACGGTGTTGCACCTGAGAGAAGTGCTTATTCTGGGGGAAAAAGTAGACGGTATCTGTGGCGTTCTCACTCTTACACAACTCCCCAGAAGTTGCAAGACCGGCTGCTCGATAGTTAACGATCTGAAAAGCCAGACTCAGCATATATTTTCCCCTTGCTCACCCTGTGGTGAGCTCACTGACCCTCAGACCTACCGCCCCCTATCTGCCGACAAAAAGACCAGCTGTTTGCTCCGAGTCCAGTGAACGGCGCACCATCCAGACGAGAGAAGAATAAAATACATCTCAACTATTTTTCTTCGCCTATAATATCAGGTAACCTGTTGCACAAATGCTTCAACGCTTCAGGCGCACTCCATGTCATTTGTGTATCTTGAACTTTCTTTGTTGCATGCACATTAAGAGATGTCCGGTTGCTCATATTGCACACACACAAATGATGGGATCAATTCAACGGCTCAGCCCGAGGCAGGTTTCTCACTTATAAAACCAAGAAAACATGGATATAACCCCGGCAGAGGTCTTGATCAATACCCGCGCAGCACAGCCGGAGAGTATACAACTATTTGTTCCCTCTGGTTACCTTCATTCTGCTGCTCTCCGTTCTCCGGCAGGTGTGGCAAAGTGAGTGGTGTCCGTGTCTTTGCTGGATCTCCATGTCAGTTGGCAGTAGTCAAAACGTTGGGGGTTATTTGGTTGTACAGATTGCAGGTGAGTTAATTTCCCAGTTGGTGCGGATATATGAGATGATGTGTGAAGGCTGTCCCAAAGACCAGGCGACAGGCAAAAGTTCTCAGGGAGAAGTATTATATACCCAAACACGCCCCTTACACCCACACCCCACCCCCTCGCTCCTCCTCTTTTCGGCTGGCAAAGAAAATAAGAAGAAAGAAAAAGAAGAATTGGTCCAGAGACGGTTTATGGAAAAGTGCTTAAAGGGAGAAAAAGAGAAAGAGAGGCAGAGTCACAAAATATGGAACAATTCCATAGGCATTTTCCACGTTTACGCACTGTAACCTACAATCACAATGTTTACACACAGGACAGACTGAACAAGAATAGACGTAATTCCTCCAAGACTCCAAGAGAAATGTCAATGTCTCCTCCCTGCTGTAATTAAGATTAGCATTCAGAGTGGAAGCAGTGTGGCCAAGGCTTTCCTCTGACTCAGGTGTATGTGTAGTCACCGGGGTCAAATGTGTCTACGTGAAGGATGATTAGTAAGGTTATCCTATCCCTGGAGGCAGGAGGATGATGCAGCAGCAGGGCTGACTGACTGACTGACTGACTGACTGACTGACTGACTGACTGACTGACTGATGCCCAGCGTCAAAGCCTGTGGTCGCTGTAAATGTTGCATCACATGATGAAATTATGAAGAATGTTATGACTTTGTTTGGTTGCTCACAAACTAAAAAAATATATTAATAACACACACATATAAATAAATATATATAAATAAATAAATAAATATATATATATATATATATATATATATATATATATATATATATATATATATATATATATATATATATATATATATATATATATATATATATATATTGTTTTTTATTTTTTTTATTTTTATTTTAAAGCTAATTAATACATCAATCACACAGCGTGGATGACTGTTAAAAGTCTAGCAGGAAAAAACTCTTCCAGATGTTGCCCAGGCAGATTAACAACAGACAAAAGTGACTGCATACATTGAGCTGCAGTAAGCTTTTCTTTTCTTTATAAAACTGGGTGATGGTTCCTTTATAAGTGTGGCTTCTGCACAAGGAAAGGATCCGGACATGTCTTTAGACTCAGACTGACACCTAGTGGTCTTGGGAGGGAACCTCCGTTTGTTTGTCTCAGCTTTCAGCACGTTGGAAGGCATCAGCGAGCGGAGGACAGCTGCCCAATGATCTCACAACCTAACCACCAGGAGCTCTGTCCGGACAAACTCCCCAAAGGTTTGTCCTTTAAAAATAAATTCAACACTGTTTCATTGTCTCAGCAATAATCATACACGGTACTTTTCTATATTGTCCCAAAAAGCATATATAAAGTGGACCCATCCACATCCAAGTCTATTTTGTCCTTCACATTAGCTTGTTTTTAACGTGTAATAACGTTGCAAAATAGCCCTTTGTGATTGTAGGCAGGAGAAGAGCATTATGAAGATGTATTACTAGGATAGGGTCAATAAGAATCTGCTGGGATTTTATTATCAGAGAGGTAGGCCCACACCCTGCTGGACTGCCCCCTCTTGTGGCAGACAACTCTAATGAAGCATAAAACATAAGACAACGCTCTCAACTCACATAGAAACTATGAAGACTGGGTGCTGGATCCTTAATGAAGATAATAGTTTATAAAGGCAATTAGGACAGTACTCCACTTAATACTTTTTTATTTTGCCACAATAAAAATAATGTGTCAATAAAACGTGTTAATTGGAGTGCTGTCCTAATTGCCATCATAAATGATTATGAATCCAAACATTAAATGTGAGCCTGTAGGATTTCTTTCTGTTTGGTCAGACATGAGATGAACAGATAATAATGAAATAAATATGTGCATGTACATAATATGTATACATGTATATGTATATATTTCAAAAGAGTTTCAGGACCAAATCCTTTATGAAATATTGAAAGATGCCACATTTTAATTTGCAATTCTTTATTGTTTGATGGATTCGTTTAACTCAAGCCGCAATGAACAGTACATTACATGGAAAGTATGTTATTATTTTTTATTTTTTTATTATGTGTATACACTGCAAGACAAAAAAAGAGCATAAAAACAGTAAATCAGCAAATGTAGAGGTAATAATCAAATACTGAATTCACATATCTGGAAAATAAAGCCTTTAACACAGCAGAGATATATCTTTTAATCTAATTCAAATAAATGGTTTAAATATACCCTTCAATATTTATTTTAATATTGTGTTTTTTTTAAATTTATTTTAAAATAATTATACCATACCCATTTAGTTTTATTTTATACATTCATTACCACAGTTCCCTGTGATTTTGGTTCAGAATTTGACAACAACACACTTTGCTTTAAAAGCATGAATGTAAAACCTTATTATTTCACAAATGGATCCCTACCCAGCGAGGCATTTAAACATCTTTGGAAACTTTGCCTGCACACGCTGTGTATCGAGGTTTTAATGGTTGCAACGTTGTCGGCCAACTAGCCAGCGACAGCAAGCAATGACTCATCAGAAACAGCATCATACTGGAGGTACAGCACAGAAAGATGATCACATCGGTCTCGATCACACGTCGGACGTCTCGGAGCGCAGCGGCGAGGAAGCAGACAACAGCAGGGTGGTCGCCGACAGGGGCATCATCAGGACAAAACACTGAGGGCATCTGTCAGCATCTTGAGCTCGTCCTTCACACCCTCCAGGCCTCCTTGGATCTTCAGCGGGTTGTCCAGCACCTCGACGCTGCTGGTGTACGGATCGAACCTCACAGAGAAGGGACGCTTGATGCCAGCCACGTACCTCCTTGTCAGAGATATCAAACAAAAAAGTAAGCCCTAAGAAGTCAAAGGTGAGGTCGTCTTTGAGCTATTCATGAATATATGCGTTACAGCTGCCCTGTCTGAGAATTCCAACCCAAATATGTTCCTTCCCCAGTGGGAACTTCCCCCCCCAGTAGTAGTAGTTCTGTTGTTTATGCATATATACACTTAATAAATATTGGAATATTCTGCATGTATCAGCACCACATAGAAAATCTGTTTCATACCATGCTTTTACAAACCCAAAGCTTTTTGTTGTTGTTTTCTACTAGAGACCAAATGCTTTCAAAACACTCACTGAAGCTAATCGTTTTGCAGGGCAACATTTGAACTGTTTGCCAAATACAACTCCAGCGTTTTGCCTTGGTAAGAAAGACTACATTAGTAACAGCTGTCTTCTGGCTGCTATGGCTGACCTATAAAAGTTTGTGGCCTCCGGGGTTGGCTGGTTGTTCTCTGACCTTAGAACATGTCCTCACATAACCCCCTCTCTCTCTCTCGCTCTCTCTGTTTTGTGTTTTACCTCTTCTCTCTGTCTCTGACATGTTCTTTTGTAGTTGCATGTCCAAACAAGAAAGCGTGTATGGTTCTATACCTGAATTTCTCCTTGGCATCTGAAAAACTCTCAGAAACAAAGTAGACAGGCTGGTACGTCTGGTCTTGATAGCCTTGCACTGCTGCAGCCTCTGGTTCAAACTCCCTTGTCTCTGGTTCATCAGACAGTGAGTGCTGGATTAAAAGTAAAAGATGGAGAATTATAGCTGACAGCTCAGTTAGCTGTGATTGTAGCATTTTTATTTATTTTTTTCATTCAGGGAAAGATTTCAACTTCAAGCAGAAAGCAGAGAACACATGCTGGAACGCACCACGAGCTCTCCATAAGAGGAGAGCAGTCCAGCTCCGTAAGCCTTCACCTCACCATTCTGTTTACATAAGCCATACTCCACAGTGAACCAGTACAGCTGATGGGAGGAAAAAAAACATAAAGAGAGTGACTGAGAGTTGACAATGAATTTATATATATTTATGTCAAATTTTAGATATGGACTGTTAAAAAAGACTGTTAAAAAATACCAGGGTGTGATTGGGGGGAGGTGGGGTCAAAAAAGGGGGAGTGTGTATTTTTTCTACTGGCTGAAGGGAGGGAGGGTAGTCTGATTGTTTTGGGAGAGTAGGGGTGGGGGGCCTTTCATTTTTTCTTGACCCAGATTTATATTTTATTAGATTTCTTGTGAGATTTACCGAAAAACAGAAGACTGAATGGTTCAATTAAAATATTACATCCAGAAAATGCCTTTTGTTTGTGCCGTGGACCATGAAGGTGGTTTTGTCGTATGAAGAGGACAAAGCATGTCTCTATATCTATGATTTTTTTTACAGTTCATTTCTAGTAGCTGGTAGAGCCATCACTTCAGTGTTAAGAAACAGTAGCAGACATTTTCTCTCTAAAGGGTGCACCACGTGTTCACAAGCCAACTAAAATAAAGAGCAGCAGGAATGCTTGGTAACAGAACGCCCCACTTGTTACGTTTTTCATAATTTTGGCAATCATATTTCCACTTCTAAACTGCAATTATGTAAGGGATAATGTAGATTGAGCGGGTCATTAGTGCAAATTAAAGCCGAAAAAGGGTGATATAGGATTTTATTACAAAGCTACTTAGTAAAACATCTATAATTTCACACAAAATATTGACTTTTAAATGAGTTTATTGATTTTCTAATGATCAGAACGGCTTCCATAGCGATGATCTGTTATTCATAGCAGTGGTCTGCTAATAAGAAACATGGTCAAATATGCTATAACTGACCAATCAGAATCGAGTGTTGAACAAAGTTGTGTAATAAATTATTATATTACACTTGATATCGGGGCTGAGTTTGGATATATTGTTCTAATTTCTTTCTATGTCAAGGGGAGGGTTTACTTCAAAGCAAATATTATTAACACTTGGGAGGGTCTGGGTTTTAAAAAAAAACAAACCCATAAGGTTTAGCCCCTCTCTCCACTTCAATCATTTTAGTACAGTCCCTAACTACTGTTGGTGTTGGAGGACTAGAGTCTTACTGTGGACAGTTTCTCAATATCTTCATCTGAAGCTCCAAGTGATGCCAGACCAAGGCTCTGGAACAAATAATCAATAGTTACCAAAACATAATAACACAGCATGGAAAATAAGTCTGCAGGGCCGTCCTCCCACTCACCTGTGAAAACTGGGCAAAAGTGCGGTCTGCCAGCATGGGGACGTGGCCCAGCAGTTCATGGACACAGTCACTGAAGAGAAAGAGAAAGACAGATTCAACTGGAACCATTCAAATAAAAATAAAAAAAACCTACTCAGATAAATTTAACTAAATACAGACTTTAAGATCCCAAACTGGCAATTCAATCTGGTCGCATTACAAAACAATGGTTACAGAGTGAAAAACAAATCTGTGCAAACATGAGAAGTGAAGACAGAAGTTCACTTCGGTCCAGATTTTCCTTTTTTTCCCCTCAAAAAGTGAGGTTATTTAAACTGAAAACGCAGAACTGCAAGATAAATATAACTACTTATGCAGTAAATAGGATAGCTTTTTCATTTAAATTCTAATCTATTTTGATCTACATTACTTATCACAGTTATTGATTAAGCTTTCATTGTATTCATGAAAGTGCATTGTATTATTTGTGTGCATGCTTTGGCAACATGTTTTTGATCATTCATGACATTCCTATAACATTTCATTAAACTGGATTAAGAGACAGAGTGAGAAGAGAGCCAAGGAACAACACTAGAGATTGAAGGATGGGAGGTTTATGGAGGTTCAGTCCACATTATGCTGAGACATTGACTGCACCTAGATTTGGGTGGCAAGGGCCGAAATGCGTGATGGGATTTGATGCAATGAGCAAAGCAAGAGTCATACTCACGGCTCTGGGGAGTGCATAGGGGAGGAGGAGTGTCGGATGTACTGGGTGCACTGGAACACCCGGAATGCCAAACTGGCCAGGAAATCTCTAGCTGAGAGCAGACCTGCCACTGGACGCAGCAGGAACCCTGTACGCTCTGTGTGTGTGTGTGTGTGTGTGTGTGTGTGTGTGTGTGTGTGTGTGTGTGTGTGTGTGTGTGTGTGTGTGTGTGTGTGTGTGTGTGTGTGTGTGTGTGTGTGTGTGTGTGTGTGTTCAGGAGGTGGTAGATAAGGAGAGAGAGAGAGACAGAATCAAACCCTAGGGCTGATGGAAGGTGTAATCATTAATCATTTGTCCATTGGTTCTTTTCCCGTCTTTACCTTTAAGGAAGCATGACACGTCTTCCAACTGGGGAATGTTGTCTGGACTGTACCCACAATGCCTTTCCAGCATACAGAGGGCCTCGAGGTATTCACTGCAGGCATGGGTGATGTACAAATCCCTCAGAGTTGAGTAGACTTCCCTCCTAATTAGGGATACAATTACAGTACATAATAATTAAGTTTTTTTTTTTAAAACAAAAGCTTCTCAAGCATAAACCAATATTAAAAACCCTGTTTGAGGTATTGTAACAATGAATGAGCATAAAATCCACAAAAAATATCTTAAAAATACATTTGGTAGAGTTCATCCATAAGTTGCTGCAATGTGATTTATATTCTCCTGTTCAATCAGTTTTATTTAAATGTAGCTTCTCTTTATTTTCTAAATGTCTTTTCAGTCTTTTGAGACTTCTTGTTGAAAGTTGCTTTCCAAATACCTTTCTACCTGGTATTTCATAGAGTCGGAAATCTTCAGAGATGAATTTGCTTCTGACTCAAACTGTCCAAGCCAAACGAACAACACCCATTGACTTGTAAATTATTCCTGTCAAGTTATGTGTTTCCAGCTCCCTGATAAATGTGGTGTTCAGACAAGCTCAAGCTGTCACAACTAGACTGCTTGGATAGTGCCCTTTATCTGTAACTAATTGACTCAGTGGATGGTGAGTGGACACAACGATGCTCTGATATTGAAACAGCAGGAAGGTCAAACTGGTTGTTTGAAAAAAAGAAAAAAACAACACTTTGAATTCTGCGTTAATTTCACATCATGTATTGACTGCATTTTAAACGAGCATGCTCTTACCAAGTGCCAATCTCCTCCTCTGTGTATTCCACTCTGGCAATCGGCTGCCCACTGAGGACAAACATATAGATTTATCAGAAACAATCAAGTATTAGTTTTTTTGTCTGGTTTTTTTTTTCTTACTTCTGTGCAACATTTAGGCAAAAGACTGTATCTCACTGTCTGTATCTGAAGGCGATGTCTCCAATCATTTTCCGCCTCTGTCTGTAAGCAGGGTCTGTGTAGCCCTGTTTAAATCAAATATATCAAACGCTGATCGCATTTTCTGTGTCATGACATATTGGTCCAACAACATAAGCAGCCTAACAATGACAATTCTCCTCATACTGGAAAAGTGGTTACTTACAGGATGGTCTTGATCCAAGTCTGGATCAAATTTTGTGACCAGATGATGACATCTGTCTAAATCTGCTATTTTCTTTGGGAACCAATGAACTGGTACAGAAAAGGAAACAGATGTAGATACATTAAGTTTACTGCTGTTTTTGTGATCACTTTATACTTTCAATATTGAATGTGTTTCTAACTTTGTTTTGTAAAAAGCAGCAAAAGGGAGTTACATTTGACTTCTTTGGTGGTTTTGACATCCTCTGCGTTCCTCTTGATTGAGCTGATAAGAGTACTGACGTCTGAGAGGTGCACCTCACAGCGAACAAAGTACTCCAGGCCTTCCAGGCTGTCCTTTAGCTTCCGGCACGGTCGCGTCTCCAAATGTTGGATCTTAGCTTCAAATGTCTGAAACACAGTCAACACACTGAAATGTAACTCCTGCAGCAGTACTGGATTACATTCACAGCATGACTGGGGTAGGGTGCTATCATGCAACACAGTATTTGAGACAAATATAACATGCGGAACATTCTTTTTAAGTCTGATGTAAAATGTGCATGGATGACAAGGAAAAAATATGCCCAATTTTGTAGCAAGCTAAACACTTAAAAAATATTGTTGTACATGTAACATTTAAAGCAGTACAAAATGTTCAATTTGGCTATGCTCCCCCAGCCCCAGGTTGTCAAATGCTTTGAGCTTTAGAAGTCATTATCTCTAATAGATGATCAGGATTTCACTGTCCAGAAGATGAGATGCACTTGTCTACAATATATTTGTTAGTAAATGACACAGCATATGGGATATAATGTGTCTCCAAGCATGTTTAAATCTTCCCAAACCTTTCTAATAAAGGTTATAAAGGAAAATCCCTTTGACTAATTACCTCATGGCTCCAGATGATCGGAACCAAAATCCATCTAACTTATTGTTAACATTTTGACTTGATGGCTAGTGAGAAACCCATGAGCCTAATAATATATGAATTTATAACTGCATTCTTTCCAAGTAGACAGAAATAACCAACCAGTTGGAACCCATAGCAACCCCAAAATAGGTATTTTATCTCATTTTTATTTATTTATTTATTTTACAAATGATCTTTTACGCCTTAGTAAATGACTTATAAACCATTCATTAATTCACGAGTTACAACTTATAAAGTCTTTATAGAGCGTGCCTTGTTAGAAAGTGGTGCCCCATACCACTTTTGTCCAATTTTGGATCTCTCAAATACGCAAATACCTCATTGTAATGTAAGTACTATTGCGATACCTCGAAAACCTTGAGTGTCCGCGACAGTGCAGGTGTCTTGGAGCTCCTTAAAGTGAAGAAGAGGTTGAGCAGCGCTTTTCCGTTGTCCTCCTCAAACACGATCTGCTCACTGGCCTCTGCTGCCTCTGCCGCTGCAGCGGCGGCTTCCCTATCCTTGCGCGCGTCCTCGATCAAGCTTTGCCGTCTGCCGAGAAACCTTGACTGTTCCAAAAGAAAAAAAACAAGGTATTGCGTACTGCATATGTTTTTAGTGTTTTGTTTTAACTGTCAGAGCACACAGACACACCAACAGAGCAGCGGAACTGCTGGGATTTTCTGACTATTTGGATATCTCTTTGGATATTTGATGGGAGCGCCTCATCACCAAATGCGCATTAGAACAGCAATGTAGTAAACCTACGACACAGCTAAGACAAAGTAACTGCCACAGCGAACATTTCAGCTGATATTAACTGTCAGTTGCTGCATGCTTATTTTCTATAGAGGGCATCAGGCATCGCCGCTGCGTAATGGTCACCTCGCCGAGCACTCTGCGCGCAAAACATTGGTGGTCCTCTGGATTTCATTTAGACATATTATTAGAAACACTATTACAGATTGTTGATTATAATTGAACATTAAAAAGAAAAACTAAATAAGAAAACGTGTCTATTTCTGATATTTCTTACCGTGATGGAGTCAGACCTCTCCAGCTCTGATGCTGCTCTGCGGATGCTCTTTGTGGAGGACGTGGAGCTGCTTGAAAGGGGCATCTTCAGGCGCAGAAGTCTTCTGTCTTTTTGCGTGTACAAGTGTACAAGTTTAAGTGGCAGTGTAGTTGTGCTGTGCGCCCAGAGCTTTTCCTTTTTTTCAGACAGGTTCCCTCTTTTTATGGGGTCATTTGTTTGCAGTTTATGACGTCAAACACGCTAATCCCGCTGTAATCAATCATTGCTCAGAATCTACTAGACACATCCCAACCTGGAGCCATCTATATACAGTTAATATGACCTTGTGTAAAATCTACACGAGCATTTTCCTCATGTTTGGCACTTTTTCAGTGGTCTTTAAAAAAATGAGTGTTGAATTTATAACATCCTCAAACACAAGTTATATTCAAGATATGACTTATAATTTATGTTTTATTTTGATAAATAATTATGTTAACCTGCACAAGCTCTTGATACTGTTTGGCATCTATATACAGTACCGGTCAAAAGTTTGGGGTCACTTAGAAATTTCTATTCTTTTCAGATTACATTATGTGTTTACATAATTGCAAAAGGGTTCTCGACTGAATCTGTAATGCAATATCTACATTGCCCATTATCAGCAACCATTCATCAAATGTCATTCTGTTTACTAATCTGATATCATTTTAAAAGGCTAATTGAGAAAACATTGGAGAACCCTTTTGCAATTATGTAAACACATAATGTAATCTGAAAACTGCTGCCCTGGTTAAAAACAATGCAACTGATCTCAGCTGGTATTCTGTCTGGAATGGAATGGAATGGACATTTCTAAGTGACCCCAAACGTTTGACCAGTAGTGTGTGTGTGTGTGTATATATATATATATATATATATATATATATATATATACATTCTTAAGTTCCTCTGGCCGCAGTAGCGTACTTTTTTAGCTCCTACTTCAGAGCAGGGGCTTTTCCCTTTTCCCTAGGTGTACTTGATTGGTTGAACTTATAAGTCACGCCCACTGCCAACTCGGAACTTGTGGACAGAGCAACAACCGACAACGGGACATTTTTAACAATTTTCACCATCACCATTCACTTCTGACAACGTTTTAGGCGAGACATTAACTGTTTAGATTTTGAATATAGGCAGTCTTGCGAAAATTGATGCCGAATTGACAATTTGCTTCAAAGTTTTCGGAGTTGAGAAGCTCCATGAAGTGAGGCGACAGCCAGCAAGCGCAGCCCCGGCCTCTAGCTCGTCGCTAGGCCAGTCATGCTCAGACACCTCGCTGTGAGCTGGAGGTCTCTCAGACCGCTCTCTCACACACACACACACACACACACACACCCTCACACACACTCTCACACATACACACACACCTCGCTGTGAGCTGGAGGTCTCTCAGACCGCTCTCTCACACACACACACACACACACACACACACACACACCCTCACACACACTCTCAGACACACACACACACACACACACACACACACACACCCTCACACACATTCTCACACACACACACAAACACACACACACACACCTCGCTGTGAGCTGGAGGTCTCTCAGACACACACGTCCACAGCGCAGCAGGCAGAGGCGGGGTCTGTTCCGAGTACCAGTCCCTATGGCCACTTGGCCAGTGGGAATGCAAACGGAAAAAAAGATTTTGGGGGAGAGTAGTTCTTAGAACTGCTTAGAAGTGTACTTTTCCTCTAAAAAGTACAAGTACTATCCGGTCGGAAAGCACCTATTGATTGCGGTTCACCGGCTCTGCTAAGAAGTCCTGTGTTGTTTGACCCATCCACCACTCCAACCTGCCTCCTTACACGTGAAGTTTTGGTCGTTAATACTACTCTTTACCGTTGTCGCTCTTCATACTATGTAAACTTACAGCGCCACGGTTGAGCTGCTGCTCTGCCAGGTGCGTCCCATACAGACGCTAAATGGTGCCTTTTGCACTGGTATCTGACGCTGAGAACCACTTACCAAGCATCAGTATTTGACGACTTGAGAATGATAAAAGGTTGTCCAAGACCCCAAGCATGTCTGCCTAAACTGATTGCTGTCTACCCTACATGCAAATGATGAAATTAATTGTACACAAACACGTTAGAACACCCAGGCTCTTAGGCTCGCCAGCCGGCTCTCCAACGTTGTTTTGGTGCCACGGCTGCACACATTTCTCCGGCCTTTCTGCGTGCTGTAGCGGCTGCCCCAGCAGGCTGAGCCGGGCTCCCTGTGTGCCACATCACTCCCTAGATGAGCCGCAGCCGCACCTGATTGAACCACGCTTATAGTTAGATAAAGTTGGGGGACAACCAAATACTGGGAACCAAGCAATCGCCCCGATCCAAACAGGAACTTCAAATGGGCCTGCACTAGTTACTAAAATTCCAGGGAGGGCAAAGAAATGACAAATACCATAATTTAAAATCGGTGAAACAAGAAAAGGTTCATTATTGCGTCTCCATCCTAAAAGCACAAATTTTAACATTTCAAATTAAAAGACAACTACAGAACTTAGCTTGATGTCTTTTATTATAGTGAGTTGCATAGCTTCACAGTGCATCAATATATTCAGTTTACATGGTCAATTGAGTTGACCATGTTGGCAATTATCACATTATAGTTGAATTGAACAGTAACAGCTTGGGAGAGTCACCATTGAACGGTAAACTGCTACTGAAAGAGTAAACCCGCAATTTTCCACCAACTGCAGGTTTTTATTAAAGTCAATGTGTGTATTTCCACTGACTGCAGAACGGCTGCGCTCCGACTCCGTCCCAGCTCCAGCGATCCACAGCCCTCCGGAGCAGATAGCCTACGCAGAGCTTCTATTTTTGCCGGATGCCGGAGAGCTCTGTAGCAATTGAGCACAGGGCAGATTGTGCGGGACAGGAAGTCGAGCACAAAAACAAAATAAAACAAGCGGTTCATTTTCAAAATAAAATACACCATGCTCACGGCGGATCATATTTCAGCAGGTCAGCACAGAGTTGTTTCCCCTCTAATCCTCTGGATGGAAACAAACTGTTGTTGGTTTTGTGGTTCTGTTTATAGAAACTACATCCTGTTATATCGCATGATCATACGTGAATTTGCGAGATCTCGTGGGTCCTCGTAACTTGAGCCGTCAGTCATGGCCGCAGTCGTTCCGCAACATATCCGGACCTGGTGGGTATTGAAGGACGGCGGAGCATGGAGCCGACACGCAGCGGAGCCGTTCCGCAGCCGTTCCGCAGTTGGTGGAAATGAGACAACAAGCAGGTTTTAAAAGTAGTAATGGCTCAAACTCGCCCAGAAAGCACCTGGGTTGACAACCAAAATAGAAGGCAAAAAATAAATTATCTTCACTTGCGTTCAACTAACCCTTGACAATAAAAAAAAAGTTTGTGTTAGTTTGTTAGTTTGTGTTGACGCCTCAAGAAGATCCTTTAATACCCTTAACATACAGTCAGCCTGATGTTTCCTTACTTGTGAAGAGCACATTCTTTTAAAGATGATTAATCCTGGACAAGATGAGAAGAGAGAGAGGGAGAAAAACAGATTATGTAGGTTTTTAATCCTCTCAGCAGAGTACATCAGGCATCATTAGCTATGTAAGCACTGTTGAGTCAAAGAGAGGCCAGGCTTGGCTGTGGTGAACCACAGAGTGATGGGCTGGAAGTGACAGAAAAACTGCTTGAGGACAGTCATAAGGCAAACTACTTGTCACTGGTTGATGACACTTTTGGGAGTGAATCGTGCTGTCCCACAATTTAAAATGACATTTTGATTGGTTTGGTTTAAAAAAAGAGAATTACTACTTGAGTGTTTCTCCATGCATTACCATCATCGTCATCATAAGGGAATGTTATAGACAATTACAGTTTTTAAAGCGTTGTGAATTGGCCTAGTCTTTAAACAATAATCAAAGCTCCGAACTCGAGGGTTTTACATAAAGGTTAGACCAGAGAAAAGACAAAAATTAAGTCAATTTATCAGCTCAATCCAATCTCCACAGCTTTTCACAAATTAGATTTGATTGTGTAGAACATACACACACACACACACACACACACACACACACACACACACACACACACACACACACACACACACACACACACCAAAAGTAGAGAGAAGAACACGCTTTCCTGGGCCACTCTGTCTGTTTCTTACCTCAGCAACAACCACATCAAGTGAATTTGTAGTGTTTCTGGCTGAGGACTTTGGTGGTTAACATGATTGTGAAGTGATGTACATGTGCCCAGAGGCGAGCAGAGGTAAAAGGATTATCTCTGGCCACATGCTGCCACAGCAGCAACCTTGGGTGCAGAGAAGGCAAATGGGCCCCTGTGTGACTCTTCCCCCCCTACCTGAACACACAGGTTGAAAATGCTAAAGAGCACTGATGTAGCCCTGGGCACAGACAACGGCAGTTCCGTCCTTTATTGAGGGACGACAGAGTGAGTATGAATAAAGAAAGATAAAGCAAACAGACAATGAGATAGAAACCACCTTTCCACTTTGTTTAAGCCTGCATGGATACAAAGTAAATTGGTATATCTTTAGAAATGAAGCTTTGTTGTGTTTTTTCTTTATCTTGACCTTTTTATGAAAGTGGTATGACATAAAAGAACAATAGGAAGATTGACATTTATTCAAAAAATGACCAGTTTTATGGTTTGTTCCATCCATGTCCTTCAAGCTGTTTATTATCTTTTTTTAAAGCAATCAGAAATCTTACAAATGACTCATGGTTGTAGATGATAAGAACATTGTGGTTACTTACTGCTTTAATAATTCACAAACTATATTAAGGTTCCTCTAAGGAAGACATGTTACTGTAAAACAGCCAGGAAACATTAGTCACTTCAAATACATCAGTGACTAAAAAATAACATGGATGAAATTTGATATATTCAGGGTCCAGGGAAAAAAAGAATACACATAAAAAAACATTTTTATTCCAAGCCACAAGAGAGTTAATCAAAGTTAATCAACATTAGCACCATTTACCAGCCAAATGCTGGTAAAATATGCAAGTGGCTGGTAGATTTGCTTCCCTCACCAGCCAAAAAATGGCAATCATTGAGTGGCTGGTAAAATTTAAACATTCACTTGCCGTTTGGCTGGTTAATTTTGAACCATAGACTTAATCATTGCACAGCAGCACAGGTTTATTCAACTTCAGAGGGATTTTGTGTGTCTGAGGAAGGACAGCGGAGCTAAAGGCTGAATCATGATCAAGATAAACTGATATCACTCTTTCTCCTCCCTCCAAATGTCTGTGTTCCTGTTTCAGCCCAGTTTATCAAGACTGTAGCCCATTACTGGTTAGGGATAATTACCCTGAAGGGGAAAGCTTTCACGATCTTCCCTGCCCCTCTTTTTTTTTTTTTTTTTGCCAAAAACAGCCTGGCTCAGAAGTACAGCATGTTTCAAACCTTTACTGATAAAGGGCAGTGGTGTAAACTTGCAGAATAATGTTGAAGAAGAAAGTTTTACAATATAGTTTATGCTTAGTGCTATGAGAGGCCATGCATGACTCAATGTATATGTTATTGCAATGCCCAACTTGCATATCGCTTTTCTAATATTTAACCAAAAATGTGTATAGTCTCCCTAGAGACCCGAGCTATGTAATGCAGGGATTCAGACTTCATAATATTCTTGTCTATTAATATGGTCACTGTGTCAGATTGAACGATTATAGAGTCATCAATTCTTGCCCTGACTTGGCAGTGAGACATGATGGACCAATCATAGCTAGTCTTTCACAACCTGCATGATTTCATGGGGAAGGAGGTCCTAGGGACCGACTTCTGGGAACAAGAATGTAGCCAAACAATGGCGTCCAATGCAGTGTGTATGATACTGGCTGTCTTGTGTTCAGAAAAGCCGAAAAAAAAGAAAGAAAAAATAAATGTGTGTGTGTGTGTGCATTCCTCTGTTTCACAGTTCCACCCAGCTGCACCAACAACATCCTTCCTGTTTGGCTCCACCAATTTACAAAAACATTATGTTATTGTAAATTAAAAGTTGAAGTTACATTTTGTAGGGGACATACACAAGATCCTTTTGGTCATCTACGTACATATTAAGCAGGGCACACCGCAGAGTTTGGATATGAATTACCTTTATAAATGATCTGATTTTAAGTTTTAGCAGAATTTGACATGCATCCTCTCTTACTTGACTCTTGCTGTGGTGTACAGTGGCTCGGCTGCAGAGTGTTTGCGAAGTCCATTCTGGCCATAAGTAGTCAGGCTGACTCATCACCGCTATTGAGTCAACCCCCCGTCAGTGCTCATACGAGGTATCGAGGCTACCTTTTGTTGTTAATGCTGCACTTGAAGAGGCAATATCTCTCTGGCATTCATCCCTCTGTGTTTATCCAATTCAATCTTCTTTTCTGCAAGTGTCGGACATGTCCACAAATGACACCAGGATGATAATTATTACAATTATGTATTGATTCAGCAGCAGCATTGTGGCATTGTGATTGTCAGCTTTTCCCTGCATAATTGCAGGATTTCAGAAGGGCTAATTGCAGCAAACGCGACCAGCTGGGCTATTATTCATCATCCTCCACATTTCTTTTCTCTCTCCCGCTGTTGAACAATGCTGGACACCTTTGTGGTAGTCATTAGACTCATCTAGTTGATGAAGAGATGAGGAAACAGAAAATAAATGTCCTATTAATCGCAATAATGTTGGGTAAACAGTCTCAAAATGAGCATATCAGCTTTCAGGGCTTGTTGCGTACTAGCATACCCGCATAAACCTAAATGTTGCTTCTAAATTTGAAATGTATTTTTTTGTAAACGAAACAAATGAAATTCCCTTCACATCCATTATATGTCATGGGATGTATGGACTATGAATGGAGGAAGAAGTCTTAATAGACAATATTCTAAAAACATGGACAAATAAGATGAAACTATCTGTGTGGCTAACAGAGATATGGTCATTTTTGCAGTGTGTGTGTGTGTGTGTGTGTGTGTGTGTGTGTGTGTGTGTGTGTGTGTGTGTGTGTGTGTGTGTGTGTGTGTGTGTGTGTCCGCTGTTACGTATGTAAAAATGCAACGGTGAGGCTTGATCTATCCATATGATGTCTGATTAATTGTGATTGATTGTCTCTTGTGATTAAAATCAAATTGTACTGCGCTCTTAGATCTGGATCTCAGCTAGCACACAGATGTACCCAGATCTAGCGTAAGACTGAGAAATCTCTTGTTTGCTTTGCAAGTCACAAATAAGATGGTTTATTTGCACAATAGTGCTTTGTAGTGTCTATGATCAATGCTTGATCAGACTGAAACACAAAGACACTATGACACGCCACAAAACAAAGACACACTTTATGTATATCCTTGAGGCCTAACATACATTTTGAATTAATTTCCATTTTCATAAATCATATGCAAAGACAATTTTTTTGACACCTGTATTGTTTACATCCATGTTTACATGTGAGCAGTCTTCTTCTTCCCTTCCTTGGCTGACGCTTTGCTGCATTTCTTAGTGCATTACAGCAACCTGTTGATCATTGAAGTAGTATAACACAATAGGCAGGAATGTGCATTATGTAGCCCACATATGCATAAGGATGTATGTACACGGGACAAACAAACTGGGGACCCAAAAAATTGCTCCTTAGTGCTACTAGTTGTGTAACACTCCAAAGGGTACCTTTAAATGCTGTACTCTAGTAAATATATAGCCGGGTGACAGAATTGATGCACATGCCTTCATCCATATAGAACATGAGGGGTTGTGAATATGATATAATCAAATCATATACATTACTTTAAAGTCACCAGAACCCAACCCAGTTCAACACCATTGGGAGATTTTGGACTGACAAGTTAGACAACATTCTCCAACAATGTCATCAACCGACTCACAACAGAGGGAATATCTTTTGGAAGAATTTTGGAACTTGGAGAACAAGAAGCATTGGAGCTGTTTGAGGGTTTGGGGTGACCCCACACCTTACTGAGACCATATGTTTTTTTTCTTCTATTTTCTTTATCACCCGTATATGGCTGGTCAATGTTTGTAATACCAAAAAGATGCTGTATTGAAAGAGCATGATGTGATCAAATTTGAATTTCAAACCAAAGCTTGATTGTTTTTTATAAGAAAATAGCTAATTGTGTATAATGACAAGGATTAGAAGTCCTGGCCTAAACAATTTTATTCAGTAGTGCTCAAACCCATAACTTGATTTTTGTAGGTGTTTGTATTCCATGTAAGTCTTTCTCCCTCCCTTTCTCTCTTTTTGACAGAGCATCTGAGCATCTGTGACTGGCGATGACTGTGATTGTTTTTGCATGTGTCAAAATACAGCTGCCAAGTGGAATGACTAATCACACAGAGTGCTCCTCCAATGCCTATGTCTACATGTGTAATTTGACAGCAGTGCCATAAAGCGTTCCTGGGGTGGGAGAGTGGTTTAGGGACTGATGCTCAATGGTCCGTGTCAACTGCCGTCATCACTTCGGTGCTACGGTGGACAGCTGTGGCTGTGACACGACGCCAACACATTACCAACATTACCACCATCACAGTTCAGACTGTCGACACTAGGAGCCAACAAAAAAGGGTCTTCCATTTCATACTTCAAAGCAACCTGGTTTTCAATCGTCTAGGCCTAGGCGTGAGTATATTCCCACACACAGAGGTACACACAGTCACAAGATGTGCACATGTCATTTAACGCGATCCCATTATGCCTGAACAGGACAAGTTGATTAAAGATTTCTAAATCGAGGACTATCCATCTAACTTTTCCTCTTGAGAATAAACAAATCATTCCTGTCAAGTACTGCACTTTGGTCCATTTAGAAAAGGAACAGCAAGTTATGATGATAAATAAACAAGGATGTTAGGGAAAAGAACAGTTGAAAGATTAAATTGAAATAGGATGACGAATTCAACATTTCCCACCAGTTCATTACAAGCGCAGTTCAAGTGAAGCAGCGGCCTTAATTCTGTAGGCAATTAATTGAGGCTTCCCTACAATACATAAATGCTTTAGGCTACATTTGTTGCGTCTCTGTCTTGCTCTTTGTTTCTCGAGCAGCCTTTGCTTTCCTAAATGTCATATCTGATGAGTCTGATCGTGGTCCGGATGCATCCACATATCTACTAGTGTGTGTCATGTCGGATATGCCCAGAAGGAGTTATAAGTCGTTCAACAATGATTTCCATCAATCACTATAAGTGGTCCGAGAACTAAGTGGTCACAAATAGCACAAATATGTTTATTTCTGGCTTACAGGCTGCAAGGAATGATGGGGAAAAAAACTGATTTAATATCAGGATCTATTCAAATATGAAACTATTTGTATATTTGCTTTGAGAACAGTGTTCACCCCCATACACATACACACATACGTATGCACACACACAGACCTCTCTTACGATACAGCACTTCTTGTCTCTGACCTACCAGAGTGTCCAGAAACATAAACCTGCTTGTATATAAGTAGTCTAAGCATCATGTTAAAGTCTTATCTAACCATTTGCTCTGTGTCGGGGTCACAGAAGCATAATGACGTTGTAACACTGCCTATTCCCCCTCCAGCAGTGGCATACAGACTCCTAATTAGATTTACCTTTCCTTAATGGGTCCCTGTCGTCCAGCAGCCTGTGGGGCCAAGCTACTGCAGCTCATGATGGAAATCAAGCAGCTGGAGTCACAGACAAACCCCACCTATGGTGTTGCAACTGGTTGTTGTGCCAACCGTATAAATGTATTCTGCATTGGACATGGGTTGTAAACACATTGTCAAAGACCCATTTTTCACCACCACCTCTTTTCACCTTTGCATCGTGTGAGCTGCAAAGCACACACCAAATGGTCGAAGTGCATATTATGTTGTAGCGCTGCAAAAGATCGTCTTCATACCAGCACTAAATTAGAGGACCTATGGGGGTAGCGACGTGCATTGCTGAAAATCTTCACATAAAGGGTAGACCGCCAAATTAGTGCAGAGAGATGTGATGGGTTTGGTTGGGCTATCTGTCAGCTGAAAGCATAGGTTGACATGCAAGGAATAATTTTACACTTTTACACATAAATTAATCTTAAATCAAAGTCTGCTTACTAGCTCTTTAATGTGCTTTGGGTTTTTTTTTTAGGGTTTTTTAAGTTTTGCCTAAATTGTGGAGTTTGCTCAGTTTGAGGATGGTAGTTTGTAGTCTGAAGACAGTGAGACACAGCTGAAACAAAGCTGTATACTGTACCTTGTATTAATATTATTTTTCAAACATGTCCAAGGTCAAGAATAAACATTACGTAAGCTGCATAACTGATCACAGATGAAGTCTATGACACAATGTAACTCTGTGCTGTTCCCAATATTTAACCTAACTTAAAGCACAGGCAACTGAACAACTACTGTGCTGTTTCAGTTAAGTATGGACACAAAACCCAATTAAACAAATTATTTTAAAACAAAACTGGAGACGTATTCTATTAATAAAATTAAAAAAGTGATGAAAGTATGTGTGCCCTTGACAGAAATCCTTAGCTGTCAGAACTTGAATAAACCCTGCTTTGTTGTCCAAAATGTTAGTGCTGAAATTATAGGGGAAAAAACAGGTACAGGTATTCAGTTACATTTTGTGAACACACAAACTTAGAGTTTGTGTGCACGTGTGTGTGTGTGTGTGTGTGTGTGTGTGTGTGTGTGTGTGTGTGTGTGTGTGTGTGTGTGTGTGTGTGTGTGTGTGTGATAGGTGTTTTTTTGGTGGCTAAAAGGTTTAGCTGTCATTGCAGGAAGATGGAGACGCAGAGGACAAGAAAAAGAAAAAACAAACAATGTCATGATTGAAATTGCTTATCGGTGCAGATGAATGTAAATTGCACTCAGAACTCAGCTTGCCATAACTTAAATCAACAGCTCCTGTGAATTTGTTACGCATGCGGGGCCTTCTGAAACAGCCACCTCAGAGGAGATATAGTAGTTCTGCCTGCCATTTTTTTCCATTACCCCCCACCCAAGACCTCCTGCTGCGAATAATGACCGCAGCTGTGTCAATGTGGATGCTCGCCGTGTGTGCGCTTGTTTGTGTGTCTTATTTTGATGGCTTTTTAAACTCAGTGTGTATGTGTGTGTCTGTCTGATTATGGTGTACAGATAGGCCATTACCCACGCGTTAGCAGGAGAGGGGCTTAATGGACGACAGAGGATGCAGAGGCAGGATGGCTCGTACATCGTGCCCTGTCCTCCCAGCCATATCAATACTGCCATCTGGGAGTTGGACACTTCATTCACAAAACCAATACCCCAGTGGGATGAGATGGGCCGACGTAGACGCTGTTGCTACGTGTTCAATCAACGGGAAAAGACAAGGGCTATCATGACATCCACTCAAATCTTTTGTTCTTTTTTTGTGTGTGCAAGTGAGAAAGTGGGAGAACAAGGACACAAAAAAGATAGACAGCGAACAATAAATTACAACAGGTGCATTTACCAGACTATCTTTGTGTCCAGACCACTCTTATTCCAGACCACGACCAATATATTCTTGTCAAAGGTAATCAAAAATATTGATTAGATAGCTTTTAAATAATAAACAAACAGTCTTCAGTCTTCTTCTGTCTGCACCATACATTTCCACATTCAATCAATCAACGCTGAGGAATTGATTAGTCAATGTATTGAAATGGGACAATTACCTACAAAGGTTCAATCATTCATTCATTTATTGTTTTTACCCACTCATTTCTATTCATGGTCACGGGGGATGGAGCCTATGCAACACATTCACACCTGTTGATGATTTTGAGTCTCTGTACAGTTAATGCATGTTTTGGGAACGAACCAGAGAACAACCAAAAGAAAAGAAGAACATGCAGACTTAGAAATTCAAGATTTAGGAGCTGAGCATTGATAAAATGTACTATTTATTAGGGCCTGAGTGTCGACAGCCGCGAAGGCCCTATTGGAACTGAAGGAATTATTATTATTAGGGCCCAAGCACGAAAGTGCGAAGGAACCTATTGTTTTTGTGAGGATTATTATTATTACGGCCCGAGCAGTGAAACTGCAAGGACCCTATTGTTTTTGTGAGGATTATTTTTCCGAGTCCGAGAGGTTAGAATGCACGAAAACTCACAAAAATTTGCACATGTCACAACTGGTGAAAATTGCAAAGATTCAAAATATTACACATATCCACCACTAGGTGGCGCTATAGCAGAAAAACCGTGTTTGGCCCTATAACTCCCAAACGGTACATCGCACATTCAAAAACCATATATCTTCGAGTTCGCTGGATCCAGCTGAATCTCCTGATATAGGGCACACCCATTTTTGCCTACAATTTTATGCGTGAAAAATCATGATTTATCCAAAACCTACTTTGCCGAACTCCTCCTAGACCGATCTGCACGAAACTTGGCAGGTAGCATTGTGTAGTTAAGTATGAAAACACCAACTTTGCCATATCTCGACCAAAATAAATGCTATCAACGCAAAACTTAAGATTCTTGTTTGCCATGGCCATCTGGAGGTACCCCACACATTTGATGAAAATTGGCCACTAGGGGGCACTACAAGTACATCAAGTTTATATCTCATGAACGGCTCATCTGATTTTTACAAAATTTGATCACTAGGTGGCGCTATAATGAAGTCAAACGTGTTTTTGCCTATAACTCCTACATTACAGATCGCACATTAGAAAGCCTTACATCCACGTGTTCCTTGAATTAAGCTGAATCCCATGATATAGGCCCCGCCCATTTCCGCTAAGAAGTTTTTTCGCAATATCGTGCAATGGGAAAAACTCGAACTCGTCCTAGGCCATGTGACCAATATGCATGAAACCCGGTACATAGCATGTCCAGATGGACCTGACCAAAAGTTATTAAAAGAATTTTGCTACATTAAAGTATGCACATTTGACCACCAAACAAATTTTCCTAGCTAGCTACCACACACATATCATATCGTATCTAGGCCAAATTAAATGTTATCAGCAAAGAACTTGAGATCATTGTTCAACATCCCACTATAATGCTCTGTATCAAATCTGCCAAAGATCGGCCATTAGGGGGCGCAATAATCAATGTTTATTTGTTTTGGCCAATAACTCAATGAATTTACATGGGAAATTTGCAATTGCAATATCTCTGCCAGAGTAGATGCTATCAACATGAAACTTGTGATGCTTGTCCGGCATGCCGCTCCGAGGCTCTTTACCAAATTTGGTAAAAATCGGCCATTAGGGGGTGCTATAGTCAACATAGACCAGTTTGGGCCCTTTTACGCCAAACGTCACTTCTGATTCATAACTTTAACTTTATAATTATAACTAGTAGAAACATACAGTCTTTTGGAGCTAAAAGCGAACAGTCGCCCCGTTCTGCTGATGTCTTTGTTGTCTTCCTAGCCCTTACAGAAGGTTTTGTATCCAGCCTAGAAGTCTTTTTCGGGGTCTTTGTGCCATTAATCCATACTGTTATGTTATCCAAGATTGATACACTGTATGTAAGAAACGTAAATAGTTTGTCCTTTATATGAGTTATAATGTTCAATATGTTTATTTTTGCACTGGATGACTCCAACTATTTAGACAATGTTTTAGACAACACAAATGCTTCTGTGGCATTGCTGTGTGTGTGATATCAATATATATCTGTGAGATTGATGTTCCATTTTATTTATTTATTTATTTATCTTTATGGTCCTACAATCTTTTTAACATTCAAGTGACCTCACTGCAGCACAAATATTCTAATAGCCCAGTTTTTCCTGAAAAGAATTATGTTCATAGATTGACTGTGAACAACAGGATTGATGTTTTACAAGCTTTTATAGAAAATAAAACCAGACGGACCAGAGGTTGTCAAAAATCCTTTAGGGCTCTTGGATTTTTGCAATGGCAATGTACCGCAGACCTTGCAGCTCACACCTCTCAATATTTCCCGACGTTTGCCTTCCCACCGTTACGCTTTGGGTCCCACTTTTGAATCTATCTATCTATCTATCTATCTATCTATCTATCTATCTATCTATCTATCTATCTATCTATTGATCTATCTATCTATCTAAAGTTTTGATGCTCAGAAGCCACTAAGCTACGTGAGGAGTCAAGATGGCTGGCAGTCGTTTTGGTTCGTGAAATTTCGGAGAATGCCGGAGTCCAACCCCCTATGGGCTATGCGGAAGTATCTCCTAGTACTGGCTGTAGTCCTTTGCCTCTCAGGGGGACATGAGGGAGGGAAGCACAGTCATTCAAAAATACTACCGTGTTTCTACTGATACAAAGCTTAAGGCTAAATCTGTGAAGTATCCCTTTAATACACATATTGCTCTAATCATTGCGGACATATTTCCCATTTACCTTCATTAGCTCCGCCCAACCAGAAGGCGGCCATTTTTAATTTATGCATTTTTAATGTGTTTTACATTCTTTCGAACTTGTCCTAGGCCGTGATTTCAATCTACTTGAATCTTTGCCGGTAGTATCTTTTGACCCTCATGACGAAAAGTTATCCAAACAATTTTGATAGCTAAAAAAATGCGCAAGTTATAGCAACTTCCTGTCTAAACAGGAAGTTGTGTTATTTATTTATTTATTTATTTATTTATTTATTTATTTATTTATTTATTTATTTATTTATTTGTTTTTCTCTGCAGGATCTCTATATCTCCTCTAAATCTTGGCAACAATTACTCCGATTGCCCCGAAACTTGAGAAAGTTGTTCCTCATGGCCGGTTTAGCATCTGTGCCAAACTTGGCGGCAATCGACCATTAGCTAGCGCTGTTTTAATTTTTTTTAAATAATCAGCAAAATATTGATATATGGGAAACCTACTTTGTCTAACTGCTCCAGGGGCGTGAGTCCGATCGGCATGAAAACTTGCATATAGACTCGGAGAACACTCCTAACAAAAACATATCAAAAGAATTTTGATAGTTAAAACAATGCGCAAGTTATGGAGGACCAACTTCCTGTAGGTGGGTGTCGAAACAGGAACGGTTGTATCTTGCCACCGGCTATTCCGATGAACATAAAACTTAACACAGTTGTTCCTCATGTGCCAATGATGTTTGCCAAATATGGCGTCAATCGGCTTTCAGATAGCGCTGTTTTAAGTTTTTTAATTAATTAAGCAAATTCACTTTATGCAAAACCTACTTTGTCTAACTCCTCCTGGGCCGTGAGTCCATTCTGCACAAAAATTTGGATATAGATTCGGTGGACCCTCTTCACAAAAAGTTATCAAAAGAATTTTGATAGCTAACACAATACGCAAGTTACAGAGGACCAACTTCTTGTAGGGGGCTGTCAAAACAGGAAGTTGCGTATCTAACCAACATTTATTCCGATTGTCACCAAACATGATGCAGTTGTTCCGCATATGGGCTTGAGCATCCATGCCAAATGTAGAGTGAATCAGCCATTAGATGGCGCTGTTAGAATATTTTTTATTAATTAGCCACATTGCGATATATGGGAAACCTACTTTGTCTAACTCCTCCTGGGCCGTGAGTCCATTCTGCACAAAAACTTGGATATAGATTTGGTGGACCCTCTTGATTAAAAGTTATCTAAAGAATTTTGATAGCTAACACAATGCGCAAGCTATGGAGGACCAACTTCCTGTAGGTGGCTGTTAAAACAGGAACGGTTGTATCTTGGCAAAAGTTATCCCGATTTATATGAAACTTTGAATGTGTGGTATGCATGTGATATTGAGCCGCCCCCTGTACTCTAGCCACACCCATGTACACAGACCACGCCCCCTTTCATAACTTGTGAACCGAGGTATTAATGAATTCAGCAGAGAGTTCCCTTTTCATCGGTGACAATTTGCAGTGTCTGAGTGCCGCGCAAATGCACGGCCGCAAAGAGTGGCATCTGCCAGTACCCCGACCTGCAAGAGACAAGGGCCCGTTCATCGCTGCTTGCAGCTTTAATTATTAGGGCCTGAGCACGAAAGTGCAAGGCCCCAACGGTGCACTGAAAGTGCGAGGAACCTATTGTTTTTGTAAGGATTATTATTTTTCCGAGTCCTTCATCGCATTTTTGAGGGGGTTAGAATGCATAAAAACTCAAAAAGAATGGCACACATGTCACACCTGGTGAAAATTGCAAAGTTCTGTAGTGATTGGGCTTGTGCGTCGCCATAGCGCCCCCTAACGAGCGCCATGATTCGGAAAAAAATGAGAAGTTAATATATCAAATTTTGAGGGAACATAGGTCACATCTTGAAGTCCATGTAGCATTTTTTTGAAAATTTTTCGTGCAAAATTTTTCATTTTACCAACAGGTGTTTTAGGACTTTAGGATGAAAAAGTTTAATGAAAAAAAAATAGTGCAGCCATGTGCAGAATAGGAAATTCTACAGGACTAACTTCCTGTAGATGGCTGTCGAAACAGGAACTGTTGTATCTTGGCAACGGTTATTCCAATTGGCACAGAACTTAACACAGTTGTTCCTCATGGGCCACTGAGGCTCTGTGCAAAATTTGGCCTTGTTCATGCGTGTCATGTTCATGCAAATATTTGCATATGTTAAGTTTGCTAAAAATATAAAAGCAGTTGAAAGTGACAGGACGTTTCATTTTTTCACTTCAGGGTGAGGAGGATACCTGCAGCAAACTAATTTCATGATGAGAGGCAACCAAAAGATCAACAGTCTATTCTAATGGGGGAAACAAGGTGCTGCTGTGTTTCTTTACGCAGGTTGTCCAACTGCCAACAATTATTTTAAAAGCAGTTTATGCCATTCTCCCAGTGTCAGTAAAATGAACCTCCAGGTCATCCTGGCAGCAGCACATAGGAGCAGCTTAGGACCAATGATTTCTATGAGAGGACTTTGCAATAGACCTTTTTCACAGACACAGACAGGCCAAGTCTGAACAACCACCGTTGGCATTCTCACATGAGGCCAAATACTGGCCTTGGATGAGAGACGTAACAACTTCAACAACCTTAGCCAAGTCCAGATGCCCAGTTGAATTTAACCTTCCTTTGATACTTACAGTAAAAAAAAGCAGTAATCTTTTTAACTTATTTGTATTTTTGAGGTTCACATTTTGATAGCACACTTGCTGCCCTGTTTCTATCCAATATTAGTAGTTTCACTCAGGGAAAGTGAGGTCAGGAAACTGCTGAACAAATATAATTTCTTAATTCTTCCCAGTATGATTCAAAGCGGCTGCACAAGTTCAAAATCTCCTCAGGGAGATTACTGTAGTAAGTAATCAGTAGATAACTACTGATTACTGCTTTTTTTATGATTACGAAATTTCTTACGATTGACAAGGGTCCAGGCCTGAGGTCTTCTACAGGCCAATATTGACTTTTGGTCATAGCGCCCCCAACAGGATATCAGCCTTAAATGACAAACATCATCCGATTTACATGAAACTTATCATGTGTGGTCTACATTAGAGGGTGACACGGGAATCAATTGTCACTCCCATCCCATTCCGAGCCCACGAAAAGACTCCTGAATCCCCGTCCCGCTCCCGTTTCGTTCCCTATGTTGTCTAAAGTTATCAGACTCTGTGTGTGTGTGTGTGTGTGTGTGTGTGTGTGTGTATGTGTGTGTGTGTGTGTGTGTGTGTGTGTGTGTGTGTGTGTGTGTGTGCGCACACAGCTGCAGTGATGGCCCGAGGGAGCGAGAGCGGCTCCTCTGCTCTGCAGCGTTGATGTTGTTGTGTGAATGCAGCGCTGCAGAGCCGTTTGTCTCTCAGCGCTGGGTGGGTTAGGGTTAGGTAGTGACAATTTTTGCGAGACTCCCACGGGTCACGGTATTCCCAATCGACAAACGTATTGTAAGTTGTAAGTGGTTCTCTTTTCTAAAATGAAATACCTCGCAATTTTTGGGTGCACTCACCGCATTGCAGCGTCATTTTTAAATTTAATCTCCGACTCCGTCCCGCTTCCGCCCGCTCTCGTTAATTTCTATGCTTTATCTGTCCTGAACACGATACCGACAGTGAAATTGACTCACGTACCGCGGGACTCCCGCGGGAATCACGTGACCCGCGGGAGTCCCGAAAAATTGTCACCCTCTAATCTACATGGGATACTGAGCCGGCCCTTATACTTTAACCACGCCCATGTACTCAGACCACGCCCCCATTCATAATTTGTGAACCGACTCTTGTGTGAGGTATCTTTGAACTCAGCAGAGAGTTCCCTTTTCATTGGTAACGATCTGCAGTGTCTGAGTGCCGTGCAAAAGCACGGCCGCAAGGAGCGGCGTCCGCCAGTAACCCCGACGTGCAAGGTGGTGCAAGGGCCCGTCCAACACTGCTTGCAGCTTTCATTATGATTGTTTTTGTTACACCAGTAAAAGTCAGCCTCCAATAGAGACTGAGAGAAAGACGTTAAAATGATTACCAAGAAGAAGACAGGATTCAAGAACTTTAGAAGTAACCTTTAACATCGGCACTTTGTGAAAAGACAGACTTGTAGCCTAGTACCGGAGACAGACTTTCTTCTCTCACCTACTTAACTCTCATCTGTCTCATTGGACCTTCTTCCAGCCTCCAACAATCTGCTATTCAAGATAGCAGATTCAATCTGCTAAGAGTGATGCATGATGAGTGTGATAGGAGTTTATCTCACATCCTCTATATGTGCAGTGTAAACACTTGCACTATCACACAATGAAATGTGTGTACACACAGCTGGGAATGGCCCTTTGACTAGACAAGTGGTGATGCAACAGCATGCATAAGATTTGAACAGCCAGGTGTGTGCCTCTGCACACAAAAGACTGAGAGGGGGTGTAATCTGGGAGTCGTGGAGTTAGGGACGGGCTGAAGCTGTAAAGTACAGCTTTGTGCAAAAGCTGCAGGTGTTACTATTGTCTTATCACAGTCACTTCAACATCCGCACAGGATCGCAAAACTATTGATGGCTTTTAAATGACTGCATTTAAAGTAATTCTTGTTCTTTGATTTATTAGCGGCAACTCAAAAGGTCCAGACTGAGGCTCCCCTCCTGCATTAAACCACAGTTTTCGTTATAAAAAAAACCTTTACAATCACCCTACATTTCTAAAATTAGCGATAACTGTACATTTGTTTCTAGATCCCTGCCTCATCCCAAATGCTACACAATCACATTTGATTTCTTCTGTGAGTACAGACACTGCTGGTAAATGTCGCACTGTGACAGGCACAAAGCCTGGTCACCACAATCGTACCCTGAGGGGCCCTAGTGCTGTCACTTCCTCTCAAGTGTGTAGACTACGCAGTGATATATAGCAAACAGAAAGAAGGCTGAATTTTAGTGGTTTTATGTCTGAAACTCAATGGGCTATTTTACGCAAAAAGCACATTTCCAAACTGAAAAAAAAATTCATGGCGGATCAGTGGAATACTGTATATGAACAGATGATCACATTTGATTTAGTCGGATGACATGTTTAACCAATCTCAAACAAACACCATATTTCTAAATAGATATGAGGTGAAAAGGCTGTGGATTTTCTAATTTCAGATGTAACTTCTAATGACGACAGAAGAAAAGCAAATCTGTCCGTTTGTGGATGCTGATAGAAAATGATTTCAAGATATTAACACTTCCCACTTTGAATAAATCTACCTCAATGTCATCACTTCAACACTGATGTTATAAAGAAGGTGGACACACAGCACTTTGTTCAAATGCTAACATGCTGCTGGCAAAACGGTTAGATGGAAGCTTGGGGTGCATCGCTTAGGCCTAACTGAACGGAGGAATTATGGTATTCTTCGGTAGCCTGAGTAACTTTAACCGTTGTTCATGTGAAATCTCAAAGACAGCCTGATGCTTTGTTTATAGACTATTTGTGGCTGGTTGTTTGCTGTGTGACCTATCAATTCCTGTCGATAAAGTATAATAGGGTAAATCCTGTATAGTGCATACACCTGTAGCTGTTATGTATCTTTGTAAGTCATTGTAAGTCGCAAGCGCACAACAAAGTGGGCGCCCCCAAAGGCCACGGTATAGTTCGAACACTGGGCCTCCAACGTTTATATTTTTTCTATGAATCTTTGAGTTAACATGTACTAAACATGAGTTGAATTTGCACCGCAGCGCCGCCACGCCTTGATGCTCATGACAAGAATAGCATGTATAGTTATCTTTATTGAAGTTAATTAGGTTTAAATCGCCGTCATGCATGAATGAGTGATATTTTTGCAATTTTACACAAAATAATCCACGTTGATCACATTACACAAAACTGAAATTGCACGTCAAAATGACATACTGTTAATATTTTTGGAGATCTCCCCAAAATTTAACAAATCACATTTTCAGGGGAGCCTATGTCTTATTAAGGGGAGCCGAGCTCCAGCCAGCTCCCCCTTAGTTCGCACCCTGGCGTTAGGTGTATCATTTCTACAGGTGACAAGGGAGAATATTTTTGCGTTAACCATACTTTTCCTTAGAGATTTACTTATTCCAATCATCAACCAGCCTGTCCAGCCATCTCATACAGCCATGTCAATACCCGAGAGAGCTAGATCAGCTCACCTAAATGTATGCATTGTATTTGTTTCCTGTTCAATAGTATATTTTCGTATTAACAATTTGACATACTTTGAAAAAAAAAAAAAAAACACCTTTAGGGTTTGTCAAATATTCCTGTAAGAGTGAAAACAAGCACTGGAGGAAATATAATACATGAAAAACAAAAAAGTACACACACTCACCATGACATTTATACAATATTAGAGTCACTGTCACTGTCAAAGTCACAGTCTCCTATAAAGCACAGGTATATGAAGCCCTCTTGTGGTCTAAATATGATCTGTCTGATTCTACACTCTTTGGACAAAAGTGTCTGCCAAATGAATAAATGTATGGGTAAATAATCTGGATATTCACTTACAACATACAGCAATTCAGATTGAATCCCTCTTGAAGTTTGAATCCCATAAAAAAATGCTGCATGTCTTATTTCAAGAGTCATCATAAATCTTACAAAGCCTCAAGATGCTGTAAGATGGAATCGTTTTACTTAAGAATTCTGAATAATAAATATGTGTATGGCCTTTCAATTCATTATCTGAAAAGTGGCAGTCAGTATTTAGAATTCATTGAATGAAAATTGCAGTAGTGTGCACAGGCGGTGTTTGGTGGGGTGTACTTGCAAGCAGAAGTAGCCCCCAACAGTAGGGCCCCACCGTACACACAATAAGACTTGGTCTTAAAGGGCACATTAGCCAACTGGAGGGCCACTTGGGGAGACCACATTGGCACTTGAGACATTATGGCAGATACTATGTTAAAGGAGAATTCCGGCCAATTTTTACGTTAATCTTGATCGCTATAAATATGCGAGTACAGTTTATAGAAAAGAAAACGAGCCAAATCGGTGTGGTCAACACGGAGTAGCTGCAGCTACCTCTACGAGCTTCCACTGAGCTAAAACGGCAGTTGTCGGGGCAAGTTTTAGAGTGCCTTTGTGCCTCTTAACAGACACAAAATGCAATTAAAATGTCTGTGCAACATGAACAGGGCCCTTACGTGACAACAAGATGTGTTTTCAACTCAGACATTGTTTAAATTCACCTACCCTCCCTGTCTCTATCCTGCCGGTAGTTAGCTTGCCCTACTAGCTGCTAGCTGCCTTCCGTGAAAAGTGTGTTCAGCCAGGCTTATTCTGTGATAATCATCACGCAACAGTTCCGTGTGGATTTGTAGGTCATTCATTTTGTGTGTGATCGATCTGGTGTTGGTGAGTAGGCTTGGCATTGTCAACCTGTGTGGTAGTTCCCTTAGCCGCACTAGGATAGGATAGAGACAGGGTAGGTGAATTTAAACAATGTCTGAGTTGAAAACACATCTTGTTGTCACGTAAGGGCCCTGTTCATGTTGCACAGACATTTTAATTGCATTTTGTGTCTGTTAAGAGGCGCAAAGGCACTCTAAAGCCTGCCCCTATAACCACCGTTTTAACTCAGTGGAAGCTCGTAGAGGTAGCTGCAGCTACTCCAGTTTGCTTGGAGCAATTCAGGTCGGGTTTTTTTCAATCGAAAGTACCCGCATATTTATTGCGATCAAGATTAACGTAAAAATTGGTCGGAATTCTCCTTTAAGTATGCATTTCAAATGTCCCCCCTGTTTTAATGGAGGGATGCGATTTGTCTTTCCTGGTTGGCTATGTTCATCTTGTCCTAGAAGTCAGAGGGTTGTCACTGTCAGTGATACAGCGGGCCTACTACACCTACTTGTCAGGAGGAGCGTACATCTTACCCTCTTCCCCCTGCCTGCCCAACTAACACCATTTGATCTTTGTCTTTGCTCTGATCTTCTTACAGACACAACTTGCACTTTTGTAGTAATCAAAACACTTAAATACGTGTGTGGTCTGTGTGTAATGTTTCTACAATGTCAGAAAAGCACTCCGGCAGAACAGAAATCATGATTACCCTTATAACCATGTTACTGTTCAAAATACAGAGAAGATGTAGACATAAGCACCATTGTGAGAGAGCACCATAGACAGTATATAAGAAGAGCACAGATAATTGAGTAAAAATACTGACTGTGATTTTTGTAACGCATCACTTGAATGCAGCACCATGCCCTCCTTCACCAGCTGTCCAATGAGAATCCAGGATGCTGGAGCGCGTGTCGCTCGCCCGTGGGGGTTGAAGCGAAGACGACCAGGATAGCGAAGGCAGGTACCGCCTTACTTTGCCTCTGATTGGCGTACCTTGACATTCTTATCCTAAACCTAACCAATCCCACGCATCTTGCCTAAACCTAACCAACCCAACCAGAGCAGGCAACGAGGGCGGGTCATGCCTTCACCACCCTAGGAAAAAAATTGGCGAGAGGAAGGCGACCAGCTATAATTCCGCTCAGCTAGAGGTAAGACCATAGATATAAGACTGCTAAAACAGCTATTATGCACAGCCGTTTCATTAATACAAACATTTGCTATCATGTTAGGGTATTGATTTGTAACGTTACGAATTATCTCACTAATGAGAAAGGCCGCTGGTGAACTGTCTTGAAGACACTTTGCTCTGACTCTGGTGCTTTCATTAGCTAACGATCAGCTTGTCAATGCGGGCGGCTAGCAGTAATAAGTTAGCTGTAACATTAACGGGCAGTTTTTCTAAATAATGGATAGTCTTAGCATTGTTGCTTTAGCAACGTATTAGCATACAACATTATCATTAGCTAGTTTGTGCGAATGGGGGATACAAGGTTAATTCAATTTGTTAACCTTCGCACTTGCTGTTAGCTAAAGCATTGTTCATAGCACGTTGACTCGTAGCTAGCTCGGTTAGCTAGCTGCTGTCAGATCTTTGGCACCGCCCATACCATGTTAGTATTAATATGTGCTTGTTTGTACGCCGATGTAAGAGTGTAGATTAATTTGATATGGTTTTATCAGTGATCCTCTGTAACTGTCAGAGGCAGCGATAGTAATTTTACTTATTGTACATGGAGAGATGCTAACTTTGGTTGTCATAGCCTAGCCCAGCTGCCATTAGCATGTCAATGCGTCATCGGCCTGCGCTTGCGCAACACCAGTGTTGCTGTTTTTGAGTCAAGTGAGCTCAGCTGGTCAGTCGCTCTGACTTCCTAGCTGACGCTTGTTTCAGTTAGCACCCCTCGTAAAATCAACGGAGACGATGGTTGTGTGGCAATGTAATGATAAGAATGATTAAATGACAGGCGCAAACGCGCTCGCTGGTGAAATACAACTGTCACAGTTTTTCCCATTCACTCTGTTGCTGGCTCTGTCAGTAGTAACTCAATCACTCTGCGACTCATGATAACGAGTATAATGTCTAATATCATTGATCTGTTTTTATTAGAGGGGGAAGGAGCTGTCACTCGGTAATGGACGCCAATAAAGGTAATGACGAACATATTTTAAGTTATTTGCTATCTACCTATTTACAATCCTCATATAGCTGTTTGTTTACATGTGCATATGTACATTTTTTTTTATATACAAATTTACATCTGTACATAGTAGCCAAATGTTTGTTTACTTTGTTCAGCTTTTTGTCCTTGTTTTTATCCTTATTTACACTACCGGTCAAAAGTTTGGGGTCACTTAGAAATTTCCATTCCACTTCATTTCAGACAGAATACCAGCTGAGATCGGTTGCATTGTTTTTAATCAGGGCAGCAGTTTTCAGATTACATTATGTGTTTACGTAACTGCAAAAGGCTTCTCGACTGTTGTAGACAAAAGTGGCTGACCTTTAATGCAACATCTACATTGCCCATTATCAGCAACCATTCATCCAATGTTCCAAAGGCACATTCTGTTTACTAATCTGATATCATTTTAAAAGGCTAACTGAGAAAACATTGGAGAACCCTTTTGCAATTATGTAAACACATAATGTAATCTGAAAACTTCTGCCCTGATTAAAAACAATGCAACTGATCTCAGCTGGTATTCTGTCTGGAATGGAGTGGAATGGACATTTCTAAGTGACCCCAAACTTTTGACCGGTAGTGTATGTATCCTAGATTCTTGTGTATGTACTTTGAGAGCAGCTGGAGTCAAATTCCTTGCATGTTTTCACACTTACTTGGCTATTAAAGCTGATTCTGAAGGTTACGTACCATACTAAATTAGATAGTGTGAGATAAGTTGGTTCATACTCAGGGTTAAACATTAGTTGAGGTATTATGAAACTAAATGTGAAACTTGAAATTATCATTATAACCTAAACAAACGTTTTTAATAAACAACTGACAGTCTAAACAAAAATCGTTTGAGTGCTGACGTATTGAATTGTGTAGTAAGTGTATTGTGAGCCACAATTAAAACAACAGTATGCATGTTAAGAATGGCACAACCCTTGTTCTTGTAATTTTAAGCAACTTGTGTAATAATAATAATAATAATAATAATAATAATAATAATAACCGGCAACAATGTTCTTTGTTGGATTGGCAGGTAAAGGGGAACAAGGGATGCAGAATCCAGGTGGGCAGATGGACAGACCTGTCAGCTTCCATTTCTTGGAAAGGTCAGTGCAGCTGGTTTATACTACGTTTGTATTATATGAAATAGAATGTTAAAATGGAAAGATTCTCATTGTTACAATATGCTATTGTTCACATTACTTGCCAGACAACTTGAGATGGCAGTAGTGCAAAGTGGTAACTGCTTATGCTTCTCATCCAATACGGCAGTGTACCTGTTTTTAAAAACATAACTATCTAAACATTATTAGCATGAAGCGTTTATCTTTGTATGTTCCTTGGACACTTTTTACTTTTTATAATACATCTATCTATCTAGCTATCTATCTGTTTAAAAAAATGCCAGTTTTGGTCACAATTGCCATCTGCACATTGATGTAATTTGCACTTAGGAGCCAAAAGATGGCATTTAACTTACTTCCTCATGACTTAAACATGGTGTTGTATTACCCAAGGTGGTATTGTGGAGAGGTGTACTTGTGATCTGATTGTTAATTTAAACATTCAGGATTGTGACCTTGATATCATCAGGTACTTTTGTGTGAACTTACATGAAATACTTTTTCAATTAAATACTCTGACATTGAATGTGTTTTCAAAGTCACATATAAAATGATCCACTTGAGGTTTAATACATTAAACTATTCTTATTTCATGCTTAACATTGGCAACAACTTTTCACACTTGTAAAACAAAGCCATTTGTTAGATTATTGACTATTATTACTTTGTCTGATGAAAAGAGAAAGTTGATAAATGAAACTATAGAATTATTGTTGGTAAAGGAAACGGTGTCACACTACCACACCCACAAACAAAATCATCTTTCAATCTCATAAAACCATCTCGAGATCCTTTGATGGTTCCCAACCCACCAGAAGAATTGGTTCAGTGTAACAGTTTAACTTCCAAAACATGAATCATGTTTTTCTTTAACTGTAAATGATTCCAATCCAGATCAATTCCCATGTTTTTCTCCTCTCATAGCATGCTTCCTAAAGTAGTGAAGAGGCGAGTGCATGCCTTGAAAAGGCTACAGGTGCAGTGTGCCAACATAGAGGCTAAGTTCTACGAGGAGGTCCATGAGCTAGAGAGGAAGTATGCCGCTCTCTATCAGCCACTGTTTGACAAGGTACGCTAATGTTTTATTTTTTTTATAAGAGAACGTTTGCTTTACTTCACTTCACTTGACTGTTAATTGTCTTTGGTCATTTTATGTTAATGCAACTAGAGCAAAGGCTAGGAAAAAAGATAACAAATAAGGTCTCTTATTTGTTAAGAGACCAAATATGTATAAATTATTTGTGTTGTTCCATGCACTAATGGGTGGTGAAGTGTCTTTCTGGTCTGATCTGAGGTCAGTGAGGATGCATCCTTGGTGCTAAATTAAAAACTGCCTCAACGAGTAGTCAACTGTTCTTTTGTCAGTCAAGGCTATTTCCAGAGCTAGTGACAAGAACTCAGCTGTGTGTGTGTGTGTGTGTGTGTGTGTGTGTGTGTGTGTGTGTGTGTGTGTGTGTGTGTGTGTGTGTGTGTGTGTGTGTGTGTGTGTGTGTGTGTGTGTGTGTGTGTGTGTGTGTGTGTGTGTGTGTGTGTGTGTGTGTGTGTGTGTGTGTGTGTGTGTGTGTGTGTGTGTGTGTGTGTGTAATGATTAACTTTGTCGTAACGTATGTGTGTCACAGAGACGAGATATTGTCACAGGAACAGCGGAACCCACAGACGAAGAGTGCGAGTGGCACAGTGACCGAGAGGAAGAGGAGGAGCTAGCTGTAAGTACAGGGCCATGTTCAGCCCGGACAAAACGTAGCAACACGTTTTTTAATACTGAAACGGGGGGGTTCTTTGAACACCCTGTTGTGTGTACAGGCGCTCTGCCTTTTTATTACCACGAGTTTACATTCACGTCTCTGCTGATTGGGTATCACCTGTGACACAGCCAATAAACGAGAGACACACCCACCAAACGAGAGAAAACATAACTCAAAGCCGTTGAACACTGGCCTAGAAACCTAGACCACCCTAGCAGCAGCAAATGTAATTTGCAGCCAGGGTCGTCTAGCAACTCTCCGTTGGCTTGCGAGCTGGAAAAACCAAACTCTAGTCAGGCCAATCACATCGTGTATAGAGTAGGCGGGCGGGCTCAACATATTGACGGCAGAGTTGCGACAGTTCTGCGTGCTGCTGCTGCTGCTGGCGAACAGCGGTCTTTTGAATCGGCTTTGGTCGCGACTCTGGAAGACTTGGAGGAACAAAGAACAGCAATGAAATCATTCTTAAAAAAGGAAGGTGTGTTCGGAGTTTTGCAGACCAGATACGGCAAAAGTTTAATCGATCAACTAGCGTTGCTCTGCTTGGTTGGAGCTCTATCCTATTGCGTGCAGAGGGAATCTGAAAGACAACCGTTTATCCCGCCCCTCGGATTGAGCCCTGCCAAAGGTGAGTTCCCAGACCCAACATCTTGATGTGGGTCCGGCTTGTCAGGCTAGTTGAACACCGGGTCACACCTTCCCGAGGAAACGTCGTTTCAACCAGGAAACCGTAGCAAAATGGTGCACACCGATTTGAGGTTGAACGTGCCGCTGATTTCATTTTGTTTGTCTTAAGAGCCTGATTACTTTTCCAAATCCCACTTCCTATGGTTTTCCATAAAAGAAAAGAGAGCTTTCTTACAACCACACAGGCTGCTTGAATCTCATAAACGATACCAAGAGTCTGCTGAAATTGTCCAACAGGATTGTGGTAAATGTGTTATTTTTTTATTTATTTATTTTTTTTTCTTTAATGAGAATCACTCGGACTGACAAACTCTGATGACAGTTTTGTTGCTTTGCGTTTTTATTTTATTTCTTTGTACACACAAGATCTGTGTATTGTAAAACATCTTAATCTCAGTGCGACTTCTCCAAAGCTCAACAAACTTAATTGTTTAGATTTTCGTGAACAGTGAATTTTGATGCGTGCGCTGCCCACTTCTTGTAGGAGGAGGTAAAGGAAAAAGCTGCCATTGAGGATGCAAAGAAAGAGGAAGCCACGCCACAGGAAGACCCAAAAGGCATTCCCGAGTTCTGGCTCACCATATTCAAGAGTGTGGACATGCTCAGTGACATGCTACAGGTACATTTAAACGATTGATCTCTCACTCATGCTGTATGCATGCCCTATGTCTATGATCTCACTGTTTATCTACCACCAGGAACATGATGAGCCCATCCTAAAGCACCTGAGAGATATTCAAGTCAAGTTCTCTGAGCCAGGACAGCCAATGGTCAGTATCTACATGTTATAATAATGAATTGGTATCTTTCCAAGTTAAAAACTAAATAACAGTTAAAATGCTGTGTGAAATGATCTATATATCTTGGTGTTTCTCCCAGAGTTTCACATTAGAGTTCCACTTTGAGCCCAATGGTTACTTCAACAATGCAGTCCTCACTAAAGTCTACAAGATGAAGTCAGAGCCTGATGCCTCAGAGCCTTTCTCATTCGAGGGGCCAGAGATCATTGACTGTGAAGGGTGAGAGAGAGAGAGCATACAAGCATGCTTCTTAAACTGTGTATTTGACACATATGATGTTGAGGTTTAAAAAAAGGGATTGTGTGGTTTGTTAAACATTTCTGTTCACTCTTTCTATATTAATCTCTCCTGACTTTACATCCCACATATCAGCCTCCTCTTGGCACTTCCAACTTTTCCTTTTTTTGCGTCCTTGCTTTCTGCCACCTCTCACTTTTTTTTTGCACATCTCCTCTCTGTAGCTGTCAGATTGACTGGCACAAGGGGAAGGATGTGACTGTGAAAACTATTAAGAAGAAGCAGAAGCATAAAGGCCGTGGCACTGTCCGCACTGTTACCAAACAGGTCCCCAACGACTCTTTCTTCAACTTCTTTAACCCTGTCAAAGGTGAGAGCGCACACAATGTAGTGGATTTAAATGTGATATTCAAAACAATTACTCCAACTTCTTTTCAACAACTATCTCACATAGCAGTAACTATTTAAATGTAAAGCTTTGCTCCATTAGCTGTGTACACGCATTGTACACAAACTCCTCGAAAAAACCCTGAAGCACGGAAAGCTCACACATACACCTGCGTAAGGCTGCGTTTACATACAGTCAGTCTTCCCATTCATTTTAAATTGGTGGTCTGCGGCGGTGGGGGCCACATGGTGGAGCCGAAAAAAAACCTTCCGGTGGTCTGCGGCGGAAAGTTGAGACGGATTTAACTTGGAGAAATGCAACCCAACGTCACGCTGCGCTGGCCACTAATGTAACTGCCGATCGGACTTGTTGGTTTGAGGCACTGTGAGAGTCCTGTACAGTAAACGGGAAACCTCACCGTCTCTATCGCTGCCACAAGAAAGTTCTAAAACACTATCTATGGAGGTGGAAAACGAAACGCAAGCACTTAACTGCCCAGGAGTTTGTATAAAAGCTGACCATTTCCTGCAACAAGCTGAAGCACAAAGCACAGTGCTTTCTTTCTCCATAAGGTGAAGCTGCCTTCAAATGTGGTTGGAAATATCGTTCTGACAGAAAACAACAATTGTGAACTATAAAGTCTACTTGTGCTACATTGAGGGGTTAAAGAACACAACAAGACATCACACAAATGGGTAATTTAAGTGACACTCCCAACGCCATACAACCCTGCGACAAATGACTGGATCGCTTTCTTTGGTCTGAATGCGCCCTAACAGTCAACATGTCTGCCTTCATCTGCAGAAACATGGCAACATGTTAGCATGCATGTCATGTGGTTTTACCATTGGGCACTGCATTAAGCTGCATTCAACAGCAGGTGGCGGCAGACTCCTAAACTGTGTCAGATTGTGCAGTTGCTCTGCTGTGTGTGTAGGTGAAACAGTCAGCATGTCTGTTGCTCACTGATGTTGGACTGTGTCACTGGACCGTCAAACTTTCACATCAACTTTGGTTTTCCCATTATTGTCCAGAGTTTAGTAGCTTTTGTGGCACTAAACAGTCAGTTAATGAGTGACATAAATGACAAAGTGGCAAAGTTATAAGAGCCCAACTTCACAAATGACTGATGTGCGTTTATAAAATCTGTAAGCGTTAAGTTTATATATAGCACGCGCTCAAGAGTAAACATATCGAAGAACTTGAAGAGAATAAATAAATGAAACAAGACAAGTCACAGACCCAGTACTGTAGAAGCATTTAACAAGCATTTAACAAACAAAAACATTTTAGAAAAATTCTGCCTGATGTTAGTTTATTTAAATTATTAAATCATACCTTTAATACATTAGGTAACCTTACTGGTGTGATTGCCCTCATCAAAGATGAGGCAGGTCAGTCTAGAAGTCTTTTGTTCAGTTGCATAAACAGTAAGTGAATAATACAGTGACCGATCATGTAAGTAAATATGAGTCATTCTCTCTCAAAGGATCAGTAAGCTAGGCAGAATACACCTTTATTTAACTACTGTGTTGTCTTTCCTGTGTAGTCAACTTACCTGTGAGACATGCCTGGACTTATTCTGACTTTGATAGGTTAACTGATCACTTGTTGGCTGAGCAAATGTTTGTCTTCCTGCTTCTCTCATAGCCCAGGTATATGAATGGTGGATATAAATAGCCCTTATTTAAGTGTGTTCAGGTGTACACTGTGCAGTTCTGGGTTGGGATGTCTATTAGTGAAGAAGCTCACTGATCATGTGAACATGCACAAAAAAAGTGCATGTGACTTGACTGCTGTGTAGTTAATGGATGTGTGAACAAGATTTTTTTTGTTGTTGATTGGATAAGAGAGTATATGGCACAGCACATACTGAGCCTTTTAAATGTATGCTGATGATCGTACAGTAGTGGACCCCGATGTTTGAGTACATGTTGAAATTCTGATGCTCATGCTGTAGAGCGTGTACAGAACCTTGTTAGTGTAACAAAGCAGTTTCCTTCCTGCAATATTGTTGAAAAAAGAGGAAGGATGGGATGATGTCACCTTTAGTCAGTTTCTTGCTCAGAGGTTGGAGCACAGCTGTTTGCTTAACAGCCTGTCATTTTCTGTAGATGATGTGACCTTGCCTTGTGATGTCATTGATAATAAGCATGGTTGTTGCCTTGCTCAGTCGGAGGTCAGACTGGTAAATGGTGTACACACAATTAACTCTCAGCAGCACAGTCCATTTGCATATATAAACCATAGATATAAATGGAACAGTAGGAGGAAAAATTATGCGTTAGCTAACATGCCATAATACAATTTATTTTACGGCACTTTTATACTTAAAAATATCTAATTAAAGCTTCTAGCTTCTACTATATACGGAAGCTTTGCAATTTGGCATCATAAAAGTCTTGACATGCTGCTGACCTAATTTGAAAAGGATCTGTTGAATTCTAGGAGGGGTTTTAAAATGTCCCATACCTGTTAAGGGCCTAATATACCATAGATAAAGGGTGCCAAAAATGCGGTCAACGCCTAAAACTAATTAGGGGGGGCGCTATGGAGCCACCATGCCATGCCCAAGCCTAAATGCGATATCAAATTGAATTAAAGCTGCAAGCAGCGATGGACGGGCCCTCGCGCCTGTGCACGTGTCGAGGTTACTGGCGGACGCCGCTCTTTGCGACCGTGCATTTGCGTGGCACTCAGACACTGCAAAAAGTCACCAATGAAAAGTGAACTCCCTGCCGAGTTCAACGATACCTCACACAAGACTGTACGTCATACAGTTCATTAGCTGTGAAAGGGGGCGTGGCCTAAGCATAGGGGTCAGGGCAAACTTTACCAATTAAAAAAGGCTCTGCTGAGTTCATTGATACCTCACACAAGACTCTACCTTAAACGGGTCACCAGTTATGAAAGGGGGCGTGGCTTAAGCATATGGGGCGGGCCAAACCATCACCAATGAATAAGGAACTCTTTGCTGAGTTCAATGACACCTCACACAAGACTCTACCTTAAACGGTTCAAATGTTATGAAAGGGGCGTGGTCTGAGTAAGTGGGCGTGGTTAAAGTATAGGGGGCGGCTCAGTATCACATGTAGACCACACATCATAAGTTTCATGTAAATCGAATGATGTTTGTCATATAAGGCTGATTTCCTGTTGCCAGTGGAGGGGCGCTATGACCAAAAGTCAATATTGGCCTGTATATGGCCTCAGGCCTGGACTCTTGTTGATTGTGGGAAATTTCAAGCAGATATGACGATGTACACTGTAGTTACAGCCACTTTCTCGTTCATCGCTAAACACTCAAAATGGCCGCCATGCTACGCCCACACCGTTTGATGAAATGTTTTTATTTTAATAACTTTTCATCTTTAAGATGTTGAGATGGTACAGACCAAATTTGAAGTCCATCGGATGAAATCTCTAGGAGGAGTTTGTTAAAGTCTAGCACAATGACTTTTAGGCCTACTTCCTGTTGCCACTAGGTGGCGCTATGACTTTGTGTCAATTTTGTCCACTAAATGTCCTCAGAGTTAGGGGCTTATGAATCCTGAAAAGTTTCAAGCCAATCGGACAATGTACACTCAAGTTACACCCACTTCCTGTTTTGATGGTGAAACGCACAAAATGGCCGCCCCGCCACGGCCATGCCCTATGACAAAAATTTTTTTATTTTAACAACTTTTCATCTTTAACATCTTGAGATGGCACAGACTAAATTTTAAGTTGATCGGATGAAATCTCTAGGAGGAGTTTGTTAAAGTACGACATGTGGAAATGGCCAAAATCGCACTAATTCCGAACTTTGAATTCAAAATGGCGGACTTCCTGTTGGGTTTAGGGTATGGCTCCAATGACGTTTCTTGTACGTCTTGACATGTTACATATGTGTACCAAGTTTCGTGAGTCTACGTTAAACGTACTGCAGGGGCTCAATTTTTTTTAAGTTTGTAGGGGGCGCTAGCGAGCCTATTCCCGAAACCCTTAAAATACGTTTTCACCAGACTTGATGCGCCCGCCAATTTTAGTGAGTTTTTGAATATGTTAAGCCCCTCAAAAAGGCAATTCATTTGCCGTAATAATAATTCCTTCAGTTTCAATAGGGCCTTCGCTCGGGCCCTAATTATTTAGTATTTTAAATATTAAGTTTATAAAATGGTGAGTTTTCGTGCATCCTATAGTCCTCAAACGTGTTCGTAAAATTAAAATGAACTCACAAAATCCAAGATGGCTGACTTCCTGTCGGGTGGAAAAATTAAATATAAATTATATATGTTCCTCAAGATGGGACAAATGTTCCCACCAAATTTCGTGAACATAAAAGGAACTTTATCCAAACATGGGGTGCATTAGGAGGTGCTATGTAACCCGGTGGCAACGCCCAAACCCAGTCACTACAGAACTTTGCAACTGTGTGCAGAAAAATAATTCTTACAAAAACAATAGGTTCCTTGACTCTTTTGTGCTCAGGCCCTAACTATTTCATAAATATTATTGTACTTAAATACAGGCCAATATACTTTACGTTGCCTTTTTAGTTGAATGTTTACCTTTTAACAATATGCGCTCACATCGATGCTAACATGTTTTTGTGACGTCAGGCAACTCCTTCTTTTTGACGTCTGGGTAGATGGATTGGCCCCGAGTTTACAAGTAGGAATTCCAACTTTAAGATTTTTTTCTAGTAGAAAGTCGAACATTTTCGAGTTCCGAGTTGTCTGGAACGTACCGTTAAATGGGCTTTCAGATCTTGGTTGAATCACAGCTAATCCCAAAGCTGCCCCATATTGTAAAACAAATGAAACATCTGCCTGTGGCTGTTGGCTTAACTGGTCATTTTAAAGTGAATGTGCTGTTTAAAATCCATCCAATTTTCCACTTTTCATCATACCATATAATTGCCTTATGTAGTCATTGTAAAGCAAGGTGTTGAGGTGCTTATTAGTTAAATTGTATATTTTCTCTCCCTTACAGCTTCACCAGATGGAGAAATGGTGAGTAAAATGTAGCTTATTCTTCATAAAATCACCACCCATTTTTACTGCGTTTTCTTTTACCATCAGTCAGATCGGATTTGTAGCTGTTTTGAAATGGTCTCCATGTGTTCATGTTTTATAGGACGAAGACTCTGAGTTCACCCTAGCCACAGACTTTGAGATTGGTCATTTCTTCCGTGAGAGAATAGTTCCCAGAGCAGTGCTGTATTTCACAGGAGAGGCCCTGGAAGATGACGAGAGTGTGAGTGTTTTCCTCTTAACACAATTTGAAACTTGGACACAAGATAGGATGTTTGCAGACTTACCTTTTTTTTTTATTTATTTATTTATTTATTTATTTTTTGAGGACATCTAAGCTAAACTTGTCATCACTGTTTTACCACGTCTAACTATTTTTACATTTCTTTATGCAGTTTGAAGAGGAGGAGCTGGAAGAGGGAGATGAAGAGGTTAGTAATGCCACTCAAACGCTGAATTTGATCTAATATCCGACAGCTGGCATCACTGTTCACACAAACTGTACCACCATACACATCACTGCTACACCATATAATAATAGTAGTCATGGTATATATTTTGTTGAACCAGGGGTTGCTTAAAATCTTATAATCATCATGTCTTCGTGTCTCAGGAACAAGATGAGGAGGGTGACGATGACGATGATGAGGGAGACGACCCCAAGGTCAGAATGAATTCTTGACATTTTTTCTGATTAGATTTTTTTTATTGTGTTAATGACACAACAGCACAGGAACAGCACAGTGCCGTGTAGCAATTTTGTGTTATGGTCAGAGAAGGCTTCCTAAAAAAACTACTTGGACGATGTCCTTAACATCACATTGATAAAAACTAGTGCAGTCAGTTAAACGCGTTATTAACGGCGTTAACACAAACCCATTTTAACGCCGTCAATTGTTCGTCAACGTTCTTTTTGGCCTAGCAAACTTTGTAGTTTTTTTCACATGCTGTTGCAACAACTAGTAATGTTAGAAAAACTACAACACCACACCGGCTCTAGCTAGAACGGAAACAGAACAACAGGCACGCCGCACACACTTGTTTGGGCTTGCGAGCCAGCCAGAGAGTAGTAGGCTAACGTTACGAGACGCCAAAATGGATGCTAATATGATTCTGAATGGAAAGTTTACTTTTAAAAAGTTGCCAAATGGTTCCATTGACAAGACCAAAGTGATCTGTGTGTTTTGTCGTCGTGAACTGAGCTATCATCGCAGCACGTCCAGTCTGAAATACCACACAGCTGATTAAAATTCTCCGCCCCCTGTCACAGCCGTTACATTGTGTGAGAGATTATTTGCTCCAAGTGAGAATGTTGGTGTGAAATTCAACACTACAGTATGCCAATGTTGTTTTCAATAAAAAAAAAACATTTGCACAAAGCAAGCCAATCCACTTTTCCACGTTAAGAGCATTAAAATGAGAAAAAATAATGGGACAAAAAGAAATCAAGAATAGATAAAAATGTGTAATTAATTGCGAGTTAACTATGACATTAATGCGATTTGAATATTTTAATCGTTTAACAGCACTAATAAAAACTACTCTTATGTGTCACAATTTTAAGCAATTAAGTCCATAGTGTATTTGGAAGCTGCTTAAAGTGTATCAAGATAACACTGTTGGCGTTCATCTAATGTACTACTTTTTGTCCAGTCGTATGTGCTGATTAACTGCAAAATGATAATGCTTCTACATGGGGGCAAAATTATATGGGAGGTTCTGCATCTCTGGCTCATTTGCCCTCTCCATATTGCTGATACTATTAATGGTTGGTTTAGCTAGCTAAGACAAAGTCAAGACATAATCTTTACATCACTCTTACAGATGTAAAAGACTTAAAATGATTTGGTTCAGAGAGCGTACTGAAAATCTGTACAGAACAGCTCAGTATGTCGTTCCACTGCCAATAATAATCATCTCAATGGAGTTCTGGATTTGCTGTCACCTTTAGGATATCTTCAAGTGATCGTCAAGATCTTTTTGTTCATAGTCGCCCATGTCCTGTAAACTGAAGCTACAGAGTATATTTTAGTTTAACTTGCAGTTTTAAGTCTATATTTCACTGGAGACCCATGATGATGAGACTGAGTATTCTTCAAAAGTTATGTTATAAGCTGCTTCCGGTTCCTAGAACTTAACGTTCCTAAAACCCTTTTTCTCTCGTGCTCCAACTGGACCAATTTGGGGATTATTAAATTCCTCTGACCGCAGTTCCTGTAACTCTTTCAGCTCCTACTTCAGTGCAGGGTTTTTCCTTTTCCGCAAACGAACCCTTACTGACCTCGCAACGTCTGAAACACAAACAGTACATATTCTTCACTGTCTGTTGCAATTCGCCTACGTATGCTAACTCCTAAGACAAACATCACGCATTTGACCAGCTAATTGTTAATGCTAGTTAAACTTGGCCGTCGTTTCGTTTGCCTGTTGCACTGCTCTTCTATCTTCTTCCATCATATTAATTAGGATCATATTACGCTGGAGCCTTCGTCTTCTGTGTTTCTCTTTTAAGTACTCCAGACTAGTCTTTAAACGCCGCCGTTCAAACTCAATTATGAGGATCCCGGCAAGGCACACCAGGAACATTCCGATGGCCTCCTCCATGCTGGTTTGCCGTGCTTGCGTCACTCCCTAACCCCTCCTACCAGTGCCTATGGCCACTTGGCCAGTGCGAATGCAAATGGCAAAACCGTTTTTTGGGGAGAGTAGTTAGTAGAACTTTATAGAAGAGGACTGTTCTTATAACTACGTTCCTGTAACTACTTGGTCGGAAAGAGGCTAGAGTATCTCCAGTTTCCACCACCAGCTCATACAGGCAATACATCCGGCATATGGCAGTCTTTTTAAGGGGTTTTCTTTTCCATGCAGTCACTCTCCCAGACCATTGGCTACAAATTATTATACAATGACAGTCGGTGAAAGAGACATTTATTTTATTGTTTAGTTGGACAGAGATGACTATGCTCCATTATGAGCTATTCCAGTCTGATAGTGAGTAAGTGGCCTGTAAGCAGTTTTTTTTTTTTTATCAGGAGTGACCAACAATGCTGTGGTGTGTGTGTGTGTGTGAATGAGTTTCTATAGTAGCTTGTTGTTTTGAATTTTTTCTCTCGTGGTACCTGCTGTCAGCTCATCAGTTTATTTATTTTTAATCAGGAATTCAGTGTTCTCATTCATCAAATTCAGCAATGTTTCACTGTGCTCACTGTATGTTCTCAATGTGACGATTAAACTTGTGCATATTGTTTTCTCTCCCTTCCCTGGATTCCCTTCCATTACAGGCATAATCAATCATTCTCACCCCATGCAATTTCTAGGTAAGGGAGAAACAAGGATGGCGTTCCACATACTTGATACACTGTCTAGTCCATTGGCTCTCATCTCTAATGGCGTTTTTCCATTACATGGTACCTGCTCGACACGCCTCGACTCTACTCGCCTCGACTCGGCACACTGTGCGTCCGTTTTCCATTGCAGATTTTAGTACCGCCTCAGCGTGGCTGGTCTTTTTATGCCGGCTCGACGCACACACCAGTGCATAAGTATAACCATCAGGCCACTTGAGCTTGTTTTACAGTTCTGTGGAGGCTCCACGCAGAGCTTTCGGCGTAGCCTATGTAGTGGCCTGATGTTTATACTTGTGCGCTGGTGTGTGCGTCGAGCCGGCCATGTGTGTGTGTACTAGGCTACGGTAAAAGCTCTGCCTGGAGCCTCCGCAGAACTGTAAACAAGCGGCGCCGCAGTAAACTGCCGTGACCTAACGCGACACACACACAGAACGTTGAAGGTGTGTTGTTGTTGCCAGAAGACACATTTAGTTTCAAATGAAGCTAGAGGCAAAAAAAAATAAAAAACTATTTAAAAATGGCGGGTTTGTTCAGGACACCCCCGTCTGTCTCTTTCACGTCACCTTTTCGGCTCGCCTCAGCTCGCTTGGAACCTCAACTGAGGTGGTACTAAAAAAAGTGCCTGTTAGCAGGTACCAGGTACTTTTTTTTTGTAATGGAAAACCAAAAAAAGCGAGTAGAGGCAAGTCGAGCAGGTACCATGTAATGGAAAAGCGCCATAATTCTGGCTGCCTCCCTCTCTTTCACTACATCTTTGATTCTTCCAGTAGTCCGACGTGTTTAGGACCCTCAACTCACATCTTGGGTAGATACGGCTTCTGTTCTTCCTGTCCTGTCTTTGCTCTTTCCATCTATTTGTTTTTCCTCCTGTAGTCCCATCCCAGGTTTCTAACATTGCTGTCCCAAACCAGGTGCTTTCATTCTCTAGCATTTGCTTTCTTGTTAGCCTCTTCTAGTTGCTAGTTCATGCCTAGTGGTCTCATTAGTTCTCTATCCTCTTGTTTTCTAATCTGGTTTCTCTCTTGTCTGCTCCCCACAGAAAGAACAGCCCCAGCCTGCCGAATGCAAACAGCAGTAACCGTGGTGACCAGGGGAGGTGGAGACCTGCTGTCCGTCAAATCAGTTCTTAGCCAAACAGCAAGTCCTGCTACTCTTGCAGGCTCCGCTCTTTTATGAACTTTCATCTGAACACAATAGAACGCGAACCAAACTGCGTTTTCACTATGTGCATGACTTCTTTTTCTTTTGTCTGGCGCCCATCTCATCCCTCTTTACTTGGCTTCATTCAAACTTAAAGCAGGGAGTGACTTGACTCTAATTAAACTACCATGGCATCAGGGACAGTCTTGTTTTTTGTTGAGGTGGAGTAGGTTACTACTGCTAGGAACCTCAGCACATCATCATATGGAAAATAGATAGGAAAGGAATGGATCCCAACTTTAGTTTTCATTAAAAAATAAATCAGTTACTCAGGGTTTTTTAATGTCAAGAAGAGAAGTGCTAGGTTGCCAGGAAACTGTTGAACAAGTCTGACTTAATCTTTCACTGGGGTTGCTAAGTGGTTTTTCTTTTGTTATGGTGTTTTTTAAGAGGCATACAATGTATCATTTTGAATTTCATTTACTTTTTTAAATGTTCATTGTCATGTCATTGGACTATTTATTCTGGTGTCATGCAGCTGTCTGTGTGTGGTGCATTTTGGGAACCCTGCTGCAGTTATAGGCTCATTCTCATTTGTTCAAATCATATTTGGACTTAGCAGGTCATCAACAATGTGAATACTGCCAAGTCATGTTTTTTTATTGTCGAAATTAAGAATTGTGTTTTGCATTAATGCTGCTCACTTCTGCCCAGAACTATTGGGCTTAACAAGCAATTAAACTGAGCATGTAACACTTAGTTAACATCATGTGACAGACATGTTGGTTATACCTCAAAACTGTCATATATAGCTCTTCCCTGTTTGCCCCAATCACCCCTGAAAAGCTCTTCTGGAATAATACGACCAATTTAAGAAAACCCGACCATTGAAAAGTACAAATTTCTCTCCACTTGTGTTGATCTACGTTTGTCGGATGTACCTAGCCCAAGCATTACAGCCAGTCTGGTGAATATTTCCCTTAAAGATACCACATACAAGCAGAAACAGTGGCAGACCCGCAACCTTTACTGGTTGTCATCACTTCTGGTATGCATCCAGTTCTTTAACAGTCAGTGATGAGACAGCGGCAACAAATTCTGTTGCCGAGAAGCCAAAATGAAAGACAAAACACACCGTCCTCTTTTATTCAATTGTTTGCCAATTGTCATTAACACAGTGTAATCTAATTCAGCGTTTAAAGTTGTTTAAGAATATATAAATATTTCTGTTATTCAGTAGAATGTCTGTGGAAACAAATAGAGGTTGCCAATGTATTTTATATACTGCCATTGGATTTTGCTGTTTGGTTGGACACCTTTGCCTGGTGACTGGTCAGCGAGAGCAATTGCAGCGAAAAGAATACCCAGCCCTTCTCTTTTTAAAAAGAACGATTGTAGATCTTGTTGGACAGATCTCTCAGAGCCACGGTTGACATCTTCAAATCTACCACATTGGACCGTGTGCTAGAAATGGCCTTAACTGGTTCTTATTCACAATTTGTTACTTGCGCAATATTTCTTTTCAATTTGTACAGAGTTAGTTAAAATATTCTATTAAAGTTGTGCGACATGGAAATTTGTTTCTGTCTTTTGTCCCGTTTGTGGTGTGTGCCTTTTGTGGATTGACCAGTAGTGAGGAGCAGTTGTTTCCTAACTTCTTGAGTTGTGATCTCTTGCAACCCCTCGTCTCAGGTTACATATGTCTAAATTAATGATCTTTAGACTTTTTTTAACAGCAGACATTTTGAGTTGTCATAGTATGAAAAGCACAGGTGTTACCAATAACATGAATGATGGCTCTGTTCTATTAAAGTGTCCCAGCGTGCCAGCATGCACAATACCAGGATCCTGAAACTGAAGCAGCTAAATGGAATTCTGCCATTAATTTTATTAAAACCTTTACTTTCCTACTTAACATGTCGTCAGTGAAAATGCCTATTGAGCAAGGCACTTATTCGCCAATGGAGCTGTTCAGTAGTCCCCAGTAACAGACTGGTCTTACTGGCCAGCTCACATCACCTCTTACTGTAGAGAGATGGTGTGCTCCGATACGTTTCCCTGGGTGGGTGTGCACGCTGTTGACAGCGCAATGTGACTTTCACTGAGTAGCCACACACATTGACTAGGCATCAGGTGATGATTTGCAAATAATTAGCAGGAGCTTGGACGCAAAGCATGCAGTCACAGCCTCAACATGATGACCTAAGAATGCAGCTACTGACCCTTTTCTTCCTCACAAACACCATGGCGACTATGTGACATCATGGTGGTATCCAGGCGGGAGGAATTTGACTACGATCTGCCCAACATTAGGCAAGGCAACCAGAATGTCTGGAATTCTGTCTTGCAGATAGAGAAAGCATGCACACTCCTCTGAGAGACCCTTGTAATGCATTGTGGGAGATAATGTCTGAGTGCTCTGAAGTTTCTGGAGGAGGCTGGCGACACTGTGTCCTAGCAACCCAAGTTTTGTGCCAAGTGCTGAAAGACAGGCGCTTTCTTATCCCGTCACCTCGTCCAGCAACACTTTCAACTGTGTGAGTTTATGCTTCGATCTTCATGGGAACAGAGGTGACAACAGACGTTAATGACAAGAGCTAGACCACTGTCAACACTAAGTCCTTAATGCTGTTTGATAATAATAAAATGCACAATGGATTTTGATGTTTTGGAGGGAATGAGTAGGCAGCAGTGACTTCTGATCCTTCAGTCCCCCCACAGCAGACCACAAACTGAAATATCTCTCCAGTCTGTCATTTTGGGGATCTTGCTCTACAGACTTGTGAACAAGATGCTATTCATGCTGAGACTGCTGTGTGTGGGTTTGAGGATTGCTTCACTGTAACAAGGAGTCCAATTGTGTCTGAAAACTAATTTCTGTAACACCGCCAGGGAAATGGAACTGCACAGTGGACACACTGCTTACACTTTGCACTGAAAATTGATATCTAAGGTGTCTGTGTCAACCAAATTTGCTACGATACCTTTAGTATGCCAGCATAATAGAAACTAGTAAAGTAGGTAAGCATTAATAAACAATGCACTTATGAAATGATAAATGTATATTAGACAAACAATTCAAGGGTTATCAGAAAATGTCAATTCTGAACCAATTATGGAGGCTACTAAACCCAGGTGTAGGTGTAACTCTCACCCTGCAGTGTTGCAGGGTATCTTGAGATCAGAGAGAGAGGGATCAGCAGGCTGTGCATATTTGTCAAATCAACTCATTTGGTCCTGTTGAGAATTAAAAGAAAATGGGGAATAAAGAACCTACAGTGAGGCTTTATTTTCTGTGCTCTTTGTGACATCCTCTGCACACCACTCCTCAGATGTCTGTTTTGTCAAGTGTGTATGTGCATGGATGGATGGACAGAGAGGATGTATCAACAACACAGATAGAATAAATCAGTTTGGTGTGCTCAACGGGAGATGATCTCTAAACTTTGCACATGACCAGAGCAGCAGAACAAAGGAAAGTATTTAGAGAGCTGGGATTATCCCTCAATGACGCCTTCTGCCATCGTCTCATCCTCATCCAGCAGAAGTGTAAGGGTGCAGTCTACTTCCAAATTTCCTCCCAACTGCAGCTGCACCCACTGTCCACTCTTGGCCCCAAGGTGCTTTTGGCAGAGCCTATACGTGTACGTGAGCACACACCAGTGTGCGTTAACAAGGTTGTCTGTGTGGGGTCTTTTGTATCGTCCCCCGCCTAGTCGGAAGTGGTGTGAGCCAGATTGAGTTCCAGAGAAAGAAGGGAATAGAGAGGTGCTTTATGCTGCTGACGCCGGGGTGGTGTTCAGAACTGAATGAGTTGAACTAAAGAGCCCATTGCATCTTAGATCTGATAATGTTGCTGGTGGCGTTGACACAAGAACTCACAGAGTTGCACACATTTTGATCATTCTTTCAGGTTATCAGCTAGTGCATGAAGTACAAAAAATTGTCTCCTTTCTTTCTTATTTTTCAGCCACCCTCTATGGCTCTATGGACAGCAATGTCGGCCTGTTGGTCCACCACTTTGGTCCAGATTGAAGTATCTTAACAACTAATGAATACATTGCCAACACATTTTGTACAGAGGATGAATACCAATGACTTTGGTGATACGCTGACTTTTCCCTCTAGCGCCAACATGAGGTTGACATTTGTGATTTTGAGTGAAATGTCTCAACTAAAATTTTGTTGATGTCTATGAAATTTGGTACAGACATTCATGATTCCTTCAGGGTGAATTATAATCACTTTGGTGATCCCTTAACTTTTCATCTAGTTCCATCATCAGGTCAAACATTTAATTTGTTGAATACTTTGGCTTATGACCAAATACTGTAGCCTACCTGTGAAAATGAATAACATTCCTATTTGCCTCAGCTGTATTTTGTGTTTAGTGATAATCAGTAAATGTCCCTTGTACAGCCCCATGTACAGAGGCTCTGTCCTTGCCGTAGCGGCTGCAGGTTCAATTCCGACATGCTGCATGTCATTCCCCCTCTCTCTCTATGTCTAAGCTGTCTTATCAAATAAATGCCAAAATAAAATAATCTTAAAAACCTTTACATTAGCATTAAACTCAAAGCACTGACAGAGCTGCTAGCATGGCTGTAGACTCTCTTGTTTCTCTTTTGTGTCTTGTTTAATGGAAATCATTCCAAATTTGGAAACGTGACCTGCCTGCTCAGAAGTTTTTGCGGTATTGGTGAGAAGATAAGTACTCCTAAGAAAATGCTGTTCAGCTGTCACCTTAACCTCTCCTGACAGCACCTGCCATGCATAAACAAGACCTGCCACACACAGAGGCCTCATGGGAAACAGGAAGCACATCGTCCTTGGGGACAGCGATGCACAATCTCCTCCAGGAGTAAGACCAAACAAGGATGTGACTACCACTTCAGCGTGGGTTTCACAATATCTTTTCCATCGTCTCCAGCCAAAACTTTCAGAATCCTCCAATCATCTTTGTCCGCACTGTTTAAATGTTGTATGTGGGCGTCGGGTGATGGAAGGATGTTGACAGCTGTTGGCCAAAGCACAATTCATGTATTCTTTTTATTTTTTTTTTATTTTTTTTTTACTTGCTCATTTGGGGCTGGAGCATGTACAGTCCTGACTGGCATGTCTTTGGACAAGTGTATGGCAGTACGGGGAGAGTGTGTTAACTCGTAAAAGAGAAAAGGTAGTGGAATCAAACCTGACCTCTACTGTACGTCACTGTTTCACTAAAACTACATTTGAGGAAACATTAGAAGGAGCTGTGGGAGAAACAAAATGTAATTTTGAAGTAAGCCAAATGCACCAGAGTTGTCAGAAAGTTCTCTACATATGTTACATTAAAGTGACTTGTCAGCCAGGCGCACTTTGTTCTTAAACACAAATGACTTTAAACAATGGTCAATATAACCCTGATAATCTTATTTGCATTACTGCATTATCACCAGTTACCTTTCTGCCTGGTATGTGTGGGAATGCAAGCTTCACACCCATTTACAGCATAGCGACAGGGCAGCACACCTCTGGATTTATGAATGGAACAGTGAATGAACAGGGAACTAGGTGCGGCATGTTTAACCTGAATCACGCTCCTCGACTTCCGAGCACAGATAAAGTCAGTAAGACCGACTTTGCATGCTGCGCCATGCTCAGCTTTGTTTCAAGATAAACACTTGGTCCTGACAGAAATTGACTTCTTTTGAGAATACAATTCTCTATAATTATAGAGAGAATTGTTGCTAATTCCTAACCTTGAACTAGGAATTACCTACACACAGAATGAATCATGAAGACTTGATTGATTTTGATTGATGACCACCAGTCAAATCCAGACTTGTTGAATCACTATCCCTCTTGTCTTTATGTGGATTATATATAAGTATTCTACATTACTTTGTTTCTGCACAACATGGTAGATAAACCGCTGTTACAGCAAACCTTTTAGTCGTGGAGTTGCACAGCCCAGGCCTGAAAGAAGTTAAACCATCAAGCCTAAAAGTCCAGTCTATGGCCCTGCTCCACCTTTGACTAGTTCTGGTTCAATGGAAAGACTCTAGGTTTATCATATAAGCCGCAGTAAAGCTATGCAGACAGCAAAGTGAATGCTACATTCCTGGCAGGAAGAAGGATCGCAGACCTGCATACCTGCCATTCTTTGCAGAGTCAAATTGGCAAGTATGAAGTGCTGGGCTCTCCGAGTGGAATTGCTAGGTCACATCTCGTAACTCTCACCGGAGCCTCTTCACGTTGCTCATGTGTTGTGTGTGAAGGAAGTGTGATTATCACAGGCTGCATGGTTCACACACCTTTGTGTGGAAATATGTGTTAATGATAGTGGGACACAACAATTAGAGTGTTTAATATGCAATTACATGTATGAGATTTTTCTTTGGCTGAACAGCATTCTGAGGCCAGTGAAGAAATTAAACTAAATATACATATACTTTCCTTCAGTATGATTACATGTACTTAGGCACTTTGTATTTCCATTTCATACAGACATATTGTTCTTTTTACTCCACTACATTTACCTGGCAGCGGTATTTACTATTTATTTTGCAGGTTACTATTTTAAATACACGTATATGCATGTTTATATATTAAACTACTCATAAATTTTAAAAAAAAGTTGTTAAATGAACCTTTTTTTACAATCAGCCACAATATTGAAATGCTACTTATATGTCAATGCAAAAATGTATAATCCATTAAAATATAGAATACCCTTTGTGGCCATTCTACATAATAAGTACTGATGATACTTAAGACAAAATATTGATAGTAATTTCCAGTGCAGGTTGTTTGCTTGTAATTAAGTGTTTTTACATTTGATCTTGTATTGCTGCTTTGATTTAAGTTCAAGGATATTACAGTAATAGTTCTTCCATCACTACCTACATCTCTGGCTGTAACATAAAGTGATGTAGATTTGAGCTTCTTGGCCATCTTCACTGTCAAAATACAATAACTGCCCAGTTCCTCCTGTCTGTTGTGGTTGTTCTTCAAGGATCCTCCTGCAGCATTGTGTTTAACTGTGCGCTGCCCTCATCAGCCATTTGTTCTTTTTCCCACGCTGCTAAATGCCAGCGGGGCCACAGACACACACACACTGGCTTATCAGAACAATGCTTCAAATAGCTCCAGAGTCTCATCACAAGGGCATGTCACCAAAGAGCAGAAGTGCAGAAGAGGATGTGTGTGTGTGTGTGTGTGTGTGTGTGTGTGTGTGTGTGTGTGTGTGTGTGTGTGTGTGTGTGTGTGTGTGTGTGTGCGCGTCAGGCCAAAGTCATAAACGTGTCATAGTATGCAGCTGTTACCTGTGGGCTCTGCTGTACTTGTCAGCGGCCCATCACAGCCAGCTCATCCACACTGCTTCCCATTGTTAGGTTGACTATGTATAGTTCACTGTCTGATGGAGGCTTCACAATGTGAATAAACTGTATAAACATATACTGTATTAAATGTGCATGCACACAAAACATTCGTACAAGATTAATTTGTTTGCACACTTGCAGAAACAAGAAAAAAATGCAAAAGCCATGTTTTTGTGTTCTTTACTAAAATAAAAAGGTCTTATTTGTCCTGTATAAAACTATAAGCAGTATAATCAATAACTACCAAACCTGTTTTTTTACGACAAGCCTCCAAAATCCAACATGTTTTTTAAAATTAAACATATAGCACATTTCATTTTGATCACTTACTATGCTCTAGTTTATAGCAATCTGAGGATATTCAAACATTTGAGCACAGGATAGTCGATGACAGCGTGTTCATAGTGTAACTGCTGGGTGTGACAGTTAACACAGTCCACACCTTTATTTACAGTTTATTGCTGCTGTCCTGGCCAGGTCTCGCTTTCATCAGAGATTTCAAATCTTTATTACATCAAGTTTAGTTTTACATTATCAATGGATCACATGATTACTTGTATGTGAAAGGGGTTGCTCGTAGTGATGAATCCATTCTCATTATTTTCTGACTTTGCCGTTCCTCTGAGCTCCACAAAGAGTTTTAGTTTCTAGTATTGTTTTGGTTTTCTAGTGGTTTTTGATTTATTGTAGGTTTAGATCAAAACATTACAAAAAATGCATTGACCAAAGGACCAATATTGAATAATATTGGTCATATTAAAATCCCATTTGTAGTGACTTGTTCTAAAAGGCTGTAACAAAGTAGATTGTTTTTCTCTACCAGAGTTCTGCAGTCCTGTTTTTTGTAACCTCCCCAAATCTTGTATTAATATAGATTAATCTTTAACGCATACTGACTTATTTTCAGCCTTATCAAATTAATTCTGGCAGGGTTCAAAAGAGTTGACTTCTTTTTTTTATTTGAGGTGTTTTGTGTTCTGTGACTCACAGTAAACACTTAGCAGTTTCATGCCCCGACACGACTACCAAACTCTGGGCCCTTCCGGTCCTTCCACCTGCTGTCTTGTCACACCCATGTACCCGTGGCTGCAAAACTCCTTCCCACTGAAGTAAACAAGACGAAAAGAGCAGACATGTAGTTGGTTTGTTTTTATTCCCCTGTGCTCAGGAACTCACATTTTATCTGTTCATTTCGTAATCAAAACCCTCCTCAATTGTTGCAGATGATACATTATCTTACTTCCTCTCTCTCTCTCTCTCTCTCTCTCTCTCTGGATCTGGGGGTTTTGTTTTGTCTGTTCAATGACAGTGAGAACTGGAGGGCGCTGATTTGAACCTGAGGTTGCCACAACACACTTCCTGAGATCCAACACACAGTCGACTCCCTCCAGTAAGAGTTGTACTTTCTCACAAGCAGGAAAAAAATGGAACACATTGGCACCTTGAAGAATTACTGCTCTGCATATGATGTTGGCCAAAACAGTTTAATAACTGAGTGTGTACTGACTAACTATGGATCATATTTACTGAGTGTGTACTGACTAAATATGGATCATATTTATTCTGATAAACTCGTAAGAGCTACTCTCTGCATGATCGCCAATTACTGCTTCTTCAGACTTTGTTTAGTTTTCCATTTTCTATATTTTCTTATTTTTCTATTTTTTTTCTCCTTTCAGAAACACGTACAAACATTAACAACACTGTTGCATATAATTCATTAGCCTCCAACCTTCTTCACAGGGAAAATAAATCATGATTTGATGATATAGACACAACACAGTCACCCACGTGCACACACTCTGTCTCAAACACACCTGGCCCTCCTTTGGCAAGCAAACTCCTCCAAAGTAAGGCACTCCACCACACGCTGAGTCACTGCCTGGGCATGTCTGCCAGACTCCACCACAAACAAAAACCTATATATGCACACATGTACACATCACACATAGCCTACCACCAGGCAACAGAGAGAAAAGCCCCTGAAACAAAGGGGGTAAAGAGAAGCCATACACACATGTGGTTTCCTTTTCTTTGAGATCAGAGGATTAAAGAGGCCACCACATCCCGCTCTGTGTGGCACATGGCACATGTTGCTCTGTCGGTGTGGTATTATGTGTGGTTCTCTCCAACTCATGGGAGCACAATGTGATTTAATTTAATTTAGGGTCACCCAGATATTTACATAATTACTGGAGAACTTAACATAACACATAAACTCAATTGCTTGTGTGTGTGTGTGTGTGTGTGTGTGTGTGTGTGTGTGTGTGTATGTGTGTGTGTGTGTGTGTGTGTGTGTGTCTGTGTGTCTGTGTGTTCTCGTTTAAAAACCGGGAGTTCAGTATACTTGTGGGGTCCGACCAGCTTTGTGGGGCCAAAATGCTGGACCCCACAAGTTTAAAGGGCTGTTTGAGGGTTAAGACTTGGTTTTAGGATTAGGGTTAGAATTAGGTTATGGTTAGGGTGAGGGTAAGGGTTAAGGTTAGGCATTTAGTTGTGATGGTTAAGGTTAGGGTAAGGGGCTAGGGAATGCATTATGTCAATGACGGGTCCCCACAAAGATAGTGAGACACACTATGTGTGTGTGTGTGTGTGTGTGTGTGTGTGTGTGTGTGTGTGTGTGTGTGTGTGTGTGTGTGTGTGTGTGTGTGTGTGTGTGTGTGTGTGTGTGTGTGTGTGTGTTGAGTCCACAATGACATTTCACTTCCGGAGGGAAACTAGAGGGAGATCTTTCCAAAAACGTCTGAGAGGAGAGAGGAGACTGATAGCGAGGCAGAAGAGCCTGAAGTGGGCGCTTGGTGAACACTCGCCACTCTGCACATGAGCTATGCACCCTGGCTGCTATATGTGAACTGGACACTGGAGTCAGGGCCGTGTTTGTGTGGGTGATTATAAGTCGATGATATCTGCCTTCTTACCACCTCCTCCTGCTGATTCACACCATAGACTGTTTAAAAAGATATCCACACAGGATAGCGGTCATACCACAATTTAGTTTTTGTATCGATTGTATTCATCAATACTGTAAACAAGATTGGTATCAGTAGTATGATAGTTTGGGGGTCGATCCTTCTCACACAGGCTCAGAGAGCTCAGTGATAGCCTGCTACTGTCAGTCTGATAGGAATATAAACCAGGACTAAGCCAATCAGATGGCACTGTGGTCAGAGGGGCTCAGCATGCAGTGGCATATGTGACCTATGCAGCGATATCAAAGAGCATATGACATGTAACCTCAGGTTGCATCAAAGTCCCAAGACTGTTAAATCAAGAAATAATTGTGTAAATGCTGATTCAGCAGCATTCACAGTATTGTTATCCAATTCTTCTGTACGACTTTCGGTCGCCTACTACTTTTACATACTTTCAGATACAAAGACCATTCAAATATAAAAATGTTCAGCTCTAAAAGGACATTTGTGCTTGTATTCAACTTTTTTCTACCATTTATACTTTCTAAAATAGTAACCTTTTTTCTTTTTACATTGAAAGTCAATGGAGCAATTTTCCCAACCTCTTCAGGCTTCTTCCACTCCTCCTACATACGTTCACCTACAGACGTCATTCAAACATTAAACTATTCACAGAACCTTCGGCTATTAGAAAATGATTCAGTTTTTCGATATCTTTTACAGTTTTGGTTCGATCCCCAGTCTGGGCAGGACCTTATTGTGTAAAATTTGCATGTTCTTCTAGACTTTCTTTAACATACTATACTATGACTATTTTTGACATTCAATACTATTACTTTTTAATCACTTTTTTCGACATACTATACTATGACTATTTTCGAAATAATATACTATGACTTGTTATGACTTTTTCAACATTTAAAGGGATATTTCACTGTTGGAAAGCTGAATATATCTTTAAATTGGGTCACTTATGTAGTAGAAATGTGAATTTTTTTTAGAAATTGGTGGCTTCTAGGCCGAGAAAAGCCAGAAAATGTGTTTCTGGCTCATGTGGATGAAAGACACCAAATCCCGGAATGCAGTTTGGTTGAAGTTGGATGTAGTCCAGTTTGCTGTCTAATGAGCAGACACTTGCAAGCAGGATTGATGGAACAGATGGCCAGCTAACGTTAGTTTTCCACCCGTAAACTCGCTCAACGTCTGCCGCTGATGATGTCCCTTTACCGGCCAGAGGCTTCGATCAGCAACGCTGGTCTCCATAGCCGGCGGGCAAAGCTGTGTCGAGTATTCCGTCTGTAATAAAGTGTCCTGCATATATCCGATCTGTACCAATGTATCCCGTTGGTACACGTGTGCGGTAGTTTGAATGCACATAATTGTTGTTCTAAAATTTCCTTTGGGATGAATAAATCTAGTCCAATGGAGTCCAACCCCCTATGGGCTATGCGGACGTAGCTCCTACTACTGGCTGTAGTCCTTTGCAAGGGGGTAAGTGTCTCCTCACAACCCAAACCTCCTATAGCGCCATTTTGATGCTAACAAGCACTCACCCCCCTTTAGCATTCCATTGACTGCCATTCATTTTGACGTCACGTTGACAGCGAATAACTTTACAGCATTTAAAGACTTTATTTGTCCATTGTTTATTTCTACAGAAACACAACAATGTATTAAAGGCTCCATTACCTTGTACCTCACGTTATGGCTCCGTAGCAGACGTTTTTGTAAAAATAGGCTACCGATTGTGTCATAACCACGGGACTTACTGTCGTATAGTAGAGGAATTACCATATAGTACAGGAGAAGCTCGCAGACAGTTTCGACTTACATTAGCTGTTTAAGTTGAATTACTAATGTTAACTAGCATTTTAGTTAGCAATAACTATGTCCATGTTATTTCCTTACATATGCCTACGCTCTCCGTCTCTGCAAGATTGGGAATGATTGAGATTTCTCTTGGCACAGCTACCAGAAGACTTACAACTTTCAGACACGTTGCTCACGTCACATCTACGTCGTCTCTCTCAGTTGGAAGCTGCGCAGTAACGCTCGGCGTTCACCGGAAAAGTGCTTCTAATGACCTTCACTGGTCTCCGTCCAGAGCAACGGGATCTGTTGGTCCATTCTTATATACTGTCTATGGCCCTTTGCCTCTGGGCAAAAATCTTCCGATGATGCAAAAATTGTCGTTTTACGTCATCGGAAGATTTTTTTGCAGACCCACAATACAGAGATCTCTGGTCTCAGGGGGACATGAGGGAGGGAAGCACGGTCATTCAAAAATACTACTGTGTTTCTGCTGAGACAAAGCTTAATGCTAAATCGGTGAAGTAGCCCTTTAATATTATGACTATTTTTTTATTCTATACTATGAATTTTTATTTTCGACATACTTTCCCATGACTTTTTAATGTTTTTTTTGGACATATTATGCTATATCTGCTTCCATGTACTCTATTTGGTCTCACAGTGGCTTAGTGGTCTCAATAGCACCAGCAAGTATGCACTACAGACCCTGACCCCTGGTTCGGTTCCCAGTATTGGATGGCCCTTTTTGTGTGCAATTTGCATGTTCTTCTAGACTTTCTTTAACAAACTATGACTTTTTATGACTTTTTTCAACAAACAATACTATTACTTGTTATGCCTTTTTTCGACATACAATACTACTATTTTGTATCACTTTTTTTCAACATACTATACTATGACTTTTTTGATTTTTTAACATAATATACCCCGCAGCAATTCAGTGTAGGGACAGTTTCTAAATTATTCCACTTTTGTTTGATACATTGTTGGTGTTATTCAACATTTCAATGAAATTCATATTAATTAAAACCATAACCACTTTTGCAACTATTCTCACAACTTCACCTTCTTCTTACAAAATTATGCCAGCAATCCAGTTTAGCCTTAGCAATTTAGTTTTTCAGCATTCACAAGAATTTTCTGCAGGAAATGCATTTTCTAGTTATAGCTGACACTTTTCTTCCTTATTTCATTCTGGAAAAACACTTGGAGAATTAGATGTTGTTTCTTCTCATAAGAAGCTTTGATTTCATTGTAATAATGAAAACAAGGCAAATCACAATGAAGTTTAGTATCCAATTCATAATCTGATAAGTGAACACAATCACTGGGAGAAGCCCTGCTTGGAGTCTCAGTACCAGCTCCATGTAGCTCTTCAAAGAGCAGCCAAAGATCTCCAAGACAAGGTCTTTGTGTCTAAATAATACGTCTAGTTCAGTTAAAGGAGACATTTGATGCTCATTTTCAGGTCCATACTTGTATTTTGGGTTTTTACTAAAACATTATTTTTCTCATATTGTCTGTCTGAATATAGCTGAAATTACCATTTGTCTAAAACGCCCCATTTTAGCACTTGTCCTTAAGCCCCCCTCCCGAAACCCCCTCCCCCCCGGTGCACATTTGCACAAGGTACTACAAGGTAGTTCTCCAGAGAATCATCTCCTCACTGAATGTTAATTGTGCTCGTGAGCTGTTTGGGTGTATTTCAGGCGCTTGACATCAACAGACAGGAATATCAAAGTTTATGTAAAACACCACTGATGTAAAACAAGTTAAGCTGAGGTAAAGAATCAGAGTAGGAGAGCAGGGTGGCACTGCATCTACTTGGCACAGTGAACGACAGTGGGTCGTGCGCTTGCGATTACAATGACTTACAACGCTGCAAGTACATAACAGCTACAAGTGTATGCAGTATACAGGATTTACCCTTTTATACTTTATCACTAGGAATATATAGGTCAAACAGCAAACAGCCACCCACAAATAAGTCTATAAATAAAGCATCAGGCTGTCTTTGAGATTTCACATGAACAACGGTTAAAGTTACTCAGGCTACCGAAGAATACCATACATTAAGCGAACTTCACCCCGGTTGTCCAGACTGGCTTTTACGCATGTGCTCAGCTCACTCAGTGCACATCAGGTAATTAACCGTATAGTGAATCACTCACTGCAGAGTGGGCAAATATTTGGACTACCGCAGTAGGATGTGGATTAGTAATTAACATGTTGGCGGTGTAATTAGGTCCACGTTAGGACTTCCTCTGCACTCTGCCCTCTCCGCCTGCGCCACAGCTTCCGCCCACACAGCCTTGAATTACTGCACTGGCAACTGTTGATGCATTCCGAAGTCATCTGACGTCAAGTGGGAAGGGCTCAGGCCAGAGTAGGCTATAAAGTCCTCTGCTACCTTTCATTCACACAACGCCACTCTGGATTACCAAAGCCTCAGTAGAGAAGCTCCTTCCTCGGGGTCCTACTCGACCGACACAAAGCAGCGAGTTCACAGACCTATCCGACATAAACAATGAAAATGTCAGCGGCGGAGATCAGCCAGGTGCTCAAGGAGGGAGAGCTGGAGAAGAGGAGCGACAACCTGCTCCAGTTCTGGAGGAGGAAGACGTGCGTCCTGACCACGGACAGCCTCACAATTTACGCCGACACGCAGAAGCGCTCCAAGGGTAAGGAGCTCAAGCTGCAGTCCATCAAGAAGGTGGACTGCGTGGAACACACCGGCAAGTTCGTCTATTTCACCATCGTAACCACAGACAATAAGGAGATCGATTTCCGATGCTCTGGGGAGGAGAACTGCTGGAACGCAGTGATCACAATGGCCCTGATTGATTTCCAGAACAGAAAGGCCATCCAGGACTTTAAAACGCGACAGGACAATGAGAGCGCTTCGCCCGGACAGCAGGAGAGGCGCATGGCGAGGGCGCCCTGAGCCGCTGTAGGGACTTTGGCAGTTACCAACTCCTTATATGGTGAGGGGAAAACACCATGACATAAAGCTGCCATGATATATGAATACGAATAAACATTAAATGTAGTTTAACGCAGTGGGAGAATCTTAAAAACTAATGACATGGGTTTTTATCTCCTTTTTTAGTGTCAAAGTGGACCATACAGAAATAATACGAGGACCAAAAGGAGGACGAGGTCATCCGGTCCAGAGATGAAGGATTGTTCGGGACTGAGCTCTCGGGAGAGAGGGGACAGCTGATCTAAACCGACAGACTGAGAGATTTTCACACAGGACTGAACCCTTGAATTGTCAAAACTATTTCAAGTTTGCTCTCCTGGGAATGCCTCCTAAAACCATGATGTTAATTTATTTGTTTCCAGAATATGGTGTTACTGGCAAACGGCTTGTGTTTTAAATTATTTACTATTTTCAATGTGTGTTGAGTATGTATTTATTTGAATAAATATCCATGCATTTTTGACATAACTTTATGCTCTCCTCTATTTCTGTTTGTCATGTCTCAACTAGAAACGTTTTACTTGATGTCATTATACAGTCAGTAACAGCCTATGTTTGACACTCTGGGGGCTTTTCAACAGCAGCATTTCTTTGTAAATGCCAGACACGCAATAGTAGAAAGGGAGTGGAAGACAGGAAAGTCCCTTTCCTCTCTGCTGTCAGGTGGAATGTGGCTCTTTATTGTCACTGGGAGGGTTTCAGACTTGAGTCATAACTGATAAGCAGATTTAGTCAGCAGCACGGGATACTTGAAAGACTCAGTGGCGTCTTTGAACACACCTCAACTCAGTGGTGTAGTCTAATGTATTGTAGTGGGTATACTGTACTGTATATGAATGGGCATATACTGTATATATGGGCCAGAATGGACCTTTTTTGTGGAGGGGCATTTCATAGTGGGGGGGTCTGGGTGTCCTCCCCCAGGGAAGTTTTGAGCATCAACTTCATTTCCTGCATTCGGACACACTTTTATGCACCAATTTGCGGAGGAAATACCTTTATTTAGCCTATGTGAAGAAGGAAGAAAAACACAGATGACAATTCAAAATATATTGCAGTTGTGGCGGTGTTTCAGAAAGCTCACATATAAGCTAAATTTGGTTTTAGTTGATTTTCAAACTAACAGATGACAAACTCCTTATCAGACGCCTCCGTTCTTTACAAGGCGGAGAAAACACACAGGAAGTCCACTTTACTGCCCTGTTTTCATGACATAAAGGCTGTTTCAGTAGGTATAATATGACACCAGGTACACACCTATTTAATTACTGTTATAAACCCAGTGGGCACGGCTTCAGTCATATTCAGAAAACCTTGAAAGGCCTAAAATAAAATGCAGGTTGTAAAGTTCATGTGAAACTATTAGTCATTCTAAATTAGCTGTATATTATTGGCTGTATATAAACCAAATGCCAGTTTATAAGTATGCCATATTTAATAAGTATGTGTTGGGATTTCCGACTTACTTAATGCAGTTGTCTTAAATTCATAGTAGATACTAACAACAAACTTTAAACTGTGGGGTTGATTTTGTGTTTCTACCATAGAAAGCCCACGAAGGGATACCCGAATAGCTCACCTGGTAGAGCAGGCACCCATTATAGAGGTTTACCCCTTAACGCAGCAGACCTGGGTTCAACTCCAACCTGCAGCCCTTTGCTGCATGTCATTCCCCCTCTCTCTCCCCATTCATTTCTTCAGCTGTCCTGTCAATAAAGGCCTAAAAATGAACACAAAATAATCTTATGAAGACAGAACACTGAACATTTCATATAGCCTTGAGTTGCTTGGAAAATATTCAGTTTAGATAGTTTGTGTTGCACGATGCTTGCAGGTGCACGTACAATACAATACCATGAAATACAAGACATTGCTGTGAATTGGAATAAAAGACTTAGCTGATCTAATACTGAGGGGGCGTTTGAGCCACAGGGTTGGAGCTAATTGGAAAATTAAGTTTATTTTATTATTACTTATTAGTTTTCTTTAACACTGTTTGGACATTTTAAAAAAAAGAGAAAAAAAGACATATCCTCTCTGCCCTGAGCCCTTCTGCAAATAAATACCTCCGGTCGTGGATCTTGTGGAGTGGAAGTGTGTTATGAGCACAAATGCCCAAAGGTCAGAGGTGACAGAAAGCCAAAACTCTGGCCCGCCGTAATGAAGTGTACCGTGGAGTCCCCCTCCTCCCCGTCCCATCCTGTACCCGTGTGCAGCTTTGAAGTAGGATCGCGCTACAATGAACGCATCAAAGGGTTAGACTGATCTGAGGAGTATTACCGGAGCGGATGGGCCTCCGCTCTAAAAATACTGCTTCACAAATTGGCACCACTTTAATCTCACACACACACACAGACACACACACACACACATGTGGCCCCTGAGCCAAGGGCCACACAGGTTTTTTTGTGTCACCAGTGCATACTATTCTTTTCTATTCAATTTAATGGAGAAAAGTACTTCTTGTTTAAGCATTTGAAATGACTCTAAGCAGTGTTTTCAGAGGCTGATAAAAGACGTCATGATCCAGTACGTCAGGTTGTGTTCTTCTTCGCTTGTCTGGACACACACACACACACACACACACACACACACACACACATCACCACCAACCAGAAGGAATCACACACTGTCTTCCTCTATGTTCTCAGGCTGTATAAACATCCTCTGATGCAGCACTGGCACACACTCAAACCATACTTGTAGCCTTGGCGTCATCGGTCCATTGGCCATCATTATGTGGACTGAGCTTGGCTGTGCAACAGTGAATGCATTGTTACATTCTTGAGGAAAAGATATATGCAATAAGTAGAGAGGATGTTAGACAAGTGTGTGCAGGGAAATGACCTGTATACACATCTTCCATTCATCTTCAGTTTTTACACCGAGCAGGACAAAGTGTCTGATTCAGAGGCTTTCATCGTAAACACGTGATGTAATGCTGACAAGCTGAGGCAGTGCGTATGGAGTAACAGCTGAGCAGGGTGTTGTGAGGTGAAGGTCGGTGGCTAGAAGAAACTTGTCTTGCTCCCACACAAACAGCAATAACCCTACAATATGTCAAGACATTAATCTGTATTGATTTGTATATATAAATACTTTATATTGTTCTCTTCATATTGTTGTCTCAACATGAAAAAATGAGTCAGTCCGTCAGAGCACTGTACTGTACGGAGACAATATAGGAGAGTAAACATAAAAAGTTGAGAAGACATATTTTTTTAATCTTGTGTGATTCCTTCCCTTCACATGCAGGGCCCAAGCTGCAACTGAGGACACTGCTCATGTCCTCAGTATTGTGTCTATTCAACAGTTACACACAAATTACACCATGTCGGTTTGGAAGGTTGATCTTCTAAGACTAAATATTATTGCATTTAATTGTTTTTAGACATATACATATTAAATAAAAATGGCATTTTCTCTGGATTAGAAAATGAAAGGGTCTTAATTTTGTAGCTTGGAAGTTGGGACTCTAAATATAGTCACGTTGTGATTCAGACTGCAATCATGAGTCTACTTTTACATAAAGTCTTAACTTTTGTGGCCTTAGAGCTCATAAAGAGCATGTCTGGGCATTTCAGACACTAATAGCACTTCAAGTTTGCTTGCACAGCTTGATGACATGTTAAAACTACTCCACAGCGTAACTTACGGGTTTGCCCAGGTATGCGTCATGGTTCATTAAGCTCACACTTAATGAGGGTATCACTCTGCTTCCTGTAAGCCACTATCTTAGGAACTTCTATCTTTGTTTCACTTCGACCTGTTGTGTCATTTCTTCAAGCGCTTTTCCCGTCAGAGTCCGATCTGACGCCAGCAGGGCGAAACACTAGTGCTTCATGTAAATAAAAACCTCCTAAAACCCAAACAGCAGAGACTACCAGGATATTAGGCAAGGCCCCGGGAGATAGTCTGATTACTAACAGTCTCCAAGATCTGTGTCATACGTGATCTATTACTTTGTGTAACTTACTTTTATTTTTCTCGGATGAGCTTGAAATATTGCAGCTATCTAAAAAAGACAACTGGCAGCCATGTACCTGCTGTTGAGTTTCTTAAACCATGGGAATGGGATTATCTCAGAGCAGTGCTATTCACTGGCTGGTCGTACCGGAAAGAACCGCTTTAGGTATTTCACCTACTGGCGCATAGCTCAGGTGAGCATACCTGAGCAAATATCTCAGCAAATATAGAGACAGACTGACTTCCTTAGGTCATGGCTGAGAGAGTCTCAGGAAACAGTGAAATGCAGTTTGACGTGATCTCTCTGCAGCCACCCAGAGTCAGACGCCTGAGGGGGTTCATCTATGAATGGACGGACAGATGGATGAAGGGCAGGGAGCTCGAAACAAAGGAAACAGTGAAATGCAGTTTCAGTTCAAAGGGAAACTTTGATTTATTATTTCTCTGAGTTTATTTTCATAGCTCCAGCCCTGCACCCACCAAAGTAAAAACTGAGATCTCGAAATGCAGTGACATTGCTAAAAAATAAGTCCAACAAATGAGGTCACACAATTATGCAGGTTGTACATTTTAAGAAAATGAAGTTCACTCTACAGTGAACTAAACTTCTTCGGAGTCAAAATTGGGCCACAAAATAGGAAACATTCATCTGAGTGCTTGACCAAAATCCAGCTCTCCATGGTTCTCTGCTGTTTCCCATTTATCATTCCTCCATCCAAATAAAGGTCATCTGATTCCCAGATCTGGTCTTGCGGATAAATTGGACGAATTTCCCTCCTCATCTTATCCACAAAGGCATCATTCTACTAATCGTCTGTAGCCACGACAACAGTGTTTGTTTTTACTGGGACATTAATTTTTGTCTGCTGAGTCACAGGGAAAAAAAACTCCCTATATCTGCATCTTCAGCTCTAATATCTGCCCATACTCTCCACCGGCTGTGATTGTCTCAGTCACAAACCTGTAACTCAAATAACCTCAGGAGCTAGGGCGCAACACTGAATGTAGATGTAGTGTCACGTACACTGGGACTGAACAATTTTTAAAACCCCTTTTCTGGAATCATGGGACGACACCCAAATATCAGCAGAGTGGCAACCTAATAGCTTTCTACGTCCAGAGCACATCCGCTCCATAAATATAGAAAGAAAAGGATACAACAAGCAAACTCAACACATGTCAGCGTAAAGCGATATTTTCCCAAACATCCGATGAGTCTCTCTCTTTTCAAGGCCTATTTTTCAACAGAATCTTACGAATGTGGCACCTCTTATATCAAGCAAGACGTGTGTGTATTGGACATGCACAACCTCACACACACATTCTGTATGTATACACACAAAGTGTCGGCAGGGGCTGCAGCGCTGAGCGGAGATCATGTTGCTTAAGACCCAGCTGTCCGGAGAGAAGCCTCAGACAGAGAGAGGAGACGCTGTCAGGAATGTCTACAAGGCAGTGAGGGGGCGGACGGCCCAGGACGAGAGAGCTCCAAGTGCACTCTGGGGTCTGAGGAAGAAGGCAAAGATTAGTATCAGATGAAGTAGGTTTCAAACTTCAGACTCGAGTTGGACTTAATGAAGGACAGGACTTCAGCTTTGACTTGGACTTGAAAACATTCAAGTTTTGACCTCCTTAATTAATTAAATGAAAATGTTTCATTTTACAGTTTTTTTTTACAACTGCTTACACACAAAATCTTTCCACGTCACACCATTTTTGAAACCTCTCACTCAGAGCAAAGCTACACACCACATCTCCAAGACCATAGTCTATTTCTCACCCTCTCTTAGTTTTCAATCGCATAAAACACTTTTTTCAAAACACTACACACAAATCTAACAGGAAGTGACTTTCCTTTTCCAAACACAACCAACCAAAATGCTACACTTATTCACCAGGTCACACATCCACTCCTCACATGTGCAAACTACTCACTAACCAATCACTGCTTACTATAAGCCTATAAATAGGTCAAAGATCAGATTGCCTGTTTTGAACCATGGATAGACAGAGGGCAAGGGGAGTAGAAGGGAGAGACAGGGGACGACAACGAGGACAAGTTCAAAGAGGAAGGGTTGGAAGAAGAGGATGAAGATGAGGAGAAGGAACAAGAGGATGAGGGCAAAGAAGAGAAAGAAGGAGAGTCACCTCTGATGCCATCAGTGCCACACTTAGTGATCATGTGATCAACCCCGGGTTGACCATGAGAGAAGCTGGAATGAGAGTCCTGCCCAACTTGAGTTGCTTTACAGTGGCGTCCATAATTCAAACCTGGTTTTGTAGTTTTATACAACATTGTGATACTGCTACAACAGTAATGTTTTGCCAAATAAATATTTTCTGTTCCAACATTGTATTGGTGTTTACAGTATACTTTTCAACCACTCACAGCAGATTACTTTCACTCTAGAACAGTGTTTGGAAATGTAGACATATGCCTTTGAAAGATAAAAGAGTGTGTACATGGAATATCCAAAAATGTACTATTTTGAGAGGTGTGTATGGCGTTTTGAATGCAGTGTTTCATTTTGAAGGAGATATGATGCATTTGGCATTTTGTGTGTGCAGTTTTGGAAATTGTGTAGTTTTGAAAAAAGGAGAAGTTTTGAAAACGTGTAAGCAGTTGTAAAAAACTGTAATGGGCAGCATTCAGATACCTGAAAGACATGTTTCTTACTGTAACTTGGAATGTTTCACACTTGTGATTGACTTGGACCCACCCAAAAGACAGCTCTAAGTGACATAGTGAGATAAGTCGTTTTAATCATCTTTCTCACCTACCACTGGAATGATCTAGTCACAGAGATACAGTAATTTTGGCTCAAGGTTTGAGATATCCATTACAGTAAAAAACATCTTAACAAGACTAACAGTCTGCAGCGATGTTAGCGTATATGTGAGGCTGCACTTGAAATGTTGCTTCTAAATTTGAAATGCATTTTTTGAATCCTGTAAACGAAACAAAAGGAATTCCATTCTCAATAGAAGAAGTCTCAATAGACAATATTCTCAAAACTTACACAAATAAGACAAAATCTATCTGTGTGGCTAACAGACAGATGTGGATCACAGTGGATGATGGGACTGCGAGCAGTGGAGCAGAACAGCTGGGGTACAGGAGTCTGAACACAGAATACTGTAACTAGGCTCCTGAGGGGGGGTTTAGTTACCAACACCTGCCTGAGTGGGTGTGTGAAGAGATAACCAAGAACAGATTACAATAACATTACATTTCCAAGCCTGGTAGTGTAAAGAAAGACATTATTCAGAATTTAACATTTTCTTCTGTTTTGGTCATTTCTGCAGACAGTGTGTGTGTGTGTGTGTGTGTGTGTGTGTGTGTGTGTGTGTGTGTGTGTGTGTGTGTGTGTGTGTGTGTGTGTGTGTGTGTGTGTGTGTGTGTGAGCCAGTACAATGTCTGGAGAAAAGTTGAACCCATATCACTGGATGAGATTTATTGATAAATTACATTATTTCCAAATATCCTCCAGATCCTGTATTCATTATATATAATACAACTGTGACACAATCATTAGTACCTAGCTCATTGAAGCTTATATTTGCCATGTGATTTCTTCAAAGTGCCACTTCGTAGCTCCACAGCAGCTGATCGTCACTCACACAAGTTACCGTAAGTTACATCAGATTGTTCGTACAGATATAAATAAATAAGGCAACAACACAATGTACTTTGCCTGACATGAAACGGAAGGTGAAACGAATAGCTGTAATAACATGTAATGATGACCCCGGGTCCACAGCCATTATCAGGGCGAGAGGAAATTAGTTCACCGTAGATATTGCACAAGAGGAAAGCGAGTGAAATAGCAAGAAAGATAAATGAGAATATAAAGGGAGGTAGGGAAAATTCCATCACAGAGAATATTACAAGTAACAGAAGAAGAATTTGCTAAGAGGGGAAAAAAATGGATGCAGGAATTCCCCCGCGACACACCAAAGCCAACAACATACCAATCTAATCAACTGGCAATGCAACAGGGATACTGCACCATGCACCCTGACTAACAATCTATCTATCACTCTGACATATTAATTAGTTGAAGACATATTATTAAGTTATTGTTGAGTCATAAAGTAATATGTGACATTTCCTATGTGGTATTGGCGAGTGTGCATTTTGTGTACTAAACAGTAATGGTTAGAGGTGCAGCAAATCACTATTTACTTTGGTAAAAAAAACACAAACCTCAATTACGTTATAGTCAGTCTATGTTTTCAGTTCTCTCTAAGTAGAATATTTTTTTATATCAGAAAATATTGGACGTAGAAATAAGCGCTGTAAATGTGTAGAAGAAAAATTTTTAAATTTAAAACGTTGGAAAAAGCAAAAACAAATTGTGAAAAAAGGCGTCACAAATGTCAGAAAAAAAAGTGTTTTTTTCAAGGTTGAAACGAAGACAATGCAAGGGTTAAAACAAAAAGTTGCCTATGATGTACCTTTGTTTTGGAAGAGAAGAGAAGGGAAGATAGTTTTGTGGGAAACATTTGGAAAACGTTATATTTTACTGGATATTAAGTGCAGTACAACAGGGACAATAATGCTGGCTGTCTGAAAATGTCTTTCACAGAGTGATAGGACCATAAGGAGCGGGCAGCGCTGGAAAGTCCCTTTATAAGAGTACAGGTTCTCAGACAATGCATTCCTGCAGATCCTATATATTGTTTCACTGCTTGGCTCCAGCTCCACGATCACTCCAGCAGTGTGGTATTGACCGGCAACAAATGTCTCCATCAATCATAGCAGGACAAAACAGGAGCGTATTGTTTAAAGACACAACAGAGGGTGCTTAATCACTGCTGATCGGGGTGGGGTGTGGGCTTGTGTTTCCAAGTCTGCATACCTTCGTTGAGGTGATGTGATCCCTCTGCAGCCACCCAGGAGTTGGACACCTGAGTGGGTTGATCTGTGAATGAATGGATGGATGGATGGATGGCTGGATGAAGGGCAGGAAGCTCGAAACAAAGAAAAGTGAAATGCCGTTTCAAAGGGAAACTTTGATTTATTATGACTTGGATTTGATTTTTTTATAGCTCCAACCATCAGGTTAAAAAAAATTATGACAATACTGCACCCAGTAAATACTGAGTGAGATCTCGATAATGCAGTGACATGGCTAAAAATAAGTCCAACCAGGCAACAAATATGAGCGGTCACATAATTATGCAGGTTGTACATTTTGAGTTTGAGTACAATGATAAAACAACAGAACTAATGGCCAGGGTTAAATAAAATCCCATCTGTAATAAACTGTAGTTTTTAATATTAGTATTTCTTTGTCAAGTGCATGCACATACAATGAACTCTCAGCGGCACAGCTCCCTTGCATTATGCAAACCATAGATATAAAAAGAAAACAGAGGAGGAAAAATGTGTGAGGTAGACTAACAGATGCCATCATACATTTTATTTTATGTCACTTTTATACTTGGAAAGAATATTCCATAAATATTATTGAACTTAAATACAGGCAGATATACTTTGTGTGCTTCCATGGTTGCTGCCATCTGCCATCTCTCCATTAGTGCATGTATCGGTACTGAGCATGTGTGTGTAACTCAGGCCTGTGTGTAATGGGTGTAATAAAAACAGAATAAAAACATTGTAATTTCCCCTTGCGGGATTAATAAAGTATACATTATTATTATTATTATTATTATTATTATTATTATTATTATTATTATTATTATTATTATTATTGTTGTGTTACATCAGAAAACTCCTACTTTATTAAGTCGGGGTAGATGAATTTCCACCGACTTTACAAGTAGGAACTCAGACTTTGAGTGGCGTTCCATTATCCTTTTTCTAATAGGTGGTCGGAAATATTTTAGAGTTCAGAGTTGTCTGGAACGCAGAATTACTCACAGCAGACATTGAGGTGTGTCATAGCAGGAAAGGCTCAGGTCGAACTCATTACCTTAATGATAACTCAATTAGGCCAGCATCTACTGTACAATACCAGGGCCTATGAACTAGAACTCCTAAATGGAGCAGAGCCATCATTTATGTTATTAATTACCCCTGTGCTTTGTGAAGTCAAAATGTCTGCTGTTAAAAAGGTTGGTTACATATTTAAAAAATCTGAGATGTTGATAGAACTTCTAATAAAAGACAACACAGCATTACTATGGCCTCATCATACCTGCTGCTGCCCGAAGCTGAATTTATGTGACACTACAGAGCTCTAAGTATCTGCTTTATAAACCCCCTATAGAAGTAGGGAAGTGGGAAGACTAGAGGCTGAAATAAGAGGAAATCCTGTTTGTCATGGCTCAAGGGTCTTTCCCAAAGAGAAGGGGAACTCACAATGGTCCTCTCTGTCCACAAGCTGCCCCAAGACTGAGCACAGTGGCAACCTTTTGCCAAATGGGCTACGGTTGTATTGGAGGTCAGCATTAATCAAACTAGACAGCATGCTTAAAATGCAGCACAAGCACACTTCAGCAATGTAAACACAGGCATTGTACATAGACTGCATCTGCATGGACCTGTTACAGCCATTGTGTAATTGATATGCAAACAAAAGCAGAATCTTCATCTCAAGGAGGGAGAAGAAGAAATATACAATTTTCTTCAATCACAATTTTAAAACTTTCACTCAGGTGAAAAAATATGTGCAAGGACTATTTGCAAAACAGGTTTTAAAGTGCTGCATGGAAGAAAATGGAACTTTTTCTCCCATGCAATGCACCTTTCTGTGTCACTGACCCTTTTGTTCTCCAGCCTGTTTCACAGGCATTTCACATTTCACATTGGCACAGACTGTGAGCCAGGAGTTTCACATTATATTTCATACTTATTTCAATGTATTTCATTTTATTGGAAACATTTTCCCATGAATGCAGAGGCAAATTATTCTCACGTTTTGTGAATCAGGGTGTATTTGAAAATGTAATTATGCTCTTAGTGCTCCAGACAGGAAGACCGAATGATGTCATCTCCTATGGATGTCATCTTTAATGAACACACTGCACACAGACACCCAGCAGTATGTTAAAAACATACACATCTCCTGCACCAATAGCTAAAACATGGGCGCAGATGTCTGGTTTTGTCCCTTAAGAGGTACGCAGATGTGTGTTCACACTAGTTAAAGGCGGGGGTATGACCAATGTGAGCTGTGGGAATAGGATTTTGTGGTGTAAGTTTACACAACCCCCCAAAAAACAGAAATGACTCCAGCAGGAGAGATGGAGGCAGAGATTAGGATGTCAGGTTGGAACTTTAAATATGAAAACTGTGACATTGTCTGATAAAACGTCTTCCACATGCGGTTGAAACTGAGAAATATTAGATGAGCTAGTGCAGTGGCTATGCATGTATGTATGTCAACATACATACTGATAACAGTAAAAAAACACATACACACACACACACACACACACACACACACACACACACAGAGGAGTCATTCACAGTGGTTCGGTCCACACAATCCCTGTTCTGCCTAAACAGAATCTCTTTTCTTCAGTCAACGTCGTTGAGTGTGTGTGCGCGGAGCTGTGTCTGTGCCAGAGGACAAGGGGCAGGAGCTGGGGCGAGGATGGAGATGTTTGGGGGATGTAGAGGACAAGAAGGGTGGGTGGATTGTTGGGTAATGAGTCACTGGAGCCTCCTTCAAAGCCTGCTCTCCAACCCCAACGCCCCCTCCAACACCCAAGCAGGGAGGTCCACTGGAATCTGGGCCTATGGATGGAAGAGTTGACTGGGAAAGCCACATACAGTGTGCATACACATGGATGACAGTACGCACACACATGAACACATTTCTTGTCTCTAACTAATGTCAGGATCTCGCCGCAGAGGATGTGGCCCCTGCTACAAAAGCTTCTACGGTAGAAAATATGACTGTTCAGTGGTGTACTTGTGTCTGTAAAGTTTCCAAAGTTAACCTGTTGTCTGTGTGTGTGTGTGTGTGTGTGTGTGTGTGTGTGTGTGTGTGTGTGTGTGTGTGTGTGTGTGTGTGTGTGTGTGTGTGTGTGTGTATATGTGTGTGTGTGTGTGTGTGGCTGAACACAGACTCAACAGACTGAACACAGACTCAACAACAACAACAAACTCCCTTGTGTCACATCTCTCTGTTAATGCCGACGATGATCCCAGTAGTATGTATTTAATTTCAAACAAACACACACACACACACACACGTACACAACAGCTGTGACCTCCTGTCACAGCTTTCACTCTCCTGTTTATTAGATCATGAGCAACTGTTTGACTGTTGGATGGAAATGAGTGAAGAGTAAGAAGTGGCATGGAATATTAACTTGGATAGCAAATCACACTTCCCTGACCTAACTGAGCAATGCTGAAAGGACAAAACAATGAGACACACACAGACAGGAAGCAGAGATCAGTCAACAGTAGCTTTTAGCGCGTGTACACGAGACATACAGAAGAACAGGATCAAGTGCTACACTCCATACACAACTATATTTAGATACCATGCATCCTCATGCAGCTGAAAAATTACAGACATGCTGTATAGATCAAAGGTCAGTCCTCTTGTGACACCGCAGTTCATAAATGTTTGAGGGATGTACTAAAAATGAACAATTCCTCTCTTCTCAGATTAATATACACTCTATTTTTGTGTTTGACCAGACAGGACATTATGGCCTATTTTCTCCAAGCAGATTTGAAGTTATAGTGAGGTGGCGTGATGTAGTGATAAATCCCTTCTGAGCGAGTGTGCGTTTGTCTCGTTAAACCGTGGGACCGGGCCGAGTGCTCTGGGACAAGACTAGACAGGAGCTGTAGCTCTGCATGAAAATCCCACAGGCGGGCAACCCTGCTGCCTTGGCAACAAATCAAAGCATGACACAGCACAACCGGTAATAACAGTGTTTAAAGGTTAAGAAAATTGCTGGTTGGTAGTGAGTTTCTTACATTAGAACTTAGTGAGAGACTGCTCATTAGCTAACCTCAGTGCTTTCTAGACTTTTCACCTCAACTGTGGATGGAAATGTTGCATCCTGGGAGGTAAAAAAAGAAGATCCTCTTTGAATCCTCCTCTGTGTTTTAACAAGTCATGTCTACCTGTCTGCACAAGAAGACCACCCCATGTCCTTTTCATCATATTTACATCGCATGCTGTGGGTGGTTGGCACGGCAACAGACAGGCTGGGAATTGCTGCAGTCTCCCCAACAAATCGGTACTTGCCTTTAAGAGTTTTACTTTTAAAGTGAAAAACAAACGATTCTGGATTTAATTCCTCAAAGGCCAAATTTAATGAATCGATTAAGATGGAACCTTATCTCTTAAGGTTAACAGAGATGGTCAGGCTCAGTTAATACTAAGGAAAAATGCAAAGTTAGACAGATTATCACACACTGGAAATTATGAGTACAGAAGTCCCAGGACCCAAATTTACCCCACATCAATTATTGGATTAAATAACATAAAACTGAATAAGGTTAAAATCACAAACCCAAGGGCTCCATCCTGACTCTGACATGTGTTAACCCTTACAGTTTAGACAAGAGAAGATTCAAATCAAATCAAAAACAACTAAGGACTTTTATCAGATGACTTTGAACACTTATTCTTTCATTTGAATAAAATTATTGTTGTCTACTGTAACTCAGTGGTTCCCAAAGCGGGGTCCGGGGAACCCTAGGGGTCCTTGAGGGAGTTTCAGGGCATCCCCAACGCAAAGGGGAATAATTTATTTTCACTATAATTCCACCCATAAGTAACACAATGACAGAATGTTTGACTAATTTGGTCAAGTTTTATACACTTTCTGTATAAATGCATCTTTCCTTGTTCTTATACAGGGTTAATGTTAACGTATGCACTGTCCCTGTTTAAATAAAATAAATAAATAAAAAAAAAGAAATTCTATTAAAACATCTCAAAGAACGATGAGATGGTGGCACCTGGGATGTAATCTTATCAAATGGGGTTCTGTGGTAGACTGGATAAACCCAGCCCGATCTGCTGGCAATTTGATTTCGCCCTGCAGCTCAGGCTGGAGACCTGTATGTTTATCTCATAGACAGTTAACGAAATGGACCACCAGATCCTGTGTCTCTGGACGGAGACCACTGAAGTCTCTTTTCCGGTGAGCGCTGAGCGTTACTGAGCAGCCTCCAACTGAGCTTGAAGACGTAGATGTGACGTGAGCAACCTGTCTGAAAGTTGGAAGTCTTCTGGTAGCTGTGCCAAGAGAAATCTCAATCATTCCCAATCTAGCAGAGATGGAGAGCGTAGGTATATGTAAGGAGATAACATGGGCACAGGCTAATTACTGATCACTAAAATGATAGTTAACATTAGTAATTCAACTTAAACAGCTAATGGAAGTCCAAACTGCCTGAGAGCTTCTCCTGTACTATATGGTAATTCCTCTACTATGAGACAGTAAGTCTCGTGGTTATGACACAATCGTCAAAACCTATTTTTATAAAAACGTCTGCTACGGAGCCATAACGTGAGGTACAAGGTAATGGAGCCTTTTATACACTGTTGTGTTTCTTTAGAAATAAGCAAAGGACAAATAGAGTCTTTAAACGCTTCAGATGTAAAGTTATTCTCTGTCAAAGTGACGTCAAAATGAATGGGAGTCAACGGGATGCTAACGGCAGGTGAGAGGACGCGTTGAGGAGAGAGGCTTACCCCCTTGGTTTTTCTATCCTGCTTCCGTTACAAATTTGCGGGAACCAATCACAAACTGGCTTATCCACCTGGCGCGCTATTGGCGGGTTTAACACGATGACGATAGAGAAGCGACCAAGCAGATTTTTGTTTACATTCAACAAGCCGGCCACCGAAGCGCAGCACTCCACGGCAGCAACCCGTTGATGCCGCTGTCGCTGCTACGTCACCCGGATCGTTGTTCTGATTGGTTGAAGGACTATCCAATTGCGTACAGAGTCATTTGAACTATGCCCGTTGATCACGCCTCTTGTGCAGTAGAAAATACAGAGCAGACTCCCCAGACTATTGTTCAGTCTTAAAAGATTGTGCTTGGTCTGGTGATAGCCAGACTAGTTCTATGGTCTAATTTGTGTCAGTTTAGGGGTCCTTGACATGAACATTTTTTGGGAACCCTTGATTTAACCAAGTTCTCTCTATATACATGTATATTGAAAGTACAAAAGTGACACCATTAATACTCAAGTAAACAAGTACAATTAAGTAGTATGTTTGTAGAATTACCTGGATCATGGAGTTCACCTGCATGACAGGACGGTTAAAATCAATGCAATGATTTACTGGTTTACTAAGTGGAGTTAAGCTGACAACATCTGATCTTGTGCAGCACAGATAAAGAAATAGACACACATTGCCTCAGGGTGCACCAGACTGCCAGACTTCCTCCCTCTGTCCTCTTCTCTGCTCTCTGAAAGGCATGTCCAGACAGGTCCTCTGTCTCCCTCTTGCATATATTGGGGACAGGCCTGAGCTGCAACAGAGTGGCAACCCGCAGAGCAAACATCCGACCTGACTCCCACCGCCCTTCAGCCAAAACAAGCAGGACACGCCTCGGTGCAGCTGGCCTTTCACTCAGTTACCTGGGGAGAAAATACATAGGAGGAAGGGCGGGAGGGAAAATAAAAAGATTATTTTTTGTATGGCTCAGTGCTAAAGCTAAAAAAACATGACAGCTACTTAAATTGAATTCTCTGAAAAGAAACATATCACCATTATAGAAAAAAATGCATTTAGGTTACTATTATTTATTATTAGTCTTCTTAATAACATTGCATGATATGATCAGTTTCAAATATTTTGGAAATGACGTGCATTTTCTTTTTTTGCTAAGAGTTAGAAGACAATACCGATAATGCTCTCATGAATGCGGGCTAAGCGTATGTTCCCAGGGTCCTATGTTCCACAGCTTAATAACTTCTTAATATGGCACATAAAGGAGACCTTTCAAACGGTTTCATGTTCTCAGCAAGATTTTTAACATGTTCAAAATGTACATGTATGGTTCCCTGGGTCAATATGTTGAAATCATTCACAGCTTATAGCAGAGATAGGGACTCAAGTTGAAACTCGGACTGGAGTTGCACTTAAGTCGCACACATAGTGACTCGTCCTCAAAAGACTTCAGACTCCACTCGGACTCAAGAAGCAGGACTTGTAAACAATCTTTATTTTTAGGAAATGTCTGATGAGCTGACCGTTATCTCTAACCTACCTACGTAACACTTAATACGTAGCCTAACGTATCTGCTGTGCGCAGCCACACGGGAAAGAGGTCAACAAACATGTCGACCGTACCAGCAGCTTCTGTGTCATTCATCATAGGCTTTGGCTTTAAAATCTTCTTACAACAAGGCCCAAACAAAAGAAGCACTGAATGCTAAATATGTGGACTCAGCTCAAAGACTTGAGACTTGACTTGGACTCATGGCTCAGAGACTTGTGAGAATCTCTCAACACTTTTAAAGCTAACTAATTAACATGTTAAATATGTTGTTTGTTAATGTTGTTGTTTGTCAAGTGTTAATTTGTGGTTTTACGAGGGATTATGTTCCGGTCCGGACTATTTCTTGGCCAGGCAGATTAACTTCTTGGAGTCTCCACTTGTGGCTTGGCAATTTGTCGTTATTACACTTTTTGTACCTTTAACAAATAAGATATATTGTGTTAATTAATGAGCTTGTAGGTGGACGTTGTTTCAGAGCCAAACTAGCTGTTTCCCATCTTTGTGCTTAGCTAAGCTAACTATTGCTAAGCTAACCACATGTTAGCAAGAAAGTTATTTCTCAAAATGGTCGAACTGTTCCTTTAAATTTTCAGCAATGACAAATAATTTCCCCCAGGGCATATGAGAAACATTTCGGCTGAGAAAAGAAACGTTTGAAAAATAAATTTAGTCTGATTGATGTCATATTGCTCCACTTCCATCTGACTCAGTGTAGTTGTAATGTTCCCCTCATTGTTTTCATTGACGCTGACAGTGTGGTACTGTGTTTGAGTAGTTTACACCCCCTCGCTCGCCCATTGCCAGGAGAAGTAAACATACACCGACACACATGGAGACAGACAAAGAGGGATCCAGGGCAGGGAAACTCAGTCACACACACTGAAAGGAACCTCCATTGATGGAGTGCTTATACTGCTTGGAAAATAAACACACCCGCACTCTCCTCTGGCCTAATTTGGACTGTCGCTCCTTCAGTTAGCCAGCCCCACACATACAGTCGCACAACACAATGGTCCAGTGTGTGCACCCACTCAGACCATCCAGCTAACTCTGGAGAATAGAAACAAACCCCTGGGAGGGGATTACCCCTTGATCTTTAACCTGCTACCAATCTGCCCACTCTGCTGCTTCAATAGAAAACAATGTGACTATCTTGTTAAGATTTGGGTAAGAGATGGTAGAAATGTGGATTTGCTGGTTTAGAGCCATAGTTAGATCTGAGCTGTTCACTCAAAACAGGTATATCCAGGGTGACGCATTGAGAATTGTTATATTGAGATTTGTTTTAGCAAATATCTGTAGGGTCAGAGCATAATTTAAAGCCATATCAATTTATTAATTTGCTTTCAAGGTGACTTGAAGACAGAATGTATAGTACAATGTGACATTGTTGCAGGTTGTATTAATGTGACCCTTGATATAATACATGGTTGGCAGTTCCTAACAATTAAATGTTTTCAGTGACAGAAAGGGAGTTCAGTTCAAGTTAAGCCACACATAAAGACTCTATGTATAGCTACAATGAGCACCAAACCGCAAACACATACCTACATGTGCAGATTATTCTCTGTTTAAACAGACTTGACACTTTGATATGCCAGGTATTCATCACACTTCAAAGTCTTTCTCTGTAAAGTGGAAAGGAACGAGACTCCGTAGTGCCATTGTTCACATCATCTCTCTTAGAAAGGAAGTGACAGGTTGTCGACTGTGACTGAAGAAATTTGCTTTCTGAATAACTTAATACACAATAATATAATATCATCTCATCCCATGTGCCATTGATTCTGATTTCTTTAAGAGAAAACTTCCTTTGTAAAGAAATTAGCTCATGTTAAACGTAGATCTGTTGTACAGTGGTACCCTTGAACATCAGTCACTCTAAACTCCTCCTGCATTGTGGGGAGGCTCCTAAACACAATCAGGGTTACCCTCGCTGGGGCTTAAATCTGTGTGTGTGGCAGAGATGTTAATCCATGTGGTGTCTACCAAGAGATTTTCACCTGCTCAGGTTTAACTCTCAGGCCTGTGAGAAGGCTCTGCGGTTACTGTATCAACCACCCATCTCAATTCTCACGTAGTTTGCACAAAAATATTGCCACCAATGTTGTTACGTTTTATGTGTGAGCTACTGTTAGGATCTTGGTTGTATTTCGGGAGGGATTGTCACCTCTAGTTGCCTTCTAGCTTTGTCTAGTTTCTTTCATTTGTTGAAGTATTCAAATAATTTACTTAAAGTGCTCATATTATGTTCATTTTCAGGTACACAATTGTATTTAGAGGTTGTACCAGAATAGGTTTACATGGTTTAATTTTCAAAAACCAGCATATTTTTGTTGTACTGCACATTGCTGCAGCTCCTCTTTTCACCCTGTGTGTTGAGCTCTCTGTTTTAGCTACAGAGTGAGACATCTCACTTCTGTTCCATCTTTGTTGGGAGTCGCACACGCTTGCAGCTAGGCGAGCATTATAACGTGTGTTAAAAAGTAACGCATGATTGTCACGGAAGTAAAGGCTGCGTCACTACCAGATGCGAGTCGAGTGCAGATGTGAGTTGCGCATGCATCACTTTGCGACAATGACGCCCCACACAGGTAGGCTAGACCAGATTTCACACAGATCTGTTTTGCTGTTAGCCACAGAAAAATGAGATAAGTACATTACATAGCAGTAATTTATTATTTAGCGTAAGGCATCACATTTTCACGGCATGATCCCTGATGTCAGTTCTAGATTAGAGGCTGAAGTAGCCTAAAAGAACCTGTTAAGGAGAGACTTCTGTAATGTCAATACAATAAAAATGGACCTACATAACGATGTTCGTTCACTGCTGGCTACAAGTTAGCAATCAAACACAACAAAGGCCAAAGGCTGTCAATTGAATGTCGTTTTAAGCCAACTTTAGCAATCAAACAATCATAGATAGCTATAACGTTTGCCGGATCCGGATCCCTTGACGTTATGCCGTAAACCATTTAAATCTGAGCATGCGCAACTCACATCTGTACTCGACTCGCATCAGGTAGTGACAGGCTGGACTACAATAGAGCTGTTTGGAGCAGTTGGTGAACAGTGTTTTCTGTTGGAGATGGTAAGTCCCTTTGGGGTGGACTTTGGGCTTTTTCACTTTGTAAACCTATAATGTGCACAAAAAAGATATATGACACAACAAAGGAAAGGGAAAAAGCCAAAAAGCATAATATGAGCACTTTAAAAGTAGCAATGCCATAGTATAAAGAACTCTATTACAAGTGAAAGTCCTGCATTCAAAATCTCACTTGAGTAAATGCATATACGTGTTCACAATGAAATGTACTTAAAGTACCCAAAGTATAAGAACTCAAAATGTAAAGTGGCTACTGTCAGTGCTATACTATTATATTACTAAACCATAATGCATATATTCATATGTAAGCAGTACTTTAATATGGTCAGTAGTCAAGTTGGAGCTAATTTTAACTACTTAATAATAATAATAATATACGTTTTGGTAGTTTAATCTGTCACAATGAATCACAATTTATAAACTGATCATGTTTTGTGGGTAAAATAACAATTTGAAAAGTAACTATAGTTCTCAAATAAAGGTAGTGAAGTGAAAAGCATAATATGCCTCTATGAAATGCGGCAAAGTAAAAGCATAAATGGAAATACTCAACTAAGTACCTCAAGATTGTACTTGCTGCAGTCTAGTTATGTAAAGGGAAATCACTTCACATACTGTATGTGACCAGTGCTTTGGTTAACAGTCCCAGTTTACCCACATCAACATCTCCCTCTAGTGGACAATACTTGACTACAGAGGAAACCATTTTCTAAGTTAGTAAAGTGTTTGTCGTTGTAAAGCCCAGTGGATTTTTTTTTAATACAAGACATTAATGACAACCACGGGCAGTGACAGGGTTAAAATGTTTTACTGTAGTGCTACAGTACGCAACAGGTATGAATGAAAACATTGGGCAACATCTTGTTCTCGGTAGTTTCTTTCCATACTATGACAAAAATATCTGGCATGTAGAATCCCCACAACATGGCAGTAGAGTAGAAAACAGGAAAAGAAACAAATTAAGGTGTAAATAAAAGCATTCAAAGAGTCGACTTCCTTCTTGTGCTCTCAGATTTTCTCCCATTGGGTAGATCAGTATACTGGCAATGGAGAATGAAATTGAAGGGTTAAAAACCAGGATCACAGATCTGGCTTTGTATAGCACAACCTTAATGGCTTACTTGCACACACACACACACACACACACACACACACACACACACACACACACACACACACACACACACACACACACACACACACACACACACACACACACACACACACACACACACACACACACACACACACACACACACACACACACACACACACACACACACACACACACACACACACACACACACACACACACACACACACACACACACGACGAACCCACACAACCCTGGTCTCCATCCTCCAAGCTGGATTAGATTAGGAAAGTCAAGGTTAATCACCCAATAAATACATTCTGAACTCTCTTTTTGAAACACAGACCTCCAGACAAATATATACAACTTGATTAAAAGAAAGAAAAAAAAACAAACAAAAAAAAACAACTCATTACTAAGTGTTTACATCTTAAAACAGTCACTTAAACGTGGTGTGGACCAAGATGGACACATGAACTCCTTCTATTAGGCCATAGTATTCAAATTTTGTATTTTCACTCGTTCCCTCTGTCTCTTCTTCCCACACGCTGCTTCTCTATGTAACTGATTGTACACACTAGTGTTGTGGTCTAGACCAAAAGCAGTGCTATGCTAGTATCCCTTCTGTTACAGCACTACAGGCACACAAATACAAAGACACTCTGTTTGGCTCTCTGCCCTGCCTCATTCCCATTATCGCCCCTCCCTATGTGTCACTACAAACACACACAGTGCTCCCTGTAAACAAGTACTCTGTCCTTTCGGATTATAAATACTGTTTTGGTAAAATCATCATCATTAAAAGACGAGACGGAGTGTATTTGAGTGTACATTGATACAAAACGGACAGAATTGCACTGTTGGAAGATATTCCTTCATTTGTCCTGTTTTTCTTCGTCTTGTTTTTTTTTTTGGCTTCAGCGTTAAGGCCCAAATCTGGAGAGAAAGGGGAGTAGGAGAAGTCCAAGCGGAGATCTGCCTGCACCCTTAGGGCCTACTGTACTGTAGGTACGAACAACACACATAAAGGCAGGCACACTGACAGATATACAGTATTGCAGGGCAATATAAAAAGATACTAAGGAATGGTGAAACATCCTCTTTGTCATTTCTTTTTTTTTGTAAAATCATTCTTCATCATACATTTCATCTTTTTATTCTAAATCTTTTTAGCCATGCTCATCTCTCATCTCTCCAAAGTGCATGGGTGCTGGCGCTGATTCAGTCTGGCTACACTAGGTGGTGCTGTTCCTCTCTGCAGATGACTGACAGGCGGTGGCTGTGGCTGTGTTTATTGCTTGAATGTCCAGTGCTCCTCCCCTCTCAGAAGGTACAAACTGGGATAAAGTTGCCCTTCAAACACTGATCTGAGGTCTCTGCCCTAATCTGCTGATTTTGATTTTTGATTTTTTTTTTTTGGAGGGATCTGATGCCAGATCAGTGCCGGAGGGAAACTCCTCCCAGAGGAGCATGCTCAGGTGAAGACGTAGTTGAGGAGGAGCTGGGAGAGGAGCAGGACACAGAGGATGAGACAGTGACGGCCTGTTAGCGACACGCCGTCGTCCGTCGCCCTCCGACGAGTCAGCTGACGGCTCAGAGCCGCCAGGTTCCTACGGGGAGAGAGAAGGGTCAGGTGAAATGTTTAACAATAAGCGGTAATGAAGTCTAGAATTATCACATAAAAACCAAACTCTGTCAAAAACAACCCTCTCACAACAGAAAACAGATTATCTGAAGTTCTAAAATTATATCTTATTATATGATTAGAGGTGTGACGAGATCTCGTCCCCGAGAGATCTCGCAAGATCACACATGACGAGATATTTCTCTCTCTCCCTCTCCCTCCCTCCCTCCTTGAGTTTGTGTCTACTGTACAATGACAACTTCAAGTACAAAACATTCAAACTACTCAACTACTGCCAGAAAACACTTAGTTATGTTGTAACCTTGGTTCTCTGAGTGAAGAAACTCTCTCTCCAGCGTACATATGGAATAAGTAACAGAGTAACTGTTAGTTATACAGGAGAGAAGCCAGTTATCTGAGTTTGTGGCAAAACCTTTCAGTGCTCGGTTTTCATTTTGGGACTTTCGATTGAATAAAAGGACTATTTTTCCAGTCTTATTTATTCATTGTAGTCTTCTGTAAAATAGTGTTAAAATCGTCACAACCCTATTAATTGTGGATATTTTTGTTACAGATGCACTGACACCATTTTGTATTCATCCAATAGTGGATGATCAATGTGGGACTTTCTAATTCTGCTTTTGGATAAAATACCATAACATGTAAGTCTTACACTATCCATATCCTAATACATGGACATCCTGTCTTTTTTTCTTTTCCCCAATACCAAACAACATATTTAAAGGTCCCATGGCATGACAATTTCACTTTATGAGGTTTTTTGACATTAATATGAGTTCCCCCAGCCTGCCTATGGTGCCCCAGCGGCTAGAAATGGCGATAGATGCAAGGCTGAATTTCGGGAAAGAGACTTCAGTTAGAGTACTAGGGGACCACTAAGGCCTATATAAAAGATCCAAAAAGCAACATGTCATAGGACCTTTAAGGTCTAACCTCTTAAGACATCATGCTACCCCAATTCCCTCTACAAATGTGTGTGTGCATGTAAATGTGTGTTCTTTTCACCGCTGGATGTCCTGCTGCGTCTTCTGTATGGATGTGATGGAGGCCTCCATCAGGGCGATGTCCTTCACCTCTTTATTGCACCGTGCACACTGGTTTGAGAACCCTGGGCACATTGCAGACAAGAATATAAGACCATTGTATCACAATTTAAGATTTAGTTAGTTTAGAGAGTGTGTGTGTGTGTGTGTGTGTGTGTGTGTGTGTGTGTGTGTGTGTGTGTGTGTGTGTGTCTCACCTTCATTGTCTGAGGACTCGTGTGTGGGTTCTGGTGTGGTGCTGCTGCTCTCCGTGTTCTGGCTGCAGCTGGACGGCTGGCTACTGGCCTTTCTTCGTTTCCCATTCATCTCAGCCTGGCAGGAGGCAGAAGAGTCCTAAGTGTAAGCTATTTAAACTTCACTGCAGACAAATTGACAATAAAATGCTAGCGGACGCAGCAAAGATTGGGTTTAGCTGTCTGGGGATCACTGCAGCGAATAACAAGGGAGAAAGAAAGGGGCTGGTCATGTTTGTCAGTGCTTTGGATGCACCTAAGGGCGTTTTCACACCTGCAGCTCGTCTGCTTCGGACCGAATCAGTTGGTGAGTTTGTGGAGCAATTTGCCCTCAGTTTGGTTTGACACCTGGAAAAATCCAAGCGTATCAAAATGCACCATTACAAATCATGCAAGAACGTTCACTCCTCTTATTGGTCGGATGTATCTGGGGGCGGGAGCATGTAAGTAAATACAGGAAGAAGGTCCTGTGTTCTGGACTAGTGCATATTTCTTGCATCTCCATGGTCACACCAGCTCATTTCATTAAAATGATCAGATATTTTTTCGCGAGAGACATTACTACGTCTGCTCTGGTTACCGAGACTTTGCTCTGCTGTGCCGTGCCTCCAATTTTAGCGGTGGCTGGTTTGACCACGGAGATGCGAGTGACGGACGGCGAGCTTGACTGCAGTCTATTTCTGTGATAGAAACACTGTAAGCTGCTACAGTTTGCTGCTCTGCTGCATCGCAGATCGCTAAACACACCTGACTACAGGAGACATTAGCTCAGACTGGAGGAGTAGGTATAGTTGGTGCGGTTCGAGTACGGATCACGTTCTCACCACAAACAAACAGAGTTCCAGAGTTCGACTGAAATTGTTTGGTCCGCTTTTGGTGTGCACCCGAGTGTGAATGCCGCATTCTCACCTGCCCTGACGAATCACGCCAGCGGGACAAACAAACTTCAACCGAACTAAACGAGGCAGGTGTGAAAGCGCCCTAAATATCAAGTGCAGTCTGGCTTGACAAGAAGCAGTGCAGCTTTCCTTTTGATGAAATGTCAATGACACACCCTTTAATAGTAGATCAACATAGCTCTAGTTTGGAGGTGTGTGATTGGTCTGGCTAACCTTTTGTTGGCTGGCCCAGCTGTGGCTGTAGGAGAGTCCGTTGTGTTGCCTCTGGCTTTTCTCGTGCGTCTGAACCACTCCGTCCTTCTCAAACTGAACCAGGCAGCGCTCAGGGTCCCACGGCCGTGTGCTGCCAAACAGGACAATATGATAAGCTGTGGATGCAGTGGAATTTAAATCTCAACATCGTAATCATTTCCATGTTTTTTCCTGTTATTACGTTACAGTTCAATCCTCGTTATAATGACCTAAAATCTAAACTAATAAAAGGGGGAACAGTGTGTGCCATCCCCTGTTTTGTTTGCTTGGTTTGAGTAGGGTTGGGTATCGTTTTTCCGATACCAGTGCTAAAGCAATACTTTTAAAACAGTGCCTGAACTGATACTTTTTTTTAAAGTAAAAAAAACAACCAAAAACTTATTTCACCAGTAAATTGCTGTTAAACGACGAAAACAAGCACCAGATGGGAAAAGGGTATTTTACAATAACTTTGAATCACCACAGGGCTACCAGTTTCAGTCAACGCACCGTCTGTGTTGTGTTTCCGACAACGGCAGCAGCACGGTTACGTCCCGGTATTGGAATCCTCTACGGTGAAATACCGCACAGTCACACTTTACACCTTTTAACGTTAGCTGTCAGCATTTTAACCTTGTTTAATCCAGCTGCTAGCTAACGGTAGACTAACGTTACCCTGCTGTTAAGTGTAGTGTCAACTAGCGTCACGTGCAGCGATGCTTCTGTTGCCTGTAACGGTCGTTTCGGAGCACCAGAGAGCAGCGCAGACATTTAGTTGGCACCGAAATGAGGCACCGAAATCTGCGTTGCTTTTCGGTCCGGTAGATGCCGGTTGTTTAGGCACCGGTGCCATTTTAGTGACGGGTTTTCGGTACCCAACCCTAGGTATTAATGTTCATACTCCATGTGCCTGTAGGTCCACTCGCAGGTGACTGGGTCCTGATGGAAAAGTGGGGAGGTCCAGGGTTTGTCTCCTCTCTCCCTGGCCTCTCCCCGCTGAGCTTCCTCCAGCACAAACTTCTCCTGGGTGGCCCGCAGCTGGTCCCGGTCCATGATGGCACTGGTCACATGCTGCCACAGTCTGTCAAGAGCATATTAAAATGACATGAACATGGGGCATGCATATTGTACATATAAGGTATTGTGCGTGTTGGTTGACCTGACATACCTAAATGGATACCATTATTATCATTAATTATACCTGTGTTTTACCTGCAAAATTCATTCTGCCAGGAATGTTTGTAGTGTTGTTTGACAAACATATTATTTAACATGAGAAATAAGCATGGGGGGGGGTTACCTTTCAGACTCAAACTCTCCCTGCTGGTCTGCTTGGACCACTTGTCTTTTGAGGCGGCTGCTGCGAATGTCTGAGGTCGGGTTCCACAATGTCTCCTGCTGGCCCGAGCGCTTCTCATGAATGAACACCTCGTTGTCCTGAATACAGCAAAGACAACACAATGTTCAGTCCCACACCGCTGGAAAAATGCCAAAATATCTTTTGCCTGTGTTAACAATTTCCAGAATGTCAATTTTTAAACCTTTCGATGCTTTACTTTTTCATATCGTTCAGCCTGCTGTGAGAGCCCTCTGTCTCCCTGCTGCTCCTAAATCATTTAATGACTAATGCTGACTCTATTACTACAGAGAATCGCGGAATACTGAGTGGCAATGAGGAAGTGGCAGAGAGAGAGAGAGAGAGAGAGAGAGAGAGAGAGAGAGAGAGAGAGAGAGAGAGAGAGAGAGAGAGAGAGAGAGAGAGAGATTCTAAAAGATGAATTTAAGAGGGAGATTGAGATTGCAAGTGTGGACAGAGGGATACAAACTGGATAAAAGCTCTCACCCAGTGTCCCTCAACGGTGGCCAGTAGCTCCTCTCCCGCATAGATCTTCCCGCTGATCTGATTCACAGAGCAGGAGCCTCCAAGGAAAGGCTGCAGTCAAAGTGTAAACCCCTTTATTAAAACTGCTGTTATCTCAGAATATATTGTTTCAATTGCTGACTAGTCAAGCAACTGATATAATGTAAGAAAATGTTAACTAGCCAAAGTATATGATGTAAACTTGTTCAAAGAAATACCTTGAGTTTAAACTCCAGCTCTGTGAAACATTTTGTTTTCTCACACTCAATGGTAACCTTCCCACCCAGCTCTAGTGTCATAGTGCCGTACAGGATACCTACAGGAGGCACAGATACAGTATCACAGCATCAGATCAACAGCACATCAGTGAACAGAATGTAGATGAGGAGAACATCTAAATCCTGTTGGAAGTCTGCAGACAAATCACACCGTTCCCTGTCTTGACGTACAGTTCGTAATATAATGTATGACCTAGGCACTTGCAGTGAGCACAGTCCTTGACTTGACTGTGAGACAAGATGAAGACGGTAATTTACAACATACCCATATACTGTACACTCTGAGAATAAACGGAGACCCGACCCGACTTAGATTCCACCCATCATCCATCTCTAATTTTGGCCCTCTGCCATGTTAGAGTTCATGTTCTGAGTGCTATTTTATTTCCAGTAGCTCAGACATATTGGCTAGGACAGATAGCTGCAAAGGTTACAGCACGTATGATTGGTCACAGAAGACAGATTTCATCGTAACCATGGAAGATGAGTTTGTGTGTTGACCTTATGCACCGTAGCTATGTTTGGCAACTCAAGTGTGACAATGAGGAGCTTAGCAACAAAACAGCCAAGGTCAGTAGGTTGAGACAGGAAGTACAAACTAAAATCATCCAGGAAAAAAAGCTAACTTGTTCTATAATGATACTTTGTTGTAACACTGTGCCTACACAGGAAGTGTAGCAGAGCAGCAGCAGCAGCTTCAGTGTGTCACCGCAGGATGCGTTTAGGCACAGTATTGAGTGTAGGTCACCTGCGTTTTGGTTTAGTCCAACACTCAATCAGTGTAGTTATGCCTGTCTGTTACGTGCCATGTTTTGTTGTGTGCATTTTCCTTTTGTGTGCCGCTCTCCCCAGGTGTGCGCGTTGTGTCGCTCCCGCAGCTGAAGTTGGTCAGCGCCCATCAGGGGAGGTGTTAAATAGCTAAGCCCAGCCAGTGGCAAGGAGGGTGGGGCTTCAGTGGAGGCCAGTGTGAGCCAGAGGGCAGAAACCACAACAAGTGTGTGCGGACCTGCGGAAGCCTGTGTGGAACCAGAACCAGAGCCGGTGGCCAGTGGTGTTGTTTGTGGCAGTTACAATCGTCTTCTGTTTGAAGATCATTTTGGGTTTAGTTCTTTAGTTGGTACAATGAACCCTTTAAGTTAACTCTGAAGCGTTTCCGCCTTTCCTTTGTCTTTCTCCCGGGTGTATTATTAAATTGTTTGCGTCCTACACCCCTAGACACAATAGGGACGTAACAGTGTCAAACAGAAGAAAATATACTTTAAGCGTTTAAGTATGCATCAGGTGGTGTTTAGCACGAGCTGTTTAAAAAAAAGAAAAGAAAAAAGACCGTCACGCAGCCTGTGAAGATAGCGTGATTGATTAATTGATTAAAGAAGGAGCGCATCTCTTCTATCAGACTCACGTGAGAGGCGGCTGAAACGCCTCCTGGGCTGACGCGTCGTCTGCTCTGTGCAAACGGAAAACTATTTCCCGAGTTCAATTTATGTTCGACTGCTGTGTAAAAACGTTTGATTGTTTCAAGTGATGGTAAGAACGCCGGGTGTATTCTGTAGACGGTATAGACTGATAGTTTGTGAAGTCCAACTATGAAACTGAACTAGAGATATCAACATCCATGCCAGAGGCCTACAAAGAATCGTATGCACTCATTCACTCACGATATCCTATCTGCCTTCGAGAAACTGGATGATCTTCAGTTTTCTGAGCCACTCAACAATTTCCTATCCTTTCTGCAATATCTAGTGTAATATATAGTGTACTTAATGTCTGTGACAGACAGTGTGTCCTCGTTTACATGTACTTACTTACAATTGTATTTAAATAATCTACAGTAAAGGACCCCAGAAAGACTAGCTGGTCTCCTAGGCGTCAGCTAATGGGGATCCTTATAATAAACAAAATAAACAAAACAGTACTTAAAATATTCCAACCATGTAATTAGGTGCCAGATGGATCCAATGGTATTCAAGGGGACAGTGAAGGTGACTGTTACTTTTTAAATGAACAATATTGCATAGCAGGATTAATAGGGACATCAACACCAAAAAGGACCTCTTTAGAGTATCTTAACGATTTATGACAATAAAAACCTCTAAACAACTGTTTTCTGATGAAAATGATGATGCAGTATTAAGGACATTCTGGGAACCTAATGCCAATGTTAACATAGCAACAAGGATAGACTAATGAGTGATGATGATCATCATCAATATTTACTTAAGGTCTATTACCTTTGCAGTGAGCATACGGCATGGTGATGACATACTCCTCATCCCTGCCCAGGAAGAGCAGCCTGGCTTTGCCATCCAGAATAGCCGACAGAGAGTTACCTACAGCAGAGAAGCAACTTGATTAAAGACACAATCACCAATTTCCCTTGTAGATCCGCCTTAAAAAGTAATTTGTTGCGCCTCGAAGCAGAAAAGATACCCCGTGACCACATTATTGTGTCCTTGCATGACTTTAAATGTGAATTTAAATGTGTATTGGTCACATTGGACATAAGATTACATATTGTATTATGCTGTGTACCATAGAACTTGGATTTGGCCAGGATGCTTCCACTGATAGAAAAACCATCCTTCCTATTGCAGACATAAAAGGCAGAGATGGGCGGATGGTGTGACACCTGTCAGAGGAAAGAGAAAGAGAGAGAGAGCGAGACAGAAAGAGAGAGAGAGAGAGAGAGAGAGAGAGAGAGAGAGAGAGAGAGAGAGAGAGAGAGAGAGACAGACAGAGAGAGAGAGAGAGAGACAGACAGAGAGAGAGAGAGACAGAGAGAGACAGAGAGAGACAGACAGAGAGAGAGAGAGAGCGAGAGCGAGAGAGAGAGAGACATATGAGCAGCAGTGTAAGGTAAGGAGGTGTCAGATACCCTCTGGCACATATTCATGTTACACTTGCTGCATTTCACAGGTATGTGCTCTGTGAGTTTGCAGAATTGTGCAAAATATATCAGACAAAGGGATGAATCGTGTCCTTTGCATATACACGTTCTAGCTATAATCTGGTTTCACCTGTTCAGCTATGTAGAAAGTGCAGCTGTCGGTTTGAGGATGAAGCCAGCAGCAGCGAAACCTTTCCCCCAGGATTGGGTTGTAAGGCTTCTTCAGACCCTGGGAAATGCAAACACATACATACACATTCGTATTAATGTCTGATTAATCTTCTGAGACAAGGACACTTAGCCAATGCCCGATAGTGAGGACCAATTACATTGCAGATGATTACTGGATCAAACTGGCCTCGCCAATGACATTTCAACAGTGAAGTCACAGAAAATAAGCATCACCATGGAACACATCACCACTTGTCTGGACTCCAGGCAGAAAACCCCACAGTAGATTTCCTAATATTAATTACAGATTACAGAGCGTAACAAGTTTCTACCTAGTGATCTCCAGGGAGCCTCCTAGAGGCAGTCAGCCCAAAAAGTGTTGAGCAAGCCTAGTTTGATCTACAGGCGATAGCTGCTGTTGGGTGTTTTGCTGCCACCGAGGAAATAAATTCCTATCGAGTGGAAACAAGTGGGAAGTGTCTCCTGACGTTTTTACCGCAGAAATCGGCAGGACAGTCATTTAATTATAATTGAATACAAATGTATATTTATTGTTTAACAATACATATATTATGTTTAACACTTTTGCAAGGCACTGTATCCGTGTCATATTCTCAGTAGGGCCTGAGCCTAGAATCGCCCCTGGTTAGAGGTTAAGGGCCACCAAACTGCTCAAGATGCACAGTCAACGAACTCGACTTGGATTACTACTTTTTAATTCTGAGATAACATAGACAGAGTTCACCGACCATTTAGGTTAGCCTACTTTGTACGGACGTTAGCGATAACTAGCTTAGTGCTATTATGGATTTGTGTAAGATCTGACATGAACACCTGCAAGAAGGAAATACGGTTCAAACACGTATGGATTGTTGTGGATACAGCAGATGACGTGCATTGCAATATATTATATCTTCCATGGATTATACTGGATTGCATGGAAAGGCAGGATGCCTGTGTATTTAATAATTGGTTTTCGGCGTCTGATGTGAGGCTCCGCCAAGTGAGGTGTGTCAGCATCGACGTTAGCGCTACGTGACACAGATTAAATTTAGCTAGCTCCGGGCTGTCACTGACATCTTATTTCAAAGATGTGTCGTGTGTATGTTACGTGGTTTGGTGACAATTAAAAGCAGAAAACTTTGACAGTATGACAAAGCCAGAGTACAGTAACATCACAACGGCACAGTTAATATCTCTCTTGATGCCTGGCTAAACAAAGTCAAAGTCAAATCACCTTAACTCAACTTAAGCGTGCCGGAACAAAGGCAAAGAGCCGCTAAGAGTAACAGCTGTTACGGCGTTCTGCTGTAGTTTCTCGTATCGTTTTGGATGTTACGGTTGTCATAGTCCTTTATTTTCTCGTTAAAACAATCAAATTGACTCACGATATTTATTCACATGATAAAGGAGGTCTCACATAACCCAAAAATGACATTAACTCATTTTTGACCAAACATGATGTTACGTCGTTTTGCCTTTGTCTATGTGAACACAGCCTTATTCAGCTGAAAGCTTTGGCAATCACCAAACGGCTGAGTCCTCTGGTTACTGCTGATCTTTGAGATGGTAAAATAGCATTTGAAAGACAACTAAGCTATAGTTATTTGTGTTTACTATATTTTATATTACTGAAGAGATAATTTGACAAATTAGTCTACTTTAAATATGCTACAGCTGTGTGCTTATCTTTAAAAAGTCAAAACAGGTGTTGGATCTTATAATCAGGTTTGCCATCTGGTACAATACTGAAAGAAATCTTACCTTAGGCTTCTTGTAGAAGCCAGACAAGTACCATCTCAACACCTGCTTGATCCGACCGTATGCGCTCTCCTCCAGTGCAGCTCTGTGGCAGGAAAGATGGCGAAGGAGACAGACACAATCATGACAAGAAAAGCAGACAGATAATAGTTCCAGCCTTCATCTGACTTTGAAGGAAAATACTAAAATGTGTGCACTCTTATGGACACACACACACACACACACACACACACACACACACACACACACACACACACACACACACACACACACACACACACACACACACACACACACACACACACACACACACACACACACACACACACACACACACACACACACACACACACACACACACACACACACTAGTGATTTTAAGTTACTGACTGTGAGAGCAGATCAGCGTGGTAGTAGTAGTCAGACAGCTTGTCCAGGAAAGAGCGAGGCTCCAGGATGAAGGTGGGCAGCACCACTTTGGACAGGTCCATGCCCGGCCGCAGCTGCTTCAGCAGGCTCCAGATCAGACCCTTGTTCTCCTCTGAGACAGTCTCCACCTGGGAGGCCTCCCCAGCCTGAAGTAACACATATAGACATGTTTTTACATTGTCTTGCTGCCTTTTTGGACATAAAACATTGCCAGGCCTTACTCCACAGCGCTGTGGACTAAGGCCTGGCTACACTAAGCGGCAACTTCCGTGCCTGAAAAGTGAAGCCAATGCTTTCAGCTTGGCGTGACTCCACTGGCTCCAAAAATAAGTCTGTTATGGGAGAAATGACCAACTTCTGCCTTGATTTATTACCTCAACAAACATTTTCCTAATGAGTTTATGGTCTCAATTGTTAGTTTCAAGTCTTCTTTAATATAGTATACTGTTTATTTTGTAAATTATGATCCCATTCATTTTTAAAAATAGATGATAAAGCAGGGGAGGCTTTAGGGGCATAGCTACACGCCAACCTGTCAATCATAATAGAGGCTTAGCAATGCATATCCATGGCACTGTGTACATTTAAATAACCGTGAATTTGTTTTTGGGTGTTGTCCATGTCTTTATCTTAAACTTTGACTCTCTCACTGTGTGTTTTCACTTCATCAAAGTTAAATGGTCGCCAATAAATGCTTTGTTCTGCTAACCAAGCTAGCTAGCGCTAGTGTTAGCTGGTAACTTAAAAGAAAGTCTGCTGATTTTTCAACCAGCTCTGTGTACTGCCGTATATGCTGACGAACGGCACCATCACCGGGAGGTCTGTGGTTACCTGCCAGTAAAACTCTGCTAAAACGGATTACTCTAGTCAGAAGGGTTGAAAATCGGCCATTGAAACCATACACAACTCTGGCTTAAACACGCCATTCTCCTCAGCTCTACCCTCTTGTCCAAATATTGTTCACATCTGCCTCCAAAATACCGAGATGGTGAGACCCAAAATGCAAACTCCTGGCTTCCAAACGACATTCCACAAACCAATTGGTGACGTCAGCGATGCTACGTCCATTCTTTTATATATAATCCATGGGCTAAAATACAGATACATTCTGGGATAGGAGAAAAAAATGCTCTGGGTCGTTTGCATTTCTTTAAACCAATCACAATCGTCTTGGCCGGCGCTAAGTTTCGGACGCAGCGACGGGGGCTCTGCAAAATGGTCTTGGGAAGAAACTTGTTTGGGAGGAACGTTTGCACCCCACAAAAGAAAACAAAACATATAATATAAAAGGAAGTTAACTGTTTACACAATAAAGTAACATGAGCTATTTAAATTAGCTGGATACATACCAGTGTATCGCTGTGTGTACTTTGTCCACAGCAATCCCACCAATCGGTCCCAGTAAGAGAGGAAATGCCGTAAACATATTCTTTGTAAAGCTTTACAATCATTCCCCAAAAGAACCAAGCAGGGCTGCCTCGTTGCACACATTTTCTTTAAAACTTCCTATTTTCAGTATGAATTTTGTTGTTTCCCGTAGCGTGGTCTCGCATTGCCAGACCTTCCTCCCCAGCGCTGCAGAGGAGGGTCTAGTCCACACAGCTAAGCTCCACACGGAGCCACAGTGCTGCTGCAAAATAGCCTCGAGAAGGAACTTGTTTTGCTGGAACAAGTGTATGTTCAAAACTCAGATTGGACAGATAGTCTAGCTAGCTGTCTCAATTTACCCTGCAGAGATCTGAGGAGCAGTTAACCATAGTCCTCAGAAATCGACGAGTTTAAAATTCCAACGCAAAGAAATGGACATCGTCCAAAAAGAGGTGCATCTGGCGGAATTTCCGGCAGCACCAGAGCAATCCCGGAAGTTGAACGTTGTGGACATAGACTGCCCGTAGCGAAGGGATTTTGAGAACGGCAACACACAGAGCGGAAGGTGATGGGGCAAAACCTGACACCATGCGCCGGATATCAGGCTTTATCCTGGAAATGTACTTCGGTTGATCCAGACTATAAATACTGTAACCATAAACTGAGCAACTCACCTCAGCCATCTCCTCTGTGCTCTGCTCTACATAGGCTGTGGCCTGTGGCCCCGGGGACAGGTCGTCCGATTGGTCCATGTCGCTCTCCTCTGTTAGCCTTCCACCGTTCTCATTGGCCGTAGTGTCCCAGTCATCATGAGCCTCGCGCTCCGATTTGTCTGAAAAGCCGTCATGGTCCATGTGGTGATTGCCCAGCAGCACAGTGTCATTTAACCTAACAGTAAGAGAGGAGAAGTGAACACCAAGGTTAGAATTGTATTAAGCAACCCTGATATTCCACCATGTTATTGCTACTGCATGTCCAGCTTAGACAAACCTCTTCCTGAAACAATATAATTAATTACAGATAAAGAATAATCACAAGATTTAATGAGGTAGTAACCCTGTATAAATGTGTGTGCTGATCTTTGACAGGTTGTATCTCAATAGATTTGAACTGGTATCATAAGTGGCTCTCGAAATAAAGGTCAGCAAGTCATTACCAGGGATGATGTAAGCTGACCGTGATTAGACATTAAAAGGTGAGTAACGTCACATGGCATTACAAATATCTTACTTGATTTTACTTCAGTGCTTCAAGCTTTGAAGATTGCCTCTCCAGTAAGGCAAAGAATGAACAGCTCAAAATGGCGCAGACTTCTGAGAGAAACAGAAATGAACCTTCACGGCTCTAAAAGGCCTTTAAATGTGTATTAAATCTGTGATCAAATGGCATCCTCCTCCTCTGGCTATGAGACTATCCACTATGAAAACCTGGCAGACCTGGAGGGCCTTATGGATTAAGTAAATCTGACCCGCCTGGTTGCCAGGACAACCAGACCACATCACCTCATTCCCCGGTCTGAATGCGATCAGAGCACTCACGCACACACACGTTTGTTTCACTATCTTTGTGAGGACCCGTCACTGACATAATGCATTCCCTAGCCCCTTACCCTAACCTTAACCATCATCACAACTAAATGCCTAACCTTAACCCTTACCCTCACCCTAACCATAACCTAATTCTAACCCTAATCCTAAAACCAAGTCTTAACCCTCAAACAGCCTTTTAACCTTGTGGGGTCCAGCATTTTGGGCCCACAAGGCTGTGCAGACCCCACAAGTATACTGTATTCCCCGGTTTTTGGACCCCATGAATATAGTAAAACATGCACACACACACACACACACACACACACACACACACACACACACACACACACACACACACACACACACACAGCAAGAACTAAGAGAACTAAGAGAACAAAGTTGAAAAAAAAGAGGGAAACACAGTGAAGGAAGTCATGCATCAAAATGTAAATAGCCAAAGAAAGGAGAAGTGAGAATGAAAGAGGGAAGGAGGGAGGGCGAAGTGAAATCGATAGCTAATAGGGAACATCACGGTACCAATCTTACAGCCATTTTATATGTCAGACCGTGGACATCTGTGCGTCACATTCAATAGGATACACAAGCAGACAGACACATAATCATATGCATGGGATTCTAACAAATACAGTCAAATGTTAGAGCAGCGGAAGATAATTGTAGTGTGTTGCATGAGCTTTCAAAACCACATTCAGTGATGGGATTCTGCTCAAAGAACAATAACAGGGAGTTCAATTTTCAAAATGCCCTTAGGGCTCGACAGGCGAGAGCAGTCACATTCCTGCTCACTTTATGCAACACTAACCAACCAGTTGTGTTATTTATTAACCCAAACACACCCTGGAACAGAGGTGGCTTTCCTTACCTCAAAGACATACAGCACGCAGACAAACTCTTCCTCAGGAATCAAAACACCACCAATGATGTTACCAGTAAATCCAAACACAGTCTGTCCTTTTCTCCTCTCCTCTGCTGTGCGTGTATTAGTGTTTTTAATCTAAAGACTAAAAGGTGCAGATCTGTTTCCTCGAATCCGGCACACCTGCTTCCTGAATATGTGTGTGTGTGTGTGTGTGTGTGTGTGCAGATTTGTGTCCGTGTGCCAGTGCATGCATGTGTGTTTGTGTGCGGGCTTGCAACCGCTGCGGTGTTGCCGTCTCCTTCTGGGCGGTGTATGGTTCTCATTCTACATCATCTTCCTGCTCCTCTGTCAGTCATGTGATCACACGGGCTGCTGTGATTGGCTGGGAGAGGAGCAGGAGAGGAGGGAGAGCTGGGATGGATGGCCAGAGGGAGTGTACAGCCATGAAGGAGGGGAGGAGGAGGGGAGGGGCAGGAAAAGGGATGTCTAATGTAGAATGTAAACAGCACACTAACAGTGATTCACACTTTCAAGAGGAAATGGGGAAAATAACTATGATAGATAAGTACCAACATGTATGAAGAATGTAAGAAAGGCAGACACATTTGCATTTAAAGACTTGGTGTGATAGTTATGGAGCTTTTTGTTACACAACAGTACTTTTGTCAACAGTTAACCAAAATGGAGCATGCACACACACAAACATCCACATTATTTGCTTCCCTTGTAATTTTCCTCATCACATTCATTTGGTTCCATGTTCATTACAGGAACAACTACTTGTTCTAGTTCTATTTACATTTCCTGTCAGCGTTATCACTATTTAGGCAACAATTTCAGCACTCTATATTCAATTTAAAACTCTGCTAATAAAGCTGTATTTTAAATATTCTTATAGAAAAAAATAAATGTCAGCATAATATCAAACTGACAAGTTTTTAAGGCTTTAAAAACCTCAGCAGTTTGGAATACATTTCCACGCTCTTTAAAGACTCTTCTATCCTGCTAAGATAATTAATATTCTATCCAGTGCCCAGTAAAGCAGATTTTACCCAGTTTCACAAGATGCCACTTTATACACCCAACAAAGCAAAGGTGACTACCAGAAGTGTACTGGTTCCAATGTTCAAATGCATACAAGATGATTAATACATGAGAGGCACAAACTAGGGCAACATCACACTATGATTACACTGTTCCAGCACAATAGAATATAATCACACTGCACCTATGTAATCATATGTCACCAGAGCTCATTAACTAACAATGACAGCACAATATCTCTCTCTCTCTCTCTCTCTCTCTCTCTCTAACACACACACATACAGTATATATACACATACAGTATATATACATATAACATTAATGACTCGTGTGGCACAGCTTTGCCAATAAAGCAAAAAAAAAAAAAAAAAAAAAAAAAAAAAAAAAAAAAAAAAACAGCGACAGGCTATTTTTGGCAGAAGCATATTCAATTTAGATTCTAGATTCAATGTAGCTAAGAGTGGCTACAGTAGCTACCTCCCACAAGACGGCAAGATCACATAAATGTGAAGGTTTAACAATGGTCCAAAGCTGGTTGCCTGGGGAAACTGGGCAAACATTATAGTCAAGGCATGAACATGATTATTAATAGCAGGCTCACCTATTTTTCCTTTATGCTGTCTCGGTCTTTGTGGTTGATGTCACAGCATCACACTCTTTACTGCTCATATACACAAGTATATATGACCGTCTTGATTATGTATACCTGCATCTAACTAGTGGTTGGTATGGTTTCATGTTACTACTGTCTCTGGAAAAGTAGACAGAGTACTGTCTACATAGATTAGTTTTTTTTAATGCAACCTACCTATAAATTCCAAGTATGAGCGTGTATATCTTAATATGTGTGACTGTTAATTAAACTAACACAACAGCAAACGGAGTAGTTTCCGGAGACCAGCTGTAAAATATGTTTATGTATGTACACACAAGTTAAATTTTCTAGCACCGCATGATCTCAAATCACCCTTGTGTATGATAAAACGCTTAACAAAGAAATCAACATTTTACTAGGCTGGTGCACCCCGTTGTTCTTCAGCTGTTATTCTAAATTGATGACCAGAAACCGCAGAGACTATATTTTAGACCTACCATCTGGGAATTTCTGACTACATAAATAAGATAGCATAAATGTGTTTGGCAGAAAACCAACAGTCCTGTGCGTGAATTGGCGAGCGCAACAACTTGGAGTATGATTACAGGAAACATAAATCATCCAATAACAACAACTAATAAATGTAAGATGGAGACAAATGATACGTGAGATGCTTTCAAGTGTCTGCAGCTCTGTGAGTGTTGTACTTACTGTAGCAGCTCTGCATCAGTAAGTGCAGTAGAGTGCAGCAGGTGGAGGATATGGGAGGACTCTGAAGACGTGCTGATGTCTCCTTCTTTCCCGCCTTTGGGTGTCAGCTTGGAGAGACTGGAGCAGCTGAGAGCCAGCTCCAAGGCATCCATCCAGCACCGCCCTGGAGAAACAGACACATTTTAGAGACGCCTTCAATAAATTCTGCTGGTAAAAACAATTCATTAGAAATGCTGGAATTACTTGGACTGCTGTACCCTCTCTGCACATCAATTTGACCCTCGGGTAATAACAAAGAAACCTGACCTAACCTAAGAATGTAAAATTCCAAACAAAACAACCACACACAAGCCTAACCGTCAGACTCAGACGCTGCTCTGAAGATCAGGTAGTTGCTGGGCAGAGGCTGCGTGATGGAGCCAACGTTCTCTCCTTTGGGACCCTGAGCATATGGATGAAACGGTGAGTCACGCTTCACGCCATTTTAGTCACTTTACACCAACATATTCACATGGCTCTCTCAAGGGCTACAAGCACAATGGAGCACTGAACAGGATAATTAGCACTTAAACATCTAAACTATTGGGTGAATACAAATAAAAGGTCAACTAAAAGCACAGACAAAACTGAGCGTTCATATGCACTACAAAATGAACAGAAATGAAACCTAATTACATATCAAATTGCTTTTGTTTTAACCTTGCAGTGCAAGTAAACCTGTTTTTTCATTTTGCTAAACCAAATTTGAATAAAAACCCACAACAATAAAGCTCTCCTAAAAAACATTACAGCTTCAATGCTAGTTAGACAAACTCATGAATGGCAATTCATTTCTAACTAGTAACTGTACATCAGTTTGAATGTGCATTACTATTAGCCACAGTGTCTTTTTATACTACCATTAGGAGGCACCAAAGTCAGCGTTTGTATAGACAAACCTCTTTTTGCATGTTGCAAAAAAAAACAAATTCAGACTTAATTAATACTACTACTGTTGAAAAGTGTAGAATTATCCTAGTGTTGATGGAATAGTTTTATTTAGATCTTAGTCATGGCTGACGATGATCGCTGACGTCTTCTTGATCATCTGTTATTTATAAAATGCCAGTGAGCCTACAAACTTGTCTGACCTTGACAGCCCAGATGGATTTGTCCAGTGGGTGGTAGAGCTTGAAGCAGAAGCCGTCCTTTTTGGAGGGTCTTTCAATCAGCTTGCATGCGCTGAGCAGGATGGTTCCCACCCAGTGGTCCACTTTGGGGGTCTTATAGATCAAAAGGACTCCAGGCTTCAGGGCACACCACAGCTTGGTCCAGCTCTTCAAAGATCCACGGATCTAAAGACGGACAAGGAATGAAATAGGAGGGAATTTTAGTATCCGAGCATAATGGAAACACAAAAAGGGTGTATATTCTGTATGGTTGTTGTGATGTTATTGAACATGACAAGAAGGTACAGGATTGAGATGCAAGGTGCAAAACAGGCTTTGTGTTTTGTGAACTGAGCATACATGTGAATTCATTATGAGCTGTAGGCGAGTTCCACTGTTACACAATTATTTGTAACAGTGAATGTCCAAATTACAACTAGGAGGATAATTAGCAAAAGGCATTAATGACTGATGATACAAAGTCTAAATAGTGTGACTGCAGAGATATTAATATTCTGGGAGTCAAGGTAACCACTCTGTCTAACAGACAACATCCCCACACCTTTAGCCAGTTGGACATAATGACAACACTGGGATCCTTTAGTGCGCTAAACAGTTCTTTAGCTGCCCGTTTCTTCTCTTGCCTGTAATTCTGCTTCTGGACCTGTGAAGCAGAAAAAAACAACAACACATGAATGAGTCATCAGTCTTGCTGGTCACAGGACTGATTCAAGAGGACCAACACTAGGTGGAAGAAGAGTCAACCAAATGGTAGCAATCACACTGTTGTCTTTGGCTACCGTTAACATTACTCACTGCAGATTAGTCCTTCCAGAAAAATGTGGCGTTTTTTTGTGATTGTGTGGGAAAAAATCCTTGATTATGCGGAACGTTTTCTTTAAAAAATGCGATGGAATATGCGGGATATTTATGCAATTTTATGCCATGAAATTGCGGGAACTTTTTAAAACTGCGGTGTCATCGTGGCTTCATCGCGGGATTTGCAGCCTTTCGATGACGTTCACGTCGCGTAACTACGTCACTTCATAACGTTCCCATGAAATGGCTGCTCTTGTGTGAAGTAAACGCAACAATTTTCAACTTTCTGCTAAGATATATGGGATTTTTTGGCAACGAAAATGCGGGGATTATGAAATCATGCAAGCCCCGCATATTTTGCGCGGAAATCGGCAATTTATACGGCGAAAGTGCGGCGTATTTGAAAAAAATGCGGCCCCCGCATAAATATGCAGACTTTGGATGATTATGCATTGAATTATGCGATCGCATAATCGCAGTTTTTCTGGAGGGAGTGTCTAATCATTTGAAACATACAAAAGGGTACGTATTTAAAATACACAAAAAAAAGGGTTCGCAAACATTTATCTCACCAAGCTAAAACTGATAATGATACTGACGAGCTAAATCATATGCACGTCATATAATATTTCCACATTGCATAATAATGCTCAAAATTGTGCACATCTGTCTCAAGCAAGGAAGTGACACGTACCTTGAGAGACTCCTTCCGGGCCAGCTTCTCTGTGGGGGAGGGGCAGTCCTTCTCAACACCATTAAACATCCTGGACTCAGACTGGAGGGAGGGAGGAGACGAGAGAGTCAGTGAGGATTAAGAGGAGGGGAAATAAAGATTTAAACTAAAGTAAAACATTGTTAACTAGTGCAACTTCTGTATATATTTTTAGTTTTCAAATCGAGATTAATAACCTATGATTAAAAAAGAAAATCACAATAGCATTTTAAACAAACTTTTGGGATCACAGCCCTATTGGACGAACAACAGACAGCTAGCTCTTGTGATGTACTGCCACAAGAGTTGACTGACTTAATTTGCTTGAAAACCGCACCGTTTTAATTGTTTCCTTTACCAAGTAGCTCATCTGATCAGCCACAAGTTTGTATGAAGCAGGCGGGTGGCCCTTTTGGTCAGAAAGGCAACGTAGCAGGCAGTTCTGGTATTGTGACCACAAACCCACTAACTTCCTTGTTTTAAACATCAAAGGGCACTGCCTGTTTGACGGTCTCTACTGATCATAAGTAGAGATTAGAATCTCCGTGCTAAATTGTACTGCGATTTCACTAGGATATGTAATTACATAACCACTTGTTCTGTACGGAGTAAACCAATATGACTCACAATATTTTTTGGTGAGCCCACACATGCGCTTAGTCTTATCTATTTGTGTTAAAAGAAGCCATTCTTAAAAGTGTAGTATACTGTTACAACCCTGTGTAAATGACAACGGGCAAGGGTAAGGCTGCGCTCAGTCTCCTGTTGTCCCCTAAGAGCTTTCAGGATGGAAGGGCAATAGGCCAGAGATGCAGCTGCGCCTGTATTATTCCACATGTGAATAGGCGATATTGCGAGACGAGGCGAAGCGACAAGAAGAGAGTAGACAAGATGAGATTACCCAGTTGCCATTGGAAACATTTATTGACCACTCCTAATTAGTATTACTAAAGAATGGAAACAGATTGTTAGGACTAATACAACACAGGCAGCACCAGGACAATAAAAGGTCTGGGTCTAATACATGGCTTGTGGTGCTAAAAGACACAGTTCACTTCCCACCATGGCCCTGACATTTAAATTCCCACGGCTTTTATAGGACTTACATTTGTGCAGTGTCATGACCTAAAAATGTTAAAATTCCTAATATGTTAGTGCTGATTTACCAATAGTTCTGGTTTCCATTTGAAATGTGCTGAATGTTTAAACCAAGGTGGTAATCATCTCATATATTTACGAAAATAATTGTAGGTTGTCTACTCTTGTTTCAGCTAGCATAGAATACAAAAGGAAAAGGTCAGATAGAGTGAGCTGCCCAATCAGGAACTTTGTTCTTACCTTGCTGCCTGGTGATTGGGCAGGACTAAGTTCATTACTCAGCATGGAGAGACCGTTCCTGTCTGTGTCACTGCCTGGTGGGAACCCACAACACACAGTCACATACAAATGAACTCTGTAAATAAACAAGCTGACAGACAATTCTAGCATGGCAGCCTCAAAAAGCAGATAATAAGCAGCGGCTAAGGTTTGTTGATTTGTATGGAATAATTACAGTACAGCACAATATCGCTTCCATCAATTCAGAGACTGGCCCCATTACTGAAATATCATATTTGGTTATATTCCAATTTAATTTGACAGCTTTGTCCTTTTACCTGGACTGAGGTTGTAGAGCTCGTCTTCTCCTCCATAAGACATGTTCCGGGTGAGAGTGCGGGGGTCAATTTTGGGTGGGGAGGTGGCGTTGGGGCACAGAGAAAACCTCCGATGGAACAAATTCTCCTCCTTCATCCTGACAACCTGCTCGTCCTCTGCAGCGGGAGAAGCGCAGAGGGAAGGGGACATTTGTAAAGGAAGGAGGAAACAGAGGAAGGGAAAAAAGAAAATTCTGATTAGAACAAAATGTTAAGATTTTTTGCATGCATGCATTTGTTCATCTAATATTAGGATTTAAAAACAGTACAAGTGATTAATCCTGTCTTTGTAGCGCTTCGTCTTTTGAATATGATCTTACTTGTCGCTTCCTGCGTCACTAACTCTGAGCTCCTCAACTCTCCCTCCTTCTATTTGTGTATATCTATCGGTCTGTCTGGACCCCCGCCCTTTCTCTCATCTCTAACACTAACAAAGGCCTACTGTACCAGAACATGTCAGCCTTATAGCACTGTGCGTGGCAGTGACAAGCAGTTCAGACTGCACATTGTCAGTGTATACGACAGAGAGCGTCTCCCACCAAGCCCAGTCACTCTGTCCACAGAGAATCCCTGTCCAAGAAAACCCCCACCACCATTGCCACTACTCCTCCATCCTCCCTCTCAGCAGGCATCAACCGGCTTCAGCCCACAAACTGCTTTGCCTGCATTGAAATGCTGCTTCTTCAGACATTCCCTTGACATCCACAAGGATCCCATCTACAAATGAGATGCACATCTCAGCACACAAAATGGGACAAATGCAACTACTGCAGATGTGGGCAGGATCAAAATTCATGTTGTTCATTTACAGCAGCGAGTGGATTAGTCATGTTTTTAGGCCACCATGCCCACATAACGGAGACAAAGAAAATACACATATCAGCATAGTGTCTACAAGTCTGCACGTACAGAGACAGAACTGTGTCAAGACTTTAATTCTTCTGTGAATCTCTCTCTCTCTCTCTCTCTCTCTCTCTCTCTCTCTCTCCAAGTGGCAAACTATCGACCCTGGCAGCAAATGTAATTTGCAGCCAGGGTCATCTAGCAACTTTCCGTTGGCTTGCGAGCTGGAAAAAAACTAACTCTAGACAGGCCAATCACATTGTGTATAGATTTGGTGGGTAGGCTTAACATAATGACGGCAGAGTTGCGACGGTTCTGCATGAATTCCCTGCTACTTGAAAACAAAGATGGCGGCTGCTGCTGCTGGCGAAGAGCGGTCTTTCGGCTTTGACCGCGTTGCTCTGCCTGGTTGTAGTGCTATCCTATTGCATGCAGAGGGAATTTGAAAGACAACCGTTTATCCCGCCCCTCGGATTGAGCCCTGCCAATGGTGAGTTCCCAGACCCAACATCTTGATGTGGGTCGGGCTTGTCAGGCTAGGTCACGGCTGTTTCCAGAGAGATTTAAAACATGATGCTTGTTCAAACGAGTGGAGAGCTGATCATAGCAAACCGGAGCTGACAGTAAAACACTGAGGTTAATGGAGCGCAGCGGTTACCACCTGGGTCTGTCTGGACGGCCACACTGTTCTCTGCTCAGATCAATATAATCCCATTCATTTTCTTTCAATGCACAAACACATTCAGTAGACAAGACCCTCTGACTCCCAGCCTACAGAGCAGTCTTGCCTACAAGACCGCAATTACAACATCAAAGAACAGTGTGTTACATAAAATTCATTCATAGAACATTTTCACAGCCTGACTCATCATTTAACTCTCCCACATCATTCAACTGCGATTACACTGGTGCATGAGGAAAGTGCTGTTTGTCAAAGTGTACATACTGGTATGGGTCACGATTCAATATATTACAATATATTTCGACACTGTGTGTAAGGCAATATATTGGGAAGTATAATTTTAGAAAAACTAATATTTTAAAAAGAGACATGATGTGCATAAAAGTCAAAGTAGTTTACTTTAGGTAAACAATTCAGTACACAGAAAGTCAAACTGCCAGTTTGGGATTGTGGTTCACAGGTTCTTAGTGAGCAAAGTTTTATATGCTAAAGTTGGCCAAAGTTCAGCCATAGCTACAATGTACAAAAAGTCAGGCACTGCTAGGCACTGTTAGGCAAGGACACTAGTGGTGCATCTCAGCATAGCCATCTAGTGGTAGGGAGTTTAAACACAACATAAACGTGAACCACTGTCTTACATGTCAATATATAAAATATAATATTTTGGCACGTAAACTAAAAAAAATTGATTAGTAATTCAGTATTGCAAAATAAAATATCGTGATACTCAAGTGTATTGATTTTTTTCTTATAGCCCTATTTAAAATGCATCATTCCGTTCATAGAACACAGTATCAAACAAACAGTATCAAAGTTGTTGTTTTTTCTGATCACGTGCCTCCATGAGCCAATCAGAGTGGTTCCCTGCACCGCGCAGCTTAGTTTAGATGTAGACAGTCACAGAGGACAGAGTAACGTGAGGAAAATTCCACAACAGACAGCAGTGGGTCATAAGGCTATAAACTATCTTAACAAAGAAAACAAAAAAATGTCTAACGTAGCAGAGGGTCGAGGGGCTTGGCAGGTCATATGCAAAGAGTGCCGTAAAGTTGTGTTGGCGCCACAAAGCAACACAACGAACCTCTTTAACCAAAAAAAAACACTATAAAGTTCAATACGATGAATGTATGAGGGCCAAGAAATGCATTGCAAATACTAATCATCCCACAACGTCAACTCAGGCATCCATCGAACGTGATCCCCTCGCACAATTATTTTTCCAAGGTGGCACTGCCTGCGATGTACAGAAAACGCAGAGGGGAAATGGAGTACCAGCTTGAATATACACTACTGGTCAAAAGTTTGGGGTCACTTAGAAATTTCCATTCCAGACAGAATACCAGCTGAGATCAGTTGCATTGTTTTTTTAATCAGGGCAGCAGTTTTCAGATTACATTATGTGTTTGCATAATTGCAAAAGTCTTCTCGACTGTTGAAGACAGAAGTGGCTGAAGAAACGCTTGAAATCCATGCTTTTTGGTCTAAACGTCATACCCAAATTAAAAGTGTAACAGCTCCCATATACTCTGACACTCTGGGGTGAGCCTGATATTGGAAAGGCAACACTCTCAAGTTTTTGTTACAAGTGTCAGGGTGGTTCTAGGCCTTACTGACACAGAGTTACAGAGGCTAGAATGGAGGTCATTCTAGGTCAGTTATGTGGGTGTGTCTGTGTATTTGAGAAATGTTGTATTTTGTAGTTTTTTGGCTTTTTTCTTTGCACTTTTCAAATGGAAATAAAAAAAACGCACAGACATATCTGTAGAAAAACATTTTACAGATGGATGACTTTGATGGAAATAAAAAACCTCCATTCTAGCCTAAATAATCATGATTATCATTTTGGCCATAATCGTGCAGCCCTACTGGTAGGTGATAGAAGTAGAAATCTGTGGGTTGACTATAGCATAAACTGGGAATTGGAAACCACAGGTAGTGCTGGAGGAGTCCTGGCGCTTAACGAACTGCACCCTCCCTCTACAAATACATATAAGCACATATTAAAAATACACAAGCTCGCTCACATCCGTCCGTATACTTGTCACACCACTCCCTGCTTCCCTCCGTTTCACCCTGCCTCTGTGACTCATTCTCTCAGCCTCCTGACTCCCTTCTCATTTCTTCCTCCTGCCCTCTGCTCCTTTGTCCTTTCAAAGAGGCAGCTTTGACCAACCAAGATATGAAAGGGAAAAGGTATATTTATTCTTCCCGAAAAGGAGCCTTTTTTGTCCTTGTGAAGCAGGTCTATAAATAGCATGCTGAACCCTGAGTGCGGTGCAGGCTGCATGGAAAATAGCATGAAGCTTCAGCATTACACAACAGTAAAAAACAGGCTGCCAAACTGTATCAGAACGGACACACATGGAGAATTAATACCACTTACAGTGCAGGCCCTAGGGCAGGTCAAGATGTGGGCAGACATGGAGACTGACAGGACAAACCAATCACAGCTGCAGGGCGGAGATTTGCTGGGAGAAAGACATTTGCACATTGCACAGTCTAGACTAAGCATGGGTGTGGAATCACACATGCTTAATGTGTAATTGTGTGTGGGTCTGTCAGTCGAGCACGTACGGAAGCCATTCCAATAGTGTCTGTGTGGTGTTTGTTGAATGACGTAAGCATAGAAAATGTGTGTGTGGATGACTGGAAGTGCATACGTGGCCGTGAGTGTGTGTGCCTTGTTGCTGCAGACTGAATGGAGGATTACACATGCACAGGATGTAGCGCCAAAAGAGAGAAAATGCTCCTCTCCATTCCCAGCAGCAGAGGAGGAGCGGGCCGCGTTGAGTACACATCACACATGCAGTGCACAGAACACCAGCAGTTGTGCTGTGAGTCTTACTATATCAGAGGAGGTCTATTCCATAAATTCAAACTCTAACCAATATGAATTGCCTAGTTGCAAAACTGATATGCATTAACACATTTTAAGTTGCAATAATGTAATGTAATGTAATTAATATAAACCACTTTTTTCATGTCCAAATATAAATCAAAACATTAGGCTACTGTATCCTCTGAGGTTACAGAGTTCAGTGTTGTCCTTTACAGAAGAAAGAGAAGATGCAGTATGTCAAATAGAGAAGGTGCCACTGTGAGGGGACATCAACAGCAAAAGGACATTCAGATATATCAGTGGGGCCATCATAAATACAGATGCGTGGGAAATGAAAGCGGCACGTAACCTTATGTGAACTGGCTAGGAGAAACACTGAAATAGAAGAACATTTTTTTTATTCTCAGTGAGTGAAGGTTTTTCAAGTCACATTAGAATGAAATTAGAGATGCACCGATAGAGCGGCCGGTGACCGGAATTTGCCGGTTTTCACGTGCTTGGCCATGACCGGCGACCGGCAGGTCAGTCTGACATATGCTGATTTCATGCCGGTCAACGCTCCAAATAACTGACAACATAAGTTCTACCAGTTACAGTTCTCAAGGACGCACGCACACACAGATGCGACAGCACAGTCTCTTAGAAAGTAGTGTTTGCTCGTTACTTCTTAAAAAAGTAATCCGTTACTTTACTTAGTTACCCCTTATGGAAAGTAACTTTTTACTTTACTCGTTACTTTTAAAAGCAGGGGTCTCTGGCAGAGACTGAAGTTAATTATACAAAATCTATCTTTGACCATAAATCCCATCTCTGGTGTATCAGTTAAGTGTCTGAACTCCACTGCAGGCTGGATTCTCTCCTCACAGAGGGACGGCTGAGTCATTATGAACGAGTCCAGCGTGGATTGAATGCTCATAAGCAGGTCATTGGCGTTACATGGTGTTAGTGTAAACTATGTAATGTCTGTATCGGCTTGTACCGGTCGCGCAGCCACGATGGTCCGTGCATTGTCGTAGACACATGCAGCCTCTTTTCTGGAAATCCTTGCGTGTCCGTGCAACCGACACAAATCCACAGCGGTCCGCTGCGTGTATGTTTGAGGCCATCTCCACCGCCTCCATCTGTGAGGTAGAGGGCGACCGATAAGGGTTTTCTCTGGCCGATGCCAATCTTTAGAAATCAGGGTCAGCCGATGGCCGATAAATGCTGCAGATTTATTTTGGCCGATATTTGGCCGATAAGTGCTTGTTTTTAAACCTCTATTTGAAAGATAAAATGTAACACTAATATACACAGAATTTCTCAACAAAAACATGTATTGAACACTTCACCAATCTACACTTGTAGGCTATACTTCAAAACGTATTGTAGCCTATATTGTATAAACAATGTTTGAAAAATGTATTAAACGAAACAGGTAAGAAGAAAATAAACTTTGTCAAATAAACTTTTCAATTAAAAAATAAAGTTTAGTGCACTTAGGAGCATTTATTAAACTTCTGAGAATACAAATCTACAAGCTTCACAGAAAGTGACATGTTATTAATCTCAACGCTATTTCCTCCTAAGACTAGGACTATCTAAAGTCACTTCTTGTTCACCTTGTTTGTTAGATTATTGTTCATTTGTTGAAGTGTTTTATCTGTGTTTTGGGGATCCTACTGTTACATGTCCTGTTGCACTCATTAGGATCTTATCTGAGCAGATTACTGTCATTCAAACAACTCTTAGTTGGAATTTAAAACTCGTCCAGAAATTCGTGCTCGAGTCCATAGATGCAGTTAATGGATACAGGCACGATTAGCTCCGTCAGCGGTTAGCTCCGTTAGCGGTTAGCTCCGTCAGCGGTTAGCTCAGTTAGCGGTTAGCTCCGTCAGCGATTAGCTCAGTTAGCGGTTAGCTCCGTCAGCGATTAGCTCAGTTAGCGGTTAGCTCCGTCAGCGGTTAGCTCCGTCAGCGGTCAGCTCCGTTAGCGGTTAGCTACAGTTAGCTCCGTTATAGGAGTGGATGAGACTGCCACGGACAGGGGTAAGAACCAGACTCTGATAAATGACATTCGGGGAGCTTCCACAGTGGTGTAGCCGCGGTGTTTTTTACGGTTTTATTAGTACAGTTAATCCCAAGGCAGGAACACCAGCAACACTCTACTACTAACGGTAGCTCTGAGCCTGAAGGGACTGGAGACACACGGCGCTGACTTCACGAGGGGAGGGGCTGGAGGCAGCTGGTCTGGATGCGTTGTAAAAAATGTCGCCTCTTCATGTTTTTAACACTAGGCTGCCCGCAGATGCGCCTGCCTATTAATCGGCTTGATATACTGGGATATTGGCCGATGACGATTAATCGGTCGACCTCTACTGTGAGGTTGTCAGCTTTGTGTCTGCCTGGCTCAGAGCGCCGTCTAGTAAAAAGCTACGAATCTTAAAACGCTCTCAAAAGTTAGCTTTGGCTCTGCTACCAGCCTCTGTCACGTCCCGTGTGGAGCTTGTGAGCGCGCAGCTGAGAAGGCAGTGTCGCTGTCAAATCTGTCCCTGGGAAAAGTAACGTTGCGCCAAATTGAAAAAGGAACTACGTTTCGTTACCAAATTTTCAGTAGTAGCGCGTTACACTACTTTTACCTGAAAAAGTAGTTACGTTACTGTAACGCGTTACACCCAACACTGCTCGTGCGTACCCGCTCGCAGTGTGAAGCCCGTGTCGCCGCTATTCTCCCACATGTAGGAACCTGGTGAATTAACCTGCAACATGTCAGCTGTTTGGGAATTCTTCAGCGTGTGTGCAGAATATAACAAGTTTGCAATATGCAACACCTGCAAGGAAAGAGTAGGGCGTGGAGGGACGACACCAAAAACCAAAATTTTTAGTTGGATATTGGATGTGAAAAGAAGGAAATGGTTCTAACATTGCACTTTAGAGGTGTGTGAAGTTCCCACATCAGGAGTAATTTATATAGCTCTATAGTGATCCATTATATGTTAAAAAAATGTTCTATGTTCTGTGCAAAATGTTCTATTAAAGAAAAGATAGAAAAAAAATATTTGCCTGAGCTGTAGAAAAAAAAATGAAATCAGAATCGGCTAAAATCGGTATCAGCTGGTCAAACTCAAAGAAAATCGGAATCGGCCTAGAAAGTTGTAATCGGTGCATCTCTAATTGAAATACAGTATATTGACAAAGGAAAAAAACAAACATGAGAGGAAACGGTCCAATGAGAATCCAAGGAGAAATTCAAGCACCATTTTGCTTGCTCTAAGCAGTCCTTCTCCCCCTTGACTGACCTTCTATTACAACTGAAACACAACATGCAATCGTGCTACACCTCAGCTCTCACCACTCACTGTATACAGCACCTACAGTTTGCCAAGCTAGGCTAACATTAACTCCATCTACCGCCGTCATGCTACACAGGCGCTGGGCCAATATTTACCCAGTGATAGGAACAACTTGAAGATAAGATAGATAACACTGAGGTGGCAGCACCAGGCCAGTCAATAACATACATACCTGTTTCACACATCGACCTCGAACTATGAGAAGAACGACAGACAAAAAAAAACAAAAGCTGTCTGCCCCACAGTTACCTTGTTGTGGTGAAAGCACTGGTCTTGCTGTCACATGGCCATGAGGCATGCTCGTTTTTAGTAATCATTACACCGACTGGGAGGATGAGGGAGGGAAAACAGAGGCAGGTGTCTGGAAGGGAACATGTTTACATGTTCTAACCTGTATTTTGTTAGCATGCTTGACCGATCTAACTATGAGGATGAGGTAGTTCCAAAAAGGGAACTACAGTAGTGTGGAAGTGGTTTGGTTACAAAATATCAGATGTACAACAAATAGGGTTGGGTACCGAAATGCGGTGCCAATAGGGCACCGGTTCCAACGTAAACGGTAGTAATGAGACTGAATAAGAACGAAAATTTCGGTGCCTGACTTTTTTTTTTTACCGCCCCGTGGTGTTCCGGCATCAACTTGCGTGACATCAGTGCCACTACTCAGCACACTTGTCGATCAGAACTGATAGTGAGAGGATCAATGAAGATGCCGAAGGCAAAACGCTCCAAGGTTTGGCTGCATTTCACGTCTAAGGATGAAGACTCTGTGTGCGACATGCAACAGATGCCTTAAACCAATGTCATGCAAGGGAGGTAACATGTCGAATTTGATCAAACATCTGGCGACGCATGGAGTTTATTTAAAAGTCGAACAATGCACCGTGTTCGATAACCTACGTGACGCAAGGCAAAGAAGGAGAGTCCCGGCCCTGCCAGTGTGGTGATGGACATCACAGATGATGATGATGATGATGATGACGACAGCAGCCGTTCCTCTTCGGGTAAGTCTAGTAATTTAATGCCAACCGCAAATCTTGCATATCAAGTAGGCTAGCAAACACCGTTGCCATCCAACAGTGTGTGTGACAACGTGTGCTATGTCCTATACTTCCACTCAGTGTCCGCTGACTTTCGGCTTAATGTGAAACTTATAACAAGTGGTGTATGTATACTACTGGTCAAAAGTTTGGGGTCACTTAGAAATGTCCATTCCACTTCATTTCAGACAGAATACCAGCTGCATTGTTTTTTTAATCAGGGCAGCAGTTTTCAGATTACATTATGTGCTTACATAATTGCAAAAGGGTTCTCGACTGTTGTATAAAGAAGTGTCTGACCTTTAATGCAATATCTACATTGCCCATTATCAGCAACCATTCATCCCATGTTCCAAAGGCACATTCTGTTTACTAATCTGATATCATTTTAAAAGGCTAACTGAGAAAACATTGCAGTACCCTTTTGCAATTATGTAAACACATAATGTAATCTGAAAACTGCTGCCCTGATTTAAAAAACAATGCAACCGATCTCAGCTGGTATTCTGTCTGGAATGGAGTGGAATGGAAATTTCTAAGTGACCCCAAACTTTTGACCGGTAGTGTATGCAAAATGTTTTAACTAAGTATCAACACTAGATTTAGAAGGCGCAATTTTGCAATTACACAGGGACGCAACAGATAGGTTAGCTAAAGATTGTAGTAGTGTTCGAGGTACACGCGATACACGAGGCTATACTGTGTGTTACTGCTCAGTGTCAGATATTTCCTTGCTTAAAGTAAAAGTCATAATACAATATTGTTTTATTAGATATTATGTAAATGCAAATTTTTATTTTATATTGGTTTATTTATTATTACCATATGTTACTTGTATTTATATTGTTTAAAGATTTAAGTTAATATTGTGTTCAATTTGGCCCTGGAAATAAAAGGGTATTGTTTTTTGACAAAGTGTGTGCGGTTTCGTTGTTTTAAGTACCGGTTCGAGAACCGTTTAAGCACCGGAACTGTTTAAAAGAATACCGAGTAGGTACCGGTATCGGATAAAACCCAACAGATACCCAACCCTAACAACAAACTATGGTAATATGTAAGAAGTGCAAGAAAACATCAAAAAGGGGGCAATACAACTAACTTATTGTACCACCTCAAAGAGAAAAACAAGGTATTCATATGTCTAAGGGTAACAGTTTGCCTTCAAATAGGTATAGGTAAATAGGTATAGAAGTACACCACTCTTAAACAGGACTCAGTACCTAAGTTTCCATCCACTTGTCAATCGAATTATCTGAAGTTCGGTAAAAATACTCATGTGAATAAAGCCGGTGAAAGTGTGTTGCCATCCAACAGCTTTAAAGCAAATAAAAACCTGTACCTAATAACGTCACATGCTGTTTTACAGTCAAATTGGTATATCGAATTGATTTGAGACATTTTAAGGTGTTTCCATTCAGTTTCGCACTGAATCGCAGAACATTCAAGCAAACATTTGCGAACAAAGTTGTGCTAGACAAAATGGATCGCGCCATCTACCAACAAATGATCAATATTGCACAAGTTGTAATAGTGCTCATGTGCCAGCTGATAGCGACATATCAAGCTATAATAAGAAAACGACGACGCTATCAACACATTGCTGTGATGATGCAGATGCAGGTAAATGCCCGACGACAACGGAGGCGGCCTGTGGTGTGGGAACGACAGAGTTATATTTTGCTCGTAAATTAAATTCAAAAAGTCTCTCGTCTCCTCGTTTGTCCACTTCCATCTGTCTTTGTTGACACCCGCCACGTGTGCAAACAGAGCAGAAATACTCAGCGGAAATGAACTAAAACTTCTTCGTTTTGTGGTGGGTTGCAACCATAAAATGACCTAAAACTTAATCGCAATTCATTATTTATTCGGCAAATAACGTTTCCATCAGCGTTTATCGCATAAGCCGTATATCTATCAAGATAAAATCAGATGAGACTGAACGTATTTCCTTTGAGTCGATATTCGTGAAATCAGGGCTCCAGACTGCGACCAAATGGTCGCATTTTGCGACCAAAATTTGAGAGTGTGCGACTGAATTTTACATCCAGTCGCACATGTACGACCAGTAAATTTGCCCCCTTTTCTACACGTAAAACGTCGAAAATTCGGTACCTGAGAGCGCGTAAGCTCAAGCTTATCTGTCCTCTCTGAAAATTGACAGAGAGCAGAGCTCTGACACAAACACACACACTCGCACACACACTCGCACACACACGCATAGCTGCGGACGGTGCAAACTACGTCGGCTCTGCAGTTTTGTTGAAGTCACAGTGAGTCACGGTAATGCTGATAAAGTGGTGTTAGTGGTAAAGTGTGGTTACAGTTTTTTAAAACTTCACGCAGACAGCGTTTTCTGCGATATGATATTAATGGAGAGATGAAAGCGGTTGCGGTGCTGTTGACGTTACACTTCCTAAGCAGGCACAACAGTGGTTTCTGTGCCCTGGTGAATGACTGACAGGCTGAGGTTGTAAGGAAAGGCGACTTTATTTCTAGGGCAGCTTTCAGCAACAAGGCAACTCAAAGTGCTTTACATGAAACATTAAAGAGCAATTAAAAATGGTCATGAAAATAAAACGGGCTAAAAAAGGTTGTAGGGATGGGTTTGGGAAGAGGAGGATGTTGTTTAATTAATAAAATAACAATGTTCTAAGTACATAGGATAAATAGGTTTGACAATACTTTTTACAACTGAAATAATTGTTTTGTAATTATAGAGGGAAAGTACCAAAAAAAAGGTACCGTTGGGTAACAGAACCGGATTTCAGGTATCGGTACCAATATTGGTTCAGTAGTAGCCTAAACAATGCATGTTTAATTTTAAGTTGAATTCATTGTAGACTAGAGCTGTTATATATATATATATATATATATATATATATATATATATTTATTAGGGATGGGCGATAGAGACGATATGCAATATAAACGATACAAAATTGGCCTATGATAAAGATTTTAATTATATTGCGATAATTCATGTTGATGACGCAATCTACCCACGAAATTTAGAGCCACGAGCTGCAACTGGCTGCAACGCGTCATCATCATCTTCTTGAGTAAACATGGCTGAAAGCGAAATAAGGAGCTGGTGAAAAAGACCGGTGCAACATCCATTATTTGGACTTGGTTTGGATTTAAGCCGCTACAACGGACCTGTGGTCGAGCCGTACCACGGAGCCTTTCATCAGCCTGACAATTTACTATATAACAGACGATTGGAATCTTGGCAGCCGGTGTTTGCAGACGTCGTACTTCCCTGCTGAACATACGGCCGCGTGTGTGTGTGTGTGTGTGTGTGTGTGTGTGTGTGTGTGTGTGTGTGTGTGTGTGTGTGTGTGTGTGTGTGTGTGTGCTCAAATGCGTTACATTAGGCTGCAGGTAAGAAACTTTGTTTGAAATATGTTTTTATTTAAAGTATCTGTGCATATTTGCCTAATACTGAAAGTATTTTCAGTACAGTGTCTGTTCCTTAACTAAACAGACACCAGTTGTTCCTGTTCTCTGCATCTTGGGTGGCATTTAAGAACCAAGGACTTAAACTAACTACGTGTAGTGCCTTTTAGAATGGTTTGCACTAAAGAGAAGACACCCAATACTTTAAGCTTTTTCTTTGTCAAAGTCTCTGCAACTAGTGTACTTGAATTTTATTTATCTGCAACATTATGTTGTATAAGTAAAGTTTTGAACAATAAATGTTCTCAAAACTACATACTACGTTTCTTTCTCTTTAAAAAAATAAATACATTTAGCAGTTTGGTTTTCCTTAGGGTCTATGTAACCTGGTCTGAAATGGTTCTATTATAATTTATATATCGCAATATATATCGTTATCGCAAGAGGCTGCAATATATATCGCAATATGGATTTTAGGCCATATCGCCCATCCCTAATATATATATATATATATATATATATATATATATATATATATATATATATATATATATATATATATATATATATATATATATATCAACATATATATATATATATATCATTCATTCATTAGTAATACAGTGGAAATTAGAAGAAATGTGAATATTTGGTTAGCATGTTGATTTACGGTGTGTGCCCCTACATTTTCTGGTTGCGCCCCTAAAATTTTCAGTTGTGCACTGTGCTCCTAGTGAAAAAACTTAGTCTGGAGCCCTGTGAAATTCAATCAAATTTTACTGTTTCCATAAGGCATTTTTCATTCGATATCACTTAATTCGGATAAAAATGTGTGGATGGAAACAAAGCTACTATCATAATCTCAACTTCAAAAGGAGACTAAGTGACCAAAAGACAAATGTGGCCTTGACTAAAAACTCCATTGTGTGTGCGCGTGTCCACATGTGCACACTGCAGAGTATGTGCTAAGCTTATGTGTGAGTCTTGCAAATTGCAATACTGACAGACAACAAGCCAGCTGTTGCTAATATGATGGCATAGATTAAGTCCAGACTCTCCCTCCATCCTTCCATCACGCCCATCTGTCCTCCCTTTAGCACCCCCAACCCTGTTAACCCCCCCGTCTCCAGTGACGACAGGACTAATGGATGGCCAAATGGCCTAGATATACACCAATAGGGTGGCACCAGCATGTGCATCAACAATTAACACTGCAGCATCCAGTAGCAGACAGACCACTTTTTTTTCCTTTAAATGGTATAATGGGGAGAGTGGGGATGTTCACAAGCAGATGTGCAGACATTTGGTTCTTCATTTGGATATGTGCAGTGCATTTCAACCACAGCCTCTGCTGCAGGATTGCTCAGACAGTGTTTATATCCAGCATCTTTTATATAACAGCATCCACCTGTTCAGTTGTCTTTACTATTCCAGTAAAAAAAAAAAAAAAAAAAAAAATCAGAAACATGATGTCATTTTTCATCTACTGAATCATCCTGTAAACTATTGCTAAGAAACACAATCAAGAAATGAAGAAGCAAAAGATGATATATATGTTCTTTCTATTAGGGCTGGGAAAAAAATCGAGTTGGTAGGTCAAATCCATTCATATTTTCAAAAAAAATCAATTTTTTAGATTTTTTTTTTTTGCAATTACATTTTTTATGGCGAATGGTGTTACTGTTTACATGTTCAATTCAACTAAGAGTTACCTCAGGATTTTTTGTTGTTTTATTATCTCAATCCAAATACAGTATAAATAATTTGGATGTTTAACAATCTTTGTTGCACAGGGACTTTTCAGTTAGAGAAAGGGTTTGCCTTTGCAATTTTGTTTATGTTGATGCACTTTAATTAAATACAATAAATATATATTTTTAAAATATATTTACAGTTCGCAGTTATTTTGTTTTAAATGGAAAGGGGGGGGGAAATCGAATCGTAAATCAAGTTTTTTAATTTAAAAAAATCGCAGATTTTTTTAGGGAAAAAAATGACCCAGCTCTACTTTCTAGTCATTATCATTTACAAAAATGAGAAGGAAAATTAAAATTATAGGTGCAAAAACTAAACCATACTTCAATGTTCTAAAAACATACAAAAGTAAACTAAAAATACTATGTGCACTACAAAACATAACTGAAACAACAACATTACTGGGAAGTTGACCCTGCGTTTTCCATACCATGCACGGCTTTATAGCAGCATGCAAAAACATGGCTGAAAGAATTTAGAATTCAGGTCAAAACATTGACAAAGCCGCCGAGTAACTGGCATGTTCATTCACCCGAATCTAGGTATTAAACTTGTAATAACACTGGCCTTAGGTCAGTCTTAGTAAATGCCTTAAGGCAATATAAATATTTGAAGTTGTCATAGCTGCCTAAGAAATGGGAGAAGTAGCCTTAGAAGGTGACATTTTTAACATTCTAAACATCTAAATATCTCTAACTAAATAAAAACAAATGGTAAATCAAAAGATGTAACTACTGTGTCTAAGAAGACACGAGGAAGGCAGAACTAGGTCAACTTTTACAGTTTTAAAAGGAGACTAATTTTGTGACACTCTGTGGGAGGATGTGTGGTTTAGTTGTTCTATTCTGAGTCTTGCGGGGGAGGGGGGGGGGTGCATGTATATTTTAAGGAACGCGCATGGAGAAAATGCCTTCCAGACAGACTTCCCATTTAATCTTACTTAAAATAGCTAACTCCCTTTGTTGTGTGAGGACTGTGGTGGTCCGTTACCATGATATAGTTTCACTACCCTACCACAATCTCCATCCTGTTCTACCCAGCATGCCCTTCACAGATGCTGCAGTTATTTTAACAATTTGCATCATGTAGCTATTATGTGACCATCTTTTAACTTTTTTTGAGGTCTCACTCATCCAATTGAGCATTTAAGCTTGTATGTAGTCCAGGAAAGTTGTCAGAGGTTATCCGAGTTCTTGCCCAGATGTCACCTGAGTATTGGGGGGGGGGGGGGGGGGGGGAGGAGAGGGGCTAAGGATTTGTCAATTGGGAAGAGTGCCTCCACTGTTCTCTGTGTTTCAGGTTAGACTGGCAGGAGACACAACCTCCCTTCGTACACACAGCCGGCTTCTGTCAGGGAGAAGGGAAAGAGCAAGATAAACATAGCCTGAAAACGAGACCTAGGATTCCCTACAAGGGGGTGGGAAGTAGGGGAGAAAAGATTAACCAACATGTATCTGAAAACAGAGCCAGAGATAAGGTTACAACACAAGTACAGATCCCATTTGGTTTATTGAATAGGATCTCATCAAGAGTCTCTCTTTGTGCTCCCCTGCCTCTAATATCCATGTGTGAACCAATCACATACCTACTTTGAGCCCTCAACTTCCTAATACAAATGATCACACTTCACAAAATGTCTGACCTAACATGCAGACTGCCTGAAATCTCAAACAAGAACTGCAGTGTCTAAAATTCCCATCGCTACCATACACTAGTATCTTTATCATTTTTGTGTTGTACCATGTATCTTGACACATATTTAGTCCTCTTAAAGTGATAAGAAAAACCCCTCTCAGTGAATGGTCAAGCTTAGTCAGCCCACCATCAAGAACTTATTATTTATATTCCTAACTGTTTTAATAAAGCAGCCATGTCCCCCTTTCTTAAAAAATCTCAAACCTCTACCATTCACCAATCCATTTCCATTTCACACACTAGAACCACATTTGACCTGGTAGATAGACCGAGCCAGCTGGCTGTCTGCACGGTTGGATCCAGGCCAGTGGTGGCTGTGTGTGAGAACCAGCAGGTCGAGCTGATGAATACAATGCTGCCGAGCATTGCCACTTTGTTTACATACAAATGCATCAACATGCAGACACACACTGATCTGACCTGGTTTTAATATCCGTCCTGAGTGATCCGATCCCAAGTGGACAGCTCTAAGTATGTTAGTTCACACCTGGCATCAAAATGCGTCTCCACATGTCTTGAGTGACCACTTGTGATCGGATCTCACTTCCCTGCTCTACAATGCAAATACACACAAGCATGTACATAATTTCTGTAAGCATATAGGCTAGTTACATGTGTATATACGTTTCAGTTTTTATTCTCACATAACTAAATCATACATTAGAAACCTGCGATGACTGATGAAAAAGCACTGCCTACAATCTTAGTCTGTGTGCAAAAAGGACAGAACTTTTCCCTGCGCAACGGAATCGCAGAATTTGATGATAAAAAATGGACTCGCACAGAACATTGTCCCAGTAACATAAAAGGTCATCATTCAGGTTACCAATTTAAGATGTACAATGTGATAAATGTAATTTAAGGGAGAAGCGTGCTTTCCTCCATGATGCCATTCCATGAGCACCATTTTCACCCTATATTTGTTCTCATTGCTGAGACATAAATCTCAACCTCAGTGACTTTGAGAATATTTAGACCTAAGATCTAGGTCCTTAACGGTAACCCAAGGGTTATCTTCCACCTTTTTTTTTTTTTTTTACCATCTTGCTTCATCTGAAGTACTCTGAAGGAACATGTGAATGAGGGATGGCTCACATCAGCTTGTGAAGAATGAGTGTCAGTAACCAATATTTGCCAAGTGTTTTGTACCTAATAAGGGACAACTCACCACTACCTACAATTTTAAGTATTTAATGGGAAAATCTCCCTTGTAGTAGAACCACTTCTTATTTGGATTTTTATTACTGATTATTTAATAAGTATGCCAATTCGGAAAACAATTATTTAAGTGTTATTAGTTTACATTTATTTGAGTGTATTTGTCTTTGTATTTGTTTTTCTTAGCACTGTATACACTTTTATTATTATTATTTATTATTTTTTGGGGCATTTTTAGGCCTTTATTTGACAGGACAGCTGAAGACATGAAAGGGGAGAGAGAGGGGGGAATGACATGCAGCAAAGGGCCGCAGGTCGGAGTCGAACCCGGGACAGCTGCGTCGAGGAGTAAACCTCTATATATGGGCGCCTGCTCTACCAACTGAGCTATCCGGGCACCCCACTGTATACACTTTTACTCAAAAGTATTACACACAGTCTGTGGGACTGGCTCAACCATTTAAATCCTCCTCCTATCACTAGTGAGATAGAACAGAAAAGAAGTGGATAGTGAAGACACAACCAGAGATTGGACATGACTAACTGAAGAAAGTAGGCTGGTAACATCAAAACTGTTGATCTGAATGTCCTGCCTGTGGGAGAGGTTCAATTTATTTTCTAACCAGGTGCCCTTCAGCAAGGCACTTAATACCAAACTGCAACAAGGAAGAGTAGGGGTGAACAGCAATTTACTTGGTATTTCCACTGCCACCCTCAGCTTCCGTGGCATAGCAGATGTTGCGGAGAAAGAAGAGACGGCATGAGAAAACCTTCCGTGGTTACATAAAAGGTGAAAACAGAATATATGTCATGTGTAACACATGATTCTGCTCAGATGACAAAAGAGCAGTTTATTTATGAAAATACCCACCTAAGAGTTTGACAGTATCAACAACAAATTTCACATGTAGCTTCCCTCCAGCTCTAAATGCCACTCCCGTATTTCCACTCCCATAGCTGAAAAAGTCAACGCACAAAAACGCAATGTATCAGCCATTTTTACTTATCATGTTCCACCTTGAATTATATATAAAGGCTATGCAAATTAGAGTCTCTCTTGTGCTCTACTTTAAGTCACTGCAGCGATTTAAAAGGCCCTGTTACATTATGATAAGACATTTTTATAGAGCTGAAGACCTCTGTGGCAGAAAAGGAAATGATAAGATGTGGAGGTTGCATAGAAAAAGAAATAGATACAGAAAAAAGGAGCAGAAAATGAGCCGGTGTGTGATTAAGCCAGCACAGGCTGTGGGTTGGGCAAAGTGTGGTACTCAGGGGAGTGAGTGTGGTGAGGGTATGCCTGTCTGCTGGAGACACAGGAGGAGTGAGGGCCTGGGAGGAAGATAGCTGCCAACTTAGACGTGGAGGCTGCCTATCCTGACTGGACAGAAGGAGGGTCATTAAGCAAGGGATAATCGATGACAAGGTGTGGGATAAATAACTTGAATTAATTATGCGTAAGCAAAGAGCAGCGCAGTGGGAGGCAGAGGATAGGAGCCCATTACAGACTCCTCAGACTGTAATATACCATTTTAATCTCACCAGCTGCCAAAGATGAATAAATTATGGCTTATACATTTTCTGAAATAAAATTTTATTTGGGCATTTTAACTGGCAACTTTGAGCTAGATTGTTTTGAGTTCTGCAATGGTATCTCTTGCCAACACAAACCTGCAGCTTCTACCGTCCCATCAACTCAAGAGCAAAAATACTATGGCTGTAACATTTCAAACTGCTTTGCCAGCTAAACTGTGGTGCAAAACCTATGAGAAGTATCAAGCTGCCTATATTGCAGCTGAAGCACTTTATGAATGAACAAACTGGAGAAAAAGGCAGATGGTGTAGGGAAAATAAGCCCTACTGCTCCTGGGAAGTTCTGAAATGAGTCAGAGTCTGAGCTGTCAGTCACACACCTACAGATGATGTCTGTATTTTCAAAGCATTGCAAAACATTTTAGCAGTCAAGTTAGTGCAATTAATCAAACTACAAAGCACGACTTGTACTAAACAACTTTAAACATGCTATCAGGTCTTACATAAGTCCCTGCAAATGCTTTAGTCAAAACACTTTAAATACACATCCCTCTGTCCTGCACATTAAAGCTACCAGCCATTCTAAAAAATAAATAAGTCACTCTTGAAATGGCCCTATTTGGTAGAAAATGTGTGATTATGGAAAGATTATGATTTGTATTTAAGCACTACCATACTATTATCCTTTTCACAATGTCCATGTTTGTTTATCATCTTCCAGGTTTCATCTTCCAACTAAAGAGCACAATGTGTTTCCCAACTTTCAGACACCAGAGCCTCTAGCAGTTTTTCAATGCATGCAGCATACAAGAGACATCTTACATCATAAAACTGATACTAGGTGAGATCCTCCTCCAGCCTCTGATCTCAGCACGAGGCGCGTGTATAACTATCCTTCCCAGCGAGGAACGGTGAGAGACGGAACAAGCCAACGTTCACGTCACCTCTCACCAAACCACAAGCCCCTCTTATCTGGGGGAAAAAAAACTTTTACCAAAGAAAAGAAAAGTTGGCTGACTGTCCGCATTGGACTGCTGGGTGCCCTCACAACCGAGATGAATGAATACTGCCACACCAAGACCTGCTCGTGATGTGTAAAAAACAGTCAATGGGAAGTAATTGGGTCAATCTGCTTAGAGTGAAAGTTCTGCCCTTTGTTGAAGTAGTCACTTGATAGTCGTGTCACAAGCCAGCACAGGAGCTAAATTAATGTAATGTAATGAGGATAGACTTTTTCAACAGGTCTGATATCTGAACAGATAGACTCCTGTCTAGATAACTCATTATTGTCCAGTGTTATAAAAAAAAAATGCAACCAGTGCTGTTCTGACATCAATAATAAAAATGCACAAACCTCTGGAACCATTTTATGGAGTTATAGTTATAAGTTGTGGTGCCCATCACTCCCTTAAAGCTGCAGTAGGTATTTTGCAAATAAACGCCAGAATTTGAAGTAGAGTGAGACCTCCTGCTGCAGATCTCTCCCTCTCGCCTCTCTGTCCAGCCCCTCCCATCAGACAAGCAGGGACATCATGCACCGGCTGCTTCATACAGTAGCATTTACGAGTATTAATCATTCATATCATCCCGGTGGCATATGCCGTTATATAGTGACAATTCTATGAGAATGACCATCCTGTTTTCTTTGTATAGCCCTTTGAGATGACATACAGTACTGTGATTCAAGGCTCTAGTTAGCTACGTAAAACGTCAACTTGAACTAGCCGCAGCCGTGAGCTAGGCTTAGCAGACTAAGCCTAGCTGCCTAGCAGCCTTGCCAAACTACTGGCTGGTAGGGTTAGGCAGTATATCAACTTTTTAAATTATATCAATATATTTTTAAACAAGATATGGGATGAGAAATTTCCGTTTATAATCAATATAGTTTGATGTTGCGTTACATGATCTACTTCTTCTGTAAAGCTGTGCCAGTTCATCTCTCTGACACACTCCGCGTAACCCCACTCTCACTCTCCCGCTGCTTCTGCCCGGCTCACTCACTCAAAACAGGGTCCAACAATGAGGATTGCCAAATGCCCCGCCCGGAGCCAGTAATAAGTTACAGCGGACCAGAAAATACAATTAGCCAGGTGCCGGTGCTCGAAGAAGTGAAAGAGCGAGCGACGTGTGTCTGCTCTACTCTCTAAGACTTCCCTCTGCTCTGTCAGACAGCGCGAAGACAGACACAGGCAGGCTTGTTTACTTCATAGACGAAATGGCGCTCAATCATAAAACAGCATACAAGTTAAAATGCAAGATATAACTCATTGTGTCTTTGAGAGAAACATAAAAGGTTGAGAATGATGACTCTTGTTATAGGAGTAAATGGTTCCTTTGGGGATTAGCTTAGCGTGTAGCCTACTGTGTGCAAGACAGAGCCAGTGAGAGATGGCGGATGCGCCAAGAGCAGACAGCTGTTGGCGATCGGAGCAGATGAGGAATTAACAGTGAAGTTGTCAAGTTGTACAACTTCTGTACAACTGTAACTAATGCACAGAATGAGTTTCAGATCCAACACAAAAAGGTGGATAACGCCACTCCCCAACCACCTGGGGCACAACAAATAAACATATTATCCGTCTGGCTCCCTCAGTGTTGATCTCATTGAATTACACTTTGCTTTGCTGATCAAAAGAGACTGCTGGGTCTAAGATAACATTAAGTACCAATAAATAGGCCTATGGTAATTTAGGGAATAACCCACACAGTACATCTCATTGTCCCATCCTATTCCTCTCATTGTCATCTCAGCATTATAACCTTAAGAAAGACTAAATATGTAATACAGAGCAGTTCTGCTATTAAAAACAACTTCCATATTTATCGTGTTATTCCTGTAAGTCAAAGTCCTGGTAAATCTGTCTTCTAAATTCAATTAACAGTTAGTAAAGGCTATGAAGTCCCCTTAGTTATTATAATAATGAAGTTTAGTTAGAAGTTCAGTTGTTGGAGACATTGAATAACTTGTGTAAACCAAATTGTGATCATCGTACTATTATTAAATGAAGCTGATGTGGTAAATTGGAAATGTAGAGAGAAATTACGACATCCTCCAACTGTTACACAACAGTACATGATTTTCTTAAATGATTTGCCCAGTAGACGGACACTACATTGTGTGCACTGTAAAATGGAACGCAGAACAGATAAGGGAACTATGTGACCAGTTAGTCACTAGACAGAGAGATAAACTATAAAAGTATTTATAACCATAATCTCAACATTTTAGTAAATCAAAGTTTGAATGTGTGTGGCTTTTGAGGCCGACAAAAAGTGAGAAAAAAAAGAAGAAGAAGAAAAAAAAAAAAGAGTAGGCCCTGGGTGTGGGCTGCTGGGTTCAGATTGAGACATTTTTCCGGGTTAATGTGTAATTTGCAGTTAAATCTCAAACGTTTCCATGCTAACACATGCCAAGATTAACAGCTTGGGCAAGGCTGAATCCAAACGCTTCCTGACTGATATGCAAGTGGAGTTTTTTTCACGGCTACCACAGTACAGTCTGTGACTATCTCAGGGCTGTACGTAATAGGAAAGCAGACACAGTTTCAGGATATCAAAACCAGAGCATGCAAGTTAATAAGGGACAGTAAAAATGTATTTCACACTATTATCATGGTTAAACTTTGTAATGGATCCTCGGTTCACATGTATTCCTAACCGCCAGTGTTGATCCGGATGGACCACGGATCACCGTTACACCACTACAAGTTAACTGTGTCACTTCTATCAGTGTGATTCAACCACACCAAAAGAAAGAAAGAAAAAAAAAAAAACATTTACAGTAAGAAGGGTAAATTCTTATGAGTAAGTGTAATAACAACACCTGGTTTCCATTAGTTTATCTGGTTGTTGTATCATTTCTTTGACTGTAAAGCACTTTGTGACTGGTGTCATAAATAAATAAATGTTTGGCGCTTACCCACTGCTAGTATCAGCTCTACTCGGCTCGGCTCGACCGCGGTGCCCCGTCCTCCTTTTTCCATTGCAGATTTAGCACCGACTCATGCGTGAGGCGAGCGCCGGCTGGCCGTCGTAGCGACGCCGCAGGAAACTGCCGTGACCTAACGCGACACACACACACACACACACACAGAACGTCGAAGGTGTGTTTGTTTTTATGTTGCCACAGCCAAAAGACACATTTTTTTTCCTCAAAAGAAGCTGGAGGCGTGTGGCTCAGTGGTGGGGCGGGCGCACATATGCCGAGAGGTTTACGCCTCGACGCAGAGGTCCAGGGTTTGAGTCCGACCTGTTTTTGAATTTCTTCCCCCTCTCTCTCTCCCCTTTCTCACCTAGCTGTCCTGTAAAAAATGAAAGGCAGAAAAGCCCCAAAAAATAATCAAAAAAAGAAAAAAAAGAAGCTAGAGGCAGCAAAAACAACACCGCTGGCTAAACTATTTAAAAATGGCGGGTTTGTTCAGGACACCCCCGTCTGTCGCTAGCAATGATGACGCAGTGATAAGTGACGATTCTCTCCGACCAATCAGTAGTCTGCAGGTTTTCACGTCACCTTTTGGTATCGCCTCAGCTCGCTTGGAACCTCGATGGAGGAGATACTAAAAAAAATAAAAAATAAAAAAAGTACCCGCTGGCAGGTCTCAGGGACTTTTTTTCATAATGGAAAACCAAAAAGGCGAGGAGAGCGGAGGCGAGTCGAGCAGGTACCATGTAATGGAAAAACGCCATTACTTTGCCTGCATCTTTATGCCCAATGGACAGATGTGCTAGACAGCTGACAGCCTCCAGTCCTGTTTATACAACTAACCAACACGCATAAAGACACTCATACACTTATCCTTCCAGGAGAGACCAAAATACACAGTGTGCTCAGGGTGGGAGGCTGAAACAAGAAATAGTAGCTAGTCATTACACTTCCCCTGCCACTGAATGAAAGATCAAGATGTAGTCCAGGCAAACTGCCTGTTTTAGGCCTTTGCATATCTCTCTGAAGTATCATTCTGTAGCCAACTGTCCTTGTGCAACCCCAAACATTTACTCCCTTCTAACCCAAATGAATCGGACACACCCTGTAAGCTGTTGATCTTATTTCTGTCAAACCGTTTCTTTCAATGCTGCACCACGCTACAACTTTTCAACAGTGACACCCAACTGCTCACGTGGAAATGCAGAAGAAAACAGCACAAATGTAAGCTTTAGAGCACTGACTGACATGATCAAATAGCTGCAGAAAGCAAGTATACTAAAAACGTAATAAAAACTGACATACACAGAAAGTAAATCTACTTTACACATTAAGAGACATGCCCTAATTCTCTCTTCTGCTCAAAAAGTGAGTTATCCCTCCTGGCAGCAGCACTGGGTGAAATGTACTCGCAAGTTGTGTCAAATGTTGAGAGTACATTAAAAAATGAAACCATAACCTTGTGACTGTAACATGTGAACGGTGACGGCAAACCATTTGATTAACTGAAGTTAAACTAAGCATATGCATTATTAAGACAATAAAGAGTGGGCCTGCAGGTGAGAGCTCAGCTTACCTTTCACCTGAGCCGCGGGAGACACCGCATCCAGAAGCCTTTGTTGGAGCGACGTGTCTCACCTGCAGAGATACAAAAGTAAGAGTAAGGTTCCACTTTAACTCACACAGTACAAACAGACAACCTGCCTCCCGGTGAATCTCCTTCCCATGCTCCTCCTGGTCACACCACTGTGTGAAGGAGGGTGGAGCCCCACCTGACTCAGTCCCACTCATAAGGGATCCGTTAACTCTGTCTGGGCCAAATGCACTTGTCTGTTTGCCACCTGCACACACTCTGTTGGTTACAGCTAGTCTCTATCTAATGTAGATTTGGAGCTAAAGAGCTACTTGAACAGTCTATCCTTCATCCAATCCAATACGAAAAAAGGTCATCGAAAGTAACAGTCTAACTGATATCACTCACGTTTTTTTTTTTTTTTCATGGAAAGAAACAGGATTCTATTCAGTGTGTGTTTACTGAGTCAACAGAAACACTGCAGGAGTCACAGCTAGCTAACACACACACACACACACACACACACACACACACACACACACACACACACACACACACACACACACACACACACACACACACACACACACACACACACACACACACACACACACACACACACACACACACACACACACACACACACACACACACACACACACACACACACACACAAAACAAATACACACCCTATTAGGACGTGAATCCAGAAAGACTGAAGTGAATGTACATTTTCAATCCACTTCTCATTTTGATTCTAATTGGTTGCACTGATAATGTTTATTGTTTACAGCTAAAAATGCTGTTTTCCACACCCCCTTCTGGTCTTACTTTTGTTTTCCCTTGAAATGCCTCTTAATTCTGCCAGTGCAAAGAACAATGCATTCTCAAACAGCTGGGATGTGTGATAAGCCACAAATCCAAATACCAAGGCAAAACAATACATCAATTCACACAACAACAGACACATACATGCAAACACACAACACATACATTAATATGATTCCTAACAGATGCAGAGTCACATTCCCAGTAACAATATTGTAACCACTCAACCCCCAGCAGTTCAGCATTGCTGCAGGGAAACGCTCACAAGACGTTATGTTGTCACATTATAGGACTGTTCAACATGTAGGCCTACCCTCTACGATACAGGCGATTTGCACATTAGAGGAATGTCTCTATTAAAGTTTAACTATATTTTCACCAGGATCATATTGCCAAACATGACTATTTTTGTTAAATCAATACCATTTCTTGAGTAGGAGAACTTCACTGACTAAAAAAGTATCCCCAATTCTCTGACTTTACCAAGGTGTTCAGTAAAAGGCCTCCAGATAATGATCTACTGGCAAACCAACAAGTGTAAAATGGGTTGGGCAGAATAGATGGAATCTGTGCCTTTAAGTCCTACCGCTAAGCAAAGGAGGAAGCCACAACACTTGAGTACGTCTAACCTAAATAAGAAGTGAACTGAGAGAGAATCCCTGAGCTGACAGGCGCTTGGGAGCCAAAAGCAAAAGGGGGGAGGCAGTGCAGAGAACATGTAAGCATAACGCCGATAGCAAGTAGAGGAAAACAGAAAGACATGGGGAAGATGGAAGGAAGGGGTAGTCTAAGACTGGCTGACAGGGCCATGGCATCTTCAAAATAACCAAAACGGCGCTATTTTCTATTTGCGTCATTTCTATTTACGAGAGCATCTAGGGTATTCTCCTACCGTGCCCCTCATCTTTGGAATGGTCTCCCACTACATGTTAAAGAAGCTCACTCAGTTGACATTTTTGCATATAGATTGAAATCCCACCTCTACTCATTATACTACAGCCAACCATAACACACCATCCTTTCTGCCTCCTTCACAGACAAACTTTTTTTTACTTATTCTCTTATGTTGCTGGTCTTGTATTGTTTATTATTACTGATTTAGTGCTGTTCAATTCTTTTGTTGCTGTCTCTGTGTTCCTTTAATTTTAGATGCACTGAGACCATGTTTAATGGTGATTTTACACTTTAAAAAAACATTTGATTGATTAATTAATTTAAGCATTTATCTCATCCTACATAAAAGAAGGATTCGTATGACACGCACAACATATGGAACAAGAGCAATACAGTAAGTGACAGAAGACACTGTGACCCATATGTGGCATGGTTGGATCATCCAAAAGTGGTGTAGTTCTGGAGTCCTTCCATCATGGATGGAAGGACTCCAGAACTACACCACTTTTTAATACACACTCCTAGCTGTCCTATGTCTTCTCATTAGGACCAGACGTTTTAAGTCTGTTCTTGCAATAAAACAAACTGCATGCCATGTAGAAGTGCCTGAATATGAAGCTGCATTCACCACATGACCTGTATTCCTTTCTACCGCCACTATGCTGTCCAACAACACAACAATTACCCACAAAAGTAACACGATCAACCCTTTAGTGATGGATTTTGGTAACACCCAGAGCCAGACATGTAGAAACTACTGGTCACTGTGACAGCTGATGTACAACACTATCACTTACTGTAGAGGCTTGTGGGTTTGCCAAAGTCTTTTATTTTCAAATTCTACTAGTTCGCTTCAAGTAACTGGGCCAAATAAATTACAGCGAGGGAACGATTAGCCACACTAGGCCTCCATTGAAAACTATATGGTTATGGATGGGTAAAAACCTGCCACATGCATATTGTATAACCAGTGCTCTGCATGCCTCTTTTCAAGCATCGAACTAAGTAAGATCTACATCAGGACACTGTGGGCCCAATTTTCCCAGCAGAGAGCCAAGACTGACTCATAGGAAGGGGACCAGGCCAGATCCTGCCCACTGATTTATAGTTGTGTCTCTGGCTCGATTAACGGAAACAATAGGAAGGGTGTGAATAATAACTTGAGGCAAGTAGTAGGTGCTCCAACTGGGAAAACAGTAGACTGAGGTAACACTGATAACTAATAAAAACTGGCTGATATTCTGACCTAAGATTTTATTGATCTATTCAAAATATACCAACATTTCCTGACTGTGATACACAAAGACATTGAACATCTATCCATCTACAGTTTTTTAAAATTCTGCACATCGCTATTCAGACTGTGTCTCCACTTCCTTAGGCAATCTTATTAAAACATTGTAATTGTCTTTATGTCCTTCCTTTACCTGTCCAACTTGCCCACAGTTCTTTCACCTATTAATAATATAATATGTCATTTTATAATTTTCCTGAGGGGTAAATAATGTACCTTCACATTGTCTTAAAAGACCAACACTTAAACTTAAACTCATACAATTAAAAGAAAGTTTGGACAAAAAAAGTGTGTGCAACAGAAAATGGAAAAAGGAAAAGTTTTGTTTTAAAGTGCTCATATTATGCTCATTTTCAGGTTCATAATTGTATTTAGAAGTTGTACTAGGATAGGTTTGCATGGTTTAATTTTCAAATAACAGCATACATCTGTTGTACTGCACATTGCTGCAGCTCCTCTTTTCACCCTGTGTGTTGAGCTCTCTGTTTTAGCTACAGAGTGAGACATCTCACTTCTGTTCCATCTTTGTTGGGAGTTGCACATGCTCAGTAGCTAGGTAAGGACTACTAGCCAGTCAGAAGCAGAGTATGAGGGCGTGCCACGCTAGCAGCTAGGCGAGCATTATAACGTGTTCCAAAGTGACGAGCGTTTGTCTCTGAAGTAAAGGCTGGACTACAATAGAGCTGTTTGGAGCAGTTGGTGAACAGTGTTTTCTGTTGGAGATGGTAAGTCCCTTTGGGCTGGACTTTGAGCTTTTTCACTTTGTAAACCTATAACATGCACAAAAAAGATATATGACACAATAAAGGAAAGGGGAAAAGCAAAAAGCATAATATGAGCACTTTAATACAGGAAACATACACATATGTATGATACATTACATAAGTATCAAATACATTTTAGTTTTAGTTCTCTCCATTCTGTTGATCTTTGTTGCCTTTTCTCTCTCTCCTGGGAGTTGGTTAAATGGCATCAATATCATTAAATTAAGTTCCCAGCCCCTGATGGAGATGCCTTTCCACCAAATCAGATCAATCACCATTCAGCTTCACTGTATATATCTGGATGGTATAGATAAGTCAAATCACCCAGTGCTTGGAGTTTGATGTGCGCCTCGGTGCTTTTACGGTACCGGTAATTGGAGCAGCCAAAAGGGACAAAGGAAGACTCACATTTCAGCATCATTCTGCTCAAAATGTTCTTGTCTATAAGCATAACTCATTTCACTGTACACTAATGTACAGAGGAAGTCAGCACAAATGATATACAATATAATTTGTGTCCTCGTCCATCACCTTTTAAAGTGCTCATATTATGCTTTTTGGCTTTTTCTCTTTCCTTTATTGTGCCATATATCTTTTTTGCGCATGTTATAGGTTTACAAAGCTCAAAGTCCAGCCCAAAGGGTCTTACCATCTCCAACAGAAAACACTGTTCACCAACTGCTCCAAACAGCTCTATTGTAGTCCAGCCTTTACTTCAGAGACAAACGTGGTCACTTTGGAACACACGTTATAATGCTCGCCTAGCTGCTAGCGTGGCACGCCCTCATACTCTGCTTCTGACTGGCTAGTAGTCCTTACCTAGCTACTGAGCATGTGCGACTCCCAACAAAGATGGAACAGAAGTGAGATGTCTCACTCTGTAGCTAAAACAGAGAGCTCAACACACAGGGTGAAAAGAGGAGCTGCAGCAATGTGCAGTACAACAAAAATATGTTGCTGTATGAAAATTAAACCATGTAAACCTATTCTGATATATAACCTCTAAATACAATTATGAACCTGAAAATGAGCATCGTTATGAGCACTTTAAACTAATAAATTAATAATATAAATGCTTTTCCTTAAGGCCCTGACACACCAGCCAGACGGGCCGACCGTCGGCAGAAAAGGCAGTCGGACTGATCAGTCGGGTCCCCGAGGTCCAAAAAATGCCTCAGAACACACTGAGGCGACGCTGACTTGATCGTACGCTCTGCGCGTAATACGTCTCCATAGCAGCAGGCGGCGCTGCTCTGTATTGTTTCCATTAACAGTCTGATTGTTTCCCAGAAAATGAAAACCGACAGTTTTCATTTTCCGTGCAGTTTCTGAATCTGTCTTCATTTCAGATCAACAAAGGTCAGTTTAAAAGATTTTTGTCAGATTTTGAGAGGCTCATCCGCTCACCATTTCCGGGTGAGTCCCGACTGTCCTGTCTCCGACTGAACATGTCGGGTCGGCCCAAATGAAGGCCGACGGCTCCTCGGACGGACGACGGCACGGGACACACCGAACAGACTCGAGTCACTGACCTCGCCAGACTGTCCGACGGCCGATTTTCGGGCTGGTGTGTCTCCTCTCTTAGAGGTTTGCTGAAATTTCCAATGTAATCCTCTTCAGAGTGAACCTGACTGTGACCAGACTGTGACCATGTAAAAAGTTATTTTACTGCATAGTTTTGGAGAAAATTAAAGGGGAATTAGGCATAATTTACATAATAACATTAATAATTTCCACTGCGGAAAACTGAATTGCGATGAACAAACAGAGAAATGTATCTTTTTAGATAAAACAGATGTTGACAAAGTTTTCATTTGGGGACATTATTTGAAGTTGGAAAAAAGTAATAAATTGCAATAATGAATAATATCGCAATACGTTTAAAATGGCAATAATATCGTATTGTGACCTAAGTATCATGATAATATCGGATCGTGGGGCCTCTGGTGATTCCCACCCCTATCACAAACAGTGGAGGGAGGGAGCACAGAGAAATGAATGCTTTGATTAAAGTCAAAGCTAAAACCCTTTATCCTTTCTATACCGAGGGTGAGTGTTACCCAAAAGATAGATGGATACAGTATCACTTTAAGACTGAAGTCAGATGACGGTCCCATGTCGTGGAAACTGCCCATGCTCTGAAACCTGAGGTCTTTCTTAAAGGTTAAGGTGATGCTTGTTCTCTTGGCATAGACAGCTACGACTGAGTGTCACAAGTAGCCTTTTAGTGTCACTTTCTCCCCTCACCTGACTACACCTTTAGGAAAACAGATACTACACACAGTACACAGCCTCATAAATACCATGCTGACACCTGGGTATTCATTTTCTGAAGCAACAACGTTTCTGATTTGTCTGCAATGAAATTCCATGACATGAAAACATCAGCTGGCAGATGCCAAATCTAACAAAGTCTGCACAAAGCACAATGTTGACCATCCAAAAAGGGCTTTAACAGGCTGACATTAAAGTGCTCATATTATGCTCATTTTCAGGTTCATAATTGTATTTAGAGGTTGTACCAGAATAGGTTTACATGGTTTAATTTTCAAAAAGCACCGTATTTTTGTTGTACTGCACATTTCTGCAGCTCGTCTTTTCACCCTGTGTTCAGGTCTCTGTTTTAGCTACAGAGTGAGACCTCTCACTGCTGTAACATCTTTGTTGGCAGGACTTCGCACACGCGCAGTAGCTAGGTAAGGATCACATCATCTAGCTAGCTGTTTGTTTCTACAACTTCAGTAGTACAAGGCAGGATTAGCCGGGAGACTTCTTCTAAACGAGGGCACAATTCCAACTTTGCGTGGAATACCTGCAGAACAGGGACATGTAAGTAGTTCTTTTGTAGATTATGGTGAACTAGTGTGTGTTCTAGCAGTGTTTTGCCATTCAGAACGAGCTAGCATGCTACGGTTAGCCACCTCGTTTCGGCTAGTGACGTAGAAACCGATTTTGAACAGCTCACGCAGAGACTGAAGGCAGGACACATTCAGAAACCCCTATCTCACTCAAAACGGCATGGATGGGTTTTTTTTCCAAGTTTTTATGTGTGTGGAAGCACCAGAGACACAAAATAATCCCAGAAAAAGTGATTTTATTTTTCATAACATGGGCACTTTAAACTAGGGCCGGACGATTTTGGCTAAAATCATAATCACAATTAATCAAACAAGTTACCTCGATTACGATTATTGAACGATTATTTAAAAAAAAAAAAAATCTTTTCTTATACTGTAAATATGTTCACGGTTATTTTTTTCTAATGAAAGAGTGCATAATCCTCTCTTTGTGATTCTAAAATAAGGAAACAACACACAGATAGCAATTAATGCTTATTTATTAAATATTTCAAACAACTGAACTGAAATCTACAACAGTAGATTTTACAATGAAATAAAAACGTCTTATAAAAAAGTAATTTAAGTTTTAATGTAAAAAAAAAAGTTTCCTAAAAATATAGAAAATAAATAACTTTTAAAAATAGTTCTTTTTGTAAACAAAATTATGGTAAATATTGTCATGCCATCTTAAAAGTAAAATATAATTTCTCTCTTGTAAACAAAATAAATTATTGTAAATAAAATAAATTATTGTAAATATTGCCAAAATATAACTAGTATCCTTTGTAAACCTTTTGATCTTCCTCTCAGGGATCTTGTCCTGTCACTCTCTATGCATAAGCATTTACTCCAGCTTCTTACTAAGAAACACTAGCATGTTTACCTTTTCAGGTTTCAGGCAGGATCTGAGGCATGTAACAATGTTTCCTCCAGAACTGAAAACTCGTTCTGATGGGGAGCTAGTGGCTGGTATGCAGAAATACCTTTTTGCCACCTCACTTAGATTGGGGAAGTGTACATTATGCTTTCCCCACCATTCCAGTGGATTTTTCTCACTATCCAGCATGGGGGACACCAAGTAGCTGCTCAGCTCTGCTTCTAGTTTTTGCTGAAGTGACACAGTGGGTACAGTTGCAGTTGCCTTACTTCCTTTGAAAAAACTTCCTAATGACCTCTTTGGCTTCTTTGCTTCTGATGAAGACGAATTAATATTTATGTAGCACCCCTTTAAAACACATGTAACAAAGTGATTCAGCACAGAAAAGAAAAAACAAGTCATTTAAAAAACATTTAGACGTTAAAATGTATGATCTAAACAAATAAAGAATATAGCAGCCTGTCACCACCCACAAATTCCCAGAAAGATTGAATATCATAGCAGTGGTGCACTTACCGATTGCCAGGTGCAGCCTGTGTCCAAAACACTGCTGCCGTGTCCATCCATTGAGCTGTACAGCTTTGACAACATTAGCGCCGTTGTCTGTCGTAATGGCCACAAGGTTCTCTTCTGTTAGTTCCCACACATAAAGCATATCTCTCAGGCCCTGTGCAATCATCTCTGACGTGTGATCGACTGGAAAATATGCTGTCTCAAGGCACCTGTTGCCAGCTTCCATTCATCGTCAATGTAGTGCAATGTAAGGCTCAAATATGGCTCCAACGTCCTACTTGACCACAGATCAGATGTGGCTGCAAAGTAAGGGTGCTCCGATTGATCGGGCACCGATCGTTATTGGCCGATAAAGGCTTTAAATAGTTTGATCGGTGGTCTCCATAAAGGCCGATCAGATGACGCACTACTCGTGAGAAAATGTTCTATATGCAGCTAAGTTACACACCAACCAGACGGCTGACCGTTGGCAGAAAAAGCAGTTGGACTACTCAGTCTCCCCGAGTTGGTCAAAAAAAAGTGCCCCGGAACCAGGGTGGGACATTAGCCTTGTATCCTTGTAATGGATTGGACAGTTTTTGTCAAAGAATGCTGTTGCTAAGTAACAATGCACAATGCTTATAGGAGTCGCGTTACGTTACTGCTAATGAATCCCCAACATTTCCGGATTTTGCTGCTTCATAATAAAAACATTCAAAAACCAAAATAACGGAGGACTTTTATTGTGAAGAACTTACAGGAAATGAAACCGTTCACAGCCGGGCTTTGACCACACAGTCGAGTAGCTAGTTTTCAGCGCTAGTCCGGGACGCCATGTAGCTAGCTAGCTGAGCTGAGGTACAGACGAAAGGAAAATTATCTGTTAAAAAATGTGGCGACATATCCCCGGTGTAAAGAGGCCCGCCGCGAAGTCAGCAGTAGCTATGGATGTACAAGCTGTTGAGGGCGAAGTAAAGAAAAAGATAAGGTACTTTTCGAACAAGTGGCGCATTGACAAAACGTACAAAACATTTCAGACCGTCCTGCCAACCTGTAGACATTTTAACGTCAATGTAGACTGTAAGGATGTTTAAGTCGCTTGAAAGATGCTGCTGTTTTAATCCTGTTGGCTCTCTGCTGCTCAGTTCTACCCCGCACTGACAACACACACACACACACACACACACACACACACACACACACACACACACACACACACACACACACACACACACACACACACACACACACACACACACACACACACACACACACACACACACACACACACACACACACACACACACACACACACACACACACACGGTGGATGCAGGAAAAACTGGAGAGGAGACGTACAGGATGACCTAAATTGAGGACAGCTACACTTCATACATCCATGAGCTACACTCGTTATTGTAGATCAATAAGTTAAAGTCCAATAAGTCCTTCATCAAACCGTATGAATGTGTGTCCCAGGCCAGGATAGGAAATTAACTAGCAATGTAAAGATCAACAAGCTCCTGACACATAATAAATAAATTGTATTAATAATTTAAAAAAAAATAATTTAATAAAGCAATTCAAAATATGATAGTGCACTTTCTTTTATAAATTTAAATTCTGGAAAAAGTGGCTGGTAAAAAATGTCCCCACCCTGCTGGAACACACTGACAGTTTTTTTGTAATTTATTCCGAATAAGGCTTTAGCTCTATGTTAAGCTCTAAGCTGTTTAAGGTGTGTTTCTAACAGAGGAAGTGGAATGTTTATTGTCAATAAAAGTAAACAGTTGACAATTCACAATACATTATCTTCTGTTAATTTTAATACTTATACATTGTTGTTAAGAATATTAAAATTAATATATGATAAATATATGACATGATAAATAGAAGGTTTCAAGTAGACCCGGTGATTGGTGATCTGCATCGGTCGATACTACTCCCAGCAATCGGTGATTGGTGATCGGCCCCAAAAATCCTGATCGGAGCACCCTTACTGCAAAGTGCTTAACAGACTTCAGTTCAGCAGCTACTTTTTTACGACATGTTTGGTACATGTTGGGCAGGGCAGTTTGGGAAAAATAGTGTCGCGATGGCACAGTGTGTCTTCTGTCGAGTGTTTTAACGAGTCGTTTAAACCCAGTGTGCTCCACCGTAGCTATGGGAGCCAAGTCCTTCGCGATGTACTAACTAATGGCGTCAGTTATTTCTCTCCGTTTTCTTGAATCCTTTTCATATTGTGTAGCATTTGTAAATGCGTGCGTTATCGACACCTGCTTTGTGGAGGCACTTGTTGCTGGGCGACGCTCCGCCTCTCTCTTTTTTTGAGCCATGCACTGTTCATATTCGGTAATGTGATTGCGCTCCAGGTGTTGAAATAGATTGCTGGTATTACCTTTGGTCGCTATAACAGTTTTTCTGCAGTGTTTGCATTTGACTTGAGTTTGGCTCCGGCTCCTGTTGCTGAGTTGACTCGGTGTTTGAGTTCTCCTCCATGTTGCTTCAATGTCGCAGACTGGACGGGGCGGAGTCACGTGACTACACACGCGGCGGCCGTAATATGTTTTAAGGGGAAAGTACATTAACACACAGTGGGCGGCCGCGGAAATATTAATAGGATTAAAAGACCGAAATAACCGACTTGGTAAAATTATGTCGGTTATAGGCTCTGAATTTCGGTTTCGATTATTTTTCAATTAATCATCCAGCCCTACTTTAAACCCATGATGCAATCAAGCCTCTCAGAATCACCTATTTCGTAATAAAACACTCAATGTAATAAAAGCATGCCAAAAACCTACATCAAGCCCTCTGTAAACTGAACACAGACATTGCAGTTTATCCCTTGAAACTACAGATTATCAGCATTTAACATGGGCTGTCCACAGTGCCAATCCCTTTCAGGGACTGGACAAAGTCCCTGTGCAGGGCCTGCCAGTAAAAACACAAGGACATATGTGCCTTTGCCTACTTGTACTGTAGGTCATTTGTAAATGTGTACATCAAAACAAAACATCTACATTCAAAATGAGCACAGCACAGACAGGATGCAACAACCCTCAGTCTGAATGCTCTCTTATCATCTAATAACACAATAAGGTATCTGTTCTGCGTGTACACAAAACCTGCGAGCGTGTATCATACACACACAGAAGCCTTACATATAACTAAACTTTGCATTTGTGTGATTTTATGTAAGATGTTTTGCGACTGTACCTACAATTCCCTCAAGGTAAAAACACTGGGTCCAGAGTAAAGCTGGTGGCATTTACGTAAGAAACCGCTCCATACATTGAGCCAGCGATGAGTGAGAGGTGGATATTGATTGCAGAGGCGCTAGCTACCTTGAGAATGCTCCAGTTGCCACTGCCTCTGTTAAAAGGAGAGCAGTTGGCTCTATGATGTTAAACCTGCTCTATAAATACACACACCATCTACCCAGCAGACTAGGAACTAACGCCAAGGGGTCAGGAGGTAAATCACAAAAAAACTTTTTGTATGTTAAAGAATAAAGACAGGATATTTGAAGATATGCATGCAACAAGGAGAAAAAAAAAAAAAAGGCCTGCATTTTCAATTGCAGTCAAATATCTCACAAGTGACCCCACTTGAACAAGTGTTTGAGAGTAGGAGACAATTCCCAAGCCACAGAACAACACTGGGGATAAAATGTCAGGCCGAAGGCATGCTGGTAAAAAAGGCTAAGGTAAATAGCAAATTATTAGTTTTCATATTATAATTATGCAAATAATATTGCCAACACTGTTCAACCTGTACGAAAATCTCATACATTAATGGGGGGAAAAAACAGCTTCCGGTTACATAATAAAATGTTGCATCTGAATCATAAATATGATTTCAGAGGTCTTTAAACAGTTACAGTTTGTCTTTGTCTCACTTTTGTAACGAGAAAAGGGAAAGCTGCTTTCCCAGATTAGTGTGGTACTAACACAAAAGACTACTGTCTACAGACATTTCACTGTGTTATAATCAAGGGGGTAAGCGAGCGTCCACAAAGCGTAGCAAGCCATCACCCGCCGTTAACATTCCATTGACTGCCATTCATTTTGGCGCCATTTTGACAGCGTATTATTTTACATCTGATGCATTTAATTGTCCATTGTTTATTTCTAAAGAAACACGACAAAGTATAAAAGGCTCCATCACCTTGTACCTCACATTATGGCTCCGTAGCAGATGTTTTTTGTAGAAATAGGCTAACGATTGTGTCATAACCGCGCGACTTTCTGTCGCATAAAAGACAAATTACAGTACAGTACAGGAGAAGCTCGCAGGCAGTTTCGACTCACATTAGCCGTTTAAGTTTAATTACTAACGTTAACTAGCATTTTTGTTAGCAATAATTAGCCTGTGTTATCTCCGTCTCTGCTAGATTGGGAATGATTGAGATTTCTCTTGGCACAGCTACCAGAAGACTTCCAACTTTCAGACACGTTGCTCACGTCACATCTACGTCAGCCAGCTCAGTCTGAGGCTGCGCAGTAACGCTCAGCCATCACCGGAAAAGTACTTCTAATATCCTTCACTGGTCTCAGTGAACGTCTACGGCATGGCTTTGTCCATTTCTTTAACTGTCTAAGGTTATAAAGCTGGTGTCATCATACGGAACAGTTAATATTATAGCAGTAAACATTGCATCTATACAGACAGGTGTAACTAAAGTCAATGATGTAATGTGGCTTTTATACTGTGATATCTACAAACAATGCCTCCATTTTGGTATACAGCATGCAGTACTGTCATATTGTATTTGTAAACACAGATGAGGTTTCTCTGGAAACAAAGTGATATTCTGTGAAAAAGGTACCTGTTTTTAGATATGAAGGCCAACTTACAGCTGTAAAGTAACTTAGGACAAAAATACTCTGCAAGAGCATGGGAGGAGAAGAAAATCTTGGCACGATAAAGGCTGCTAAAAGTGCGTTTGCTCTCTGGGGACAGAGAGACAGATTCAATATGGAGCAGTATTAGCCTAGATTCCCCCACTAGGTGTTGGGGAAAGCATTTCATATCTCAGGGGAACTGGAACTGCACTGAGCCATTTATCAAACCATGGAGTAGGACACTACCATTGTTAAGAGCAGTCCAATTCACCTAATAGTTTATAGGGCTCAGTATCTTTTGGAAAATTACTAGGAAGACGTTTCACACTCACATACTGACAAACAACAGTTTTTGTACAGTGTAAAGTGACAATCTTTTTCACAATATGACCTGCTTAGGAACTGTGTCAGTACCTTCTTTTCACCTTGTACTGATATTTTGCCATTCAGGCAAAAGCTTCACTTATTATTGGCATTCAAAACAATCAGGTGCCTTATCTCTTCTTGTCTCTGCCACTATTAATGCACGGCTATGGTAATGCGTGTCAGTGGTGAGACATACCAAGCAATCATACGGTTTGAATATTGAGGAGGCTGCAGAATTTGCATTATGACATGACAACAACAACTCAGGACAGCTAGCTGAAGTTCAGTGACCTTGTTAACTATTTTGTTGTCATTACATGGGCCAAATAAGCCATTACAACTCTGACATCAACATCTGAGCTTAACAGAAAGCAGTGACGATCCAACCTGCTAAATGAATGAAGAAGCCCAGTCAAATTCAGAAGCTAGGTGAGGATCTATTCATGGAATCTTTTGACTGGCATTTGTGCACTGCCAATTGTTCTCATTCCACTAATATCCTGAAAATGAAATCCCAATCCTAGCTGATTGGACATTTGGGGGAGAGACGAGAGATGACCTGTAACGAAAGTCCCCAGCTGGACTCAAAACAGGGACAGAGCAGTCAGCGTGTTAAGGCCAACAGGACGCCCTTGGGTGGCTTCTTGGGGTGTCACGATGCCAGATATTTCTGAAGAATTGCATTGTACCTGTGGTACTGTAGAAAAACGAGCACCGTCTCGTTTTCCAAATGTTGGCATTGACTTGGTATCGGTTAGTATCGGTTCTTTCGACATCCCTAATGGCTTCTCCTATAGTCCTGAGTCAGATCGACAGAATATTTAGCCTAGTTGGACATGGAATTTTACTACTTTCTGAGCATTTCTCACATCACAAAGTTAGGACATCTGTTGCTGTGTCTTCCTGCTAGAAAAAGCAGTGATAAAAAAACAGAACTAACCACCCACAGAAATAGCTCAAACAGCTCTTCACATTCTCACCACCCTTTTTCCTTTCCTTCATTCACTGCTACTCTCTCCCCATTTGTCATTCACAGCAGTGCAAAGCCACAGTTCTAGTTGATAGGCTTAGGGACCAAAACCATTAAATATCCCCACCTGATTAGTGCAAGGTAGACTGTCACATGGCATGACCAGACTTTGGTGTTAAGAGATCGGCACAGAAAACCTCCCACCATTATGCAAGCTAAGATGGGAAAGCTCAGGGGGAAAAATGGAATAGACTTTGATTTGCTTGGTTATGGAGGAGTAAGACTCAAACTAAAAACAGTAGTAAACACATCCATGATAAACACTGACGTACCGCCAAACGTTACATTTATCTATTCTAATTATAAATGTGGCTGTCGTTTATCTCCAAATCAAAATGACTGTCTGCCTCTAACTCTGTAAAGGCCCAGACACACAGAGCCGACGGCCAAACAGTTGGGCTGATCAGCCTCCCCAAATTGGTCCAAAAAAATGCCTCGGAACACACCAAATTGACGAGACGTAATACGTCTCCATAACAGCAGGCGGCTCTAATCTGTATTGTCGCCCAAAAATGAAAACCGGCAGCTGATTGGACAAACGCGTCACGTGTGTCTCGTTTCTCCGGAAATTCACAGCCAGACTGTCATGGCGGCTTGTTCAGAATACGATCTCATATTGTACTAAAATAGTTCACCGAAACGTGTTTCTAAAAACATTTTAATCGAGAAATAGGCCATGCAGTTTCTGAATCTGTCTTCATTTCAGATCAACAAAGGTCAGTTTAAAAGATTTTCGTCAGATTTGAAAGACTCTTGTCACGCTCATCCCGCTCCCCGTTTCCAGGTTAGCTCTCTCTCTCCGATTATACATGTCAAATCGGCCAAAATGAAGGATGACGGCCCCTCGGACGGACGACGGCACGGAACACACAGAACAGACTCGAGTCACTGACCTCGCCAGACTGTCCAACGGCCCATTATCAGCTCTGTGTGTCCGGGCCGTTTTTTTAATTTTGACAAAGCGATCTCTCATGTTTTTCCACACTCTCCAGCAAAATGCTGCTTCTTTTCCTAGTGTGGTGGCTCTCGCTGACCACATATTTAACGCTGTTGCACGACCACGCGCCTCGACAACTCGTGGAGCCTCTGTCCTGGAAACAACAGCTGTGGTGATGTCATTTTATGGCTCCTGCACCTCGCGCCGGGAACACCACAGCGACCATAAACCTCGCTTAATGAGAGCATTAGACATGGAGTATTTAAAGCCACACAGACTTGATCAAAACCAGATACGCAAATATGAGTAGTCTGTTGTTATTGATCTCACGACCTATTTTCAATGGCCACACATTATTATTTGAGACACACATTATTAATGACCTTCAAATGCCTGATATGTTTCCTCCCTGCTATTGACACGACTTGCAGTCTGACATTTTGCGGTCATTCAATATCAGACAGATTTTTGTCACAGTGCCTGCCGGTCTGACAGAGAATCCTAATACTGGATATCAGGCCTTTATTGTTCTGTATAACCCACTCTGAAAGATGGAGTAGGGTTGCACGATATTGACAAAATGTGACATTGCGATATCGATATTAATTTTTTATATTTTTAAACCTATGTAATATTACAAAAGTTACGGGAAAACGCCATCAAAATAGATTCATAACAAATTAAACAAGTTTTCTTAGAACACAAGGTTTATTTCAACTGACTGTCATATTGGACTGGTACCACATGAATGAATAAATAAATGATTAAATAAGTAAATAAATAAGCACCATGTCTACAGAACAGGACATGTTTTACTTGTTGGACAGTATGACATAAATAAATAAATAAATAAATAAATAAAGAGAACAGGACACAAATTTTCTTTCGCTTCTCTGATTCGTTCCGTTTTGTTGTCTCTATCTATTTCTTCACTTACGCTGTCACTCTGTCGAATTATGCACACGCGTCATGGGTACGCTCTATAGGGTGTGTCATGTAGTGGACTCGTGCGCTGACGTGTTCTAACATGTGCAACAAACTATTGCATACTTATTGCGACACTTTCGATATAATATTGCGCAACGTGATATCGCGATAACGATATTGAGTCGATATCTCACGCACCCCTAAGATGGAGTCAACTGGAAGTACAGACAGGTCACAGAAACACTGAGGCAACAAAGCAAAGACTTTGCAGAGCTTTGACAAAAAGAGAAAGTGGGGGAACTGGTAAAGACTGGTAAGCTGTCTCTTCTCCCTCAGCTGCGATTTCCCAAATATCACCCCACATTTCACTTCTAGCACTCTGGTAACCATTTCCTCCTGTGCTTGGATAGCCTGCTCATAAGCTTAGTTTGTTTTTTCAGTATTTTGAGTGACACATCCCAGTAACCCTTTTAACTATTAACTAAAGTGCACTTCTGTGCTATTCTCATCTCTAGCTAAACCCAACTCCACATAATACCACACGATTAAAGATGGTGAGCTCTTCTATCTTTTTCTGCACTGGGAATAGACAGAGATGGATGAGGCAAAGTGGCACTGTAAAATCTCCACATTTAGTCATTATCTCATCAAGATCTAATATTAAAGTACACTATAGCTCAAACCACACTGGATTTTTGAGGCTGACACCAATGTCAGTATTTGAGAGTTTAAAAAAAAATCTGATTATGATATAGGCCTATTTTTTTTTCATAAACACATAAAATAAACAAACATTTTTGATAAGGTTTTTTAAAAGTTGTGACTGGTACCAATGTCTGCAATAAGCCAATACTGGCCAATGTGTCCGTCTAGTTCTAATCTAGACTGGGTAAACCCAGCCCGATCTGCTGGCCATTTGATTTTGCCCTGCAGCTCAGGCTGGAGACCTGTACATTTATCTATCCTGCTTCCGTTACAATTTTGTGGGGACCAATCACAAACTGGCTTATCCACCAGGCGCGCTATTGGCGGGTTTAACACGATGACGATAGAGAAGCGACCAAGCAGCTTCTTGTTTACATTCAACATAGCGGCCACCGAAGCACAGCAACCCGTTGATGCCGCTGTCGCTGCTACGTCACCCGGATCGTTGTTCTGATTGGTTGAAGGACTATCCAATTGCGTACAGAGTCATTTGAACTATGCCCGTTGATCACGCCTCTTCTGCAGTAGAAAATACAGAGCAGACTCCCCAGACTTATTGGGACTTTAGCTTATTCACCGTAACCCCCAGAGTCGATACATACCCTTCTCATCTCCGTGCGTGTTGTAAATCTGTCCAACGGCCCCACCGCTAGCCTGGTTAGCACAGATCCTGAAGGTAACTGGTTCCAGCTAGCCTACTGCTCCCAATAAGTGACAAAATAACGCCAACATGTTCCTATTTCCATGTTGTCATTTGTATAATCACAGCGTGTACAAATAACAAGGTCATATGAGACACAGCCGTCTTCTAACCGTATACAAACTGGGAACTACGTTTTCAGAAAGGCGAAGCACTGCTACTTCTGCTACTTGGGCGGAGTGATTTGCACGCAGCACCTGAAGCCCTGTGGTGAGGAGCTGAGAGTTCGCCTGGAGTTCACTCAGAGTTACAGCACAGAGATGAGAAGGGTATGTATGGACTTGTCTAACTCTAGGGGTTGCAGTGAATAAGCTAAAGTCCCAAAAAGTTGGCGTGTTCCTTTAAAAGATTGAGCTTGGTCTGGTAATACTTTTTTTGTCATGTCAACACAGTTGAAAGGAGACGCCTATTCTCAATATAAAGGCTGTTTGCTTAATTTTGTATACTATACCACAACAAAAACTAAATTATATTGATATACATTGACATTACACCAGAAACACTGGAGTTGAACCATGCTGAAGATGTCTCGGCCTGTACTACAGTAGGGTACCGGTATTTGACATTTAAATGCCTACCAGCCTCACAGCGCTCTCCTACACACCGCATTATGTATACGTTGTATACTGCACGTCGCGCCCTGCATGGCATTACGTCGATGTTACGTTACTGGTATTATAATTTCTTTGAGTAATGTGGGGGTTGTTTGTTAGTAGCATTAATCGCTATATGGTTATTGCTACGGTGATTGCTCTAACGTTAATACACGCACTGTTAAAACGTTATAGAGTACCGTTATCGATCGTTATCCATTTTTGATTGGTCTAATACACAAACGCAGTCCACCGCTACACTAGACGCAGGTAATGGCAGGAAGGTTAACAGAATAAATACGAGGAAATCATACAGAGGTAACGTGCAGGTTCATGGTTGCCATGCAAACAAGTGACAGCCAAGCTGCAGCCGCATGGGGCATGGTCTGCTAACAGGGTGATGAGGTTGGGTTTTACTTTATGTAGCTAGCTTGTAACATTAGCCACTACCCGGGCAGACAACACACCACACAGACACATAGCTAACGTTACTACCACCACTGACTGGCCAAATTCCTCCGAATAATGCGAAGTTATGAGCCCCAAAACTACCGTCCGGAAAAAGCAAATCCTCCTTATTCTACCAGTTAATGCTATCTTAGCTCCGCTAGCTAACGTACGTTAGCACATAAAACATACGTTAGTTGAACAAATGCAAACACTGTTCGCTAAATAGCAATGTATTTCATCAATGTGTCGGCGTGGTGTATTAGGAGATCAGTTAAATGTAAACTTACTCTGTGTCGACTAGCGTGGTGCTCATACAGTTGTCTCCGAGCTTCTTTTCCAGTCCAGCTTCATAGCACGGCACTGTGTGAGATAGCTGGGTTGAGGGGGGCAGCAGGCGGGCTGTGGTGGCCGGTAGGAGTCGGCTGGAGGAGAAGTTGCTCCGTTTCAACATGGAGAGTGTGGAGTGGACTGGATCCTCCTGCTGCGGACCGTTCATCTGGCTGATGCTCCTGCTGCTACACAGGGCGCCCTGGCGACACCTGTGGCCGCAGCAGCGTACAACACCTGCTGCAAGTCGTTAGGCCTATGTAATATTGCCTACAAGAGCAAACATGATCCTCATACATTTTTATTATCACAAATGTAGTATTTAAGCCCAATTGTTAAGATTGTATAGAGCATTCACAACTTGTCAAGTTGTTACTCCTCAAACTGGAACAAGAAAACTTGTAATGGACAGTGTATTTCATTGTGGTTCATAAAGTAGCCTATTAAGATTTGCATCTTCGTTAAATGTAGCACTACACAATGTGATCATACTCTATTACACGTTGTATCATACTGTTACAAGTAAATGTCATGCATACTATTTTTTTTATCAAGTAAAAATACAGAAGTATTATCAGCTAAATGTATGTAAAATATCAAAAGTAAATATACTCATTAGGCATCACAATTGCCCCTGTCAGTGTTATACAGATACTTAATTTAAAGGTCAATGCAAGAACCTTGCATAGCTTTGTGGTTGTGTGTTCTTCCACTTCTTCCTCATTTGTCGTTAAATTTAAGTTCACCCAGTTATCGTATGTCCTATTTTAACTTTGTACCTGAAGGTAAGCACCATCTCTCTGTATACATTTTAATGCAAGACACAGCATAGGGAACTAGAAAGAAGCATTCAAATACCACATCTATTTTTAGATTCAACTTGTGGATCTGAAAGATATGAAACAATGATGAGTGAGAAATATCAGGCTCATTGAAGCCGACATGCTGACAAAATCTAATAGCACCACCATGCCGGGAGTGACCTGTGTGTGAAAATGATTGCCCTTAAAACACCTCCATATTGCACAGAATATGTAGGCCTGCTGTGAGCTGTAAAATTAGAACTTTTTGAAGTCTCTGTGTAAAAGGTTTTTTTCCTCATGAAGTCAGAAACAGAAATGGCATTATTTATTCATTCTTAGAAGGGGCACTTAGCTACCTGCAACCTCAATGTTGCTCTGAATAATGCAGAGGTGTGCCAGCTCAGTCCTCCTCTGCAGCATGCAGCTTATTCTACGGTTTGCTTCTTTTGATCTTTCCATTTGACTGAAACAATTCAGAAATAATATAGGTATCAACAGTGCAGTGTCTAGCGTAGCTGTCACACAGATTGTGCAAGGTATGCTTTTAATGATATTAGCTTGTAAAATATTTTGTAGATTTGTAATTTTATTAAATATAACATTATGGTGAGAGTAAAAAGTGTTAAGCTGTTGGGTTATAGCAACACTACCACACCATACATAGCCATACACAAATGTGGAGTAAAAAAGTAATAACACCTCCAATCACATTTTGTTTTACAGATTGAAGGGTACACACATCAAACATTCTTGCTCTTTTTTTTACATTTATTTGCATTGTTCCAGCAAACATCACATAAAACATTTCAAAAACATCCTACAACTTTGTGACTATTCATCAAGTGCTTTGAATCATTAAGTGCATTATGATAAAATACAAACATGGAATATTCATATCTACAGGCTAACCACACACACATCAATTATCTTGAAAAACGTACCTGCCTCATGGAAAAAAATCTGCCCTTTAGAAGCTGAAAAAAGAGCTCCTCTGGTGATTTTAACATCACAGGAAATGTCCATAGATAAACCAGATATGCTGCAGGAAGTGATATAACATGGTTGTTTCTTTGAGGAATGTACAATAGTAGAGAAGGACATGTATAAAACCAGCACAATCGGTGTGAATTCAAAGTACACGCTGGTGCAGTATGGATTTTCTAACACCATACCACCCCAGCAACATGTTCAGTTTTTTGATTGTTTAAGTTCCTGAGCTGTTGTGTAATGTGATCCATCGCTTTAATCAAAATCAGAAGAAAAACGATCAAAGTAAAATTGTAACAATCAAATGAGGGGTGGGTAGCCAAATGTTCCATCCAGTTTCACAAAGCACATGGCCAAAATGTAATCAACAGTACTGATCTCTATATATTAAAAAAGTGGACAGTGTATAGAAAAACAAATGCATCCAGTGCATTATTCACAACAGTGCATACACATACAAAAGTCTCTAAAATGAACAACAAAAGTCCTTCATTTAAAGGCATTGCACAGTTCAAATTGGTTTAAAAGGTGCACATAGAATTGGCCTGGTGATCTGACAAACATCAATAAAATATGATGTATTGAGTAACTTAATTACAAGGTAATATCATACAGCAACAGTCCCTTTTTGTCTTTTTCAGTTAAAAGACAAACATAATGGAGTGCCACCTACTGGCACTAAAGCATACAGGTTTTGAAAAGGCACATAGTATTTCTACCAGCAAATCATTGTACAAGGCAATACCAAAGGTTCAATTAATTACAAGTGTTTCTTTGTCAAAAGTGTAATAATACAAAATCCGACATATTACCTGAGCAAAATATTTAATCATCAGTAAGTCATATACAGTAGTAAACAAGCACAACATGAAAAAAACTGAGCAATACAAAAATCTGCAGTTATAAGAGGGAATCCAATTTTATAATTTACCAAAGTTTACATATAATCCAAATATCTTTGGTCAGTGATTATGTCCCCTATTTTATCTCCACATACAGTATAGCTCCCTCCATTGTCAAACATTCACAAATTTCACCAAATAAATACGACAAATACATTCAGAAAGCTACACGATTTTAGGCCTTTATTTATATGGACAGCTACATCCTGTAACGCCCTGCAGTGCCCTGTTATGACATGAACTACTACGACTACCATTTGTAGTCACTGTTCCATTATCTTTATTATTATATTTATACACCGCCTACCAAGAGTCTGGGTCTGCCGAGGTTTCTTCCTAAAAGGGAGCTTTCCCTTGCCACTGTCGCACTAAATGCTTGCTCCTGGGGGAATTACTGGAATTGTTGGGGCTTTGTAAATTATAGAGTGTGGTCTAGACCCACTCTATCTGTAAAGTGTCTCGAGATAACTCTTGTTATGATTTGATTCTATAAATAAATTGAATTGAAATTGAACTGAATTGAATTGAACTGAATTAAAGACATGAAAGGGGAGAGAGAGAGAGAGAGGGGGGGGTGGTAATTAAATGTAGCAAAGGGCCGCTAAGTCGAGGAGTAAACCTCTGTATTTCTGGCACCTAGAAAGCTACAAGATTCTTAACAAAAGCATGACAGCTCAAAAACATTTTTTTTTAGCACAATCTGTGTTCCCTTTGCAAATGTCTTCTCAGTTTCTTGCTAAGAGAAAAGAGAGAAGTGGAAGACCTGAGTGGTTTCTCGGGCCTATGCATTGTGGTACCCCTTTTTGGGAAAACCTTTTTTTCGTTCTACGTTCTCGTAAATAGAGAGTGCAGCGGGGTTTTGGTAGATTAGATCCACGTTGGTTCCAGTTCTTGATCTGATGATGTCCATGGCACACTGATTTAAGAACACATACTGGTCCTGCAGGGATGTCATATATAAAAGTTTACTGAGCTGAAGCACACTTCGTATACTCCTCACATACTGTATTTCAAACATGTACCAGCAAGTAAATGTGACCGTTTCCTACCTCTGTCTGCACCATGAGGGGCCGGTGCATGCGCTGATCGTGGACGATGCCGTACACATCCACAATATTTTCCCTTTCAATCTGGAAGATCAAACGGTCAATGGCTATGAAGGTGCCTGTGCGTCCAACACCAGCACTGAGTGTAGACAACGTAGGCACAAAGACAAGGGAGGGAGGAGAGACAAACAGAATATCCGATGAAGTGTTTTTTTTTATTTCTGAAACGGTTATATACAGTAGAATTGAAGGCAACGGAGTGTGTGTGTTCTGTCGGACCTGCAGTGGACCACAGTAGGAGAGTGTCTGGAGTATTGGTCCATGTGTTCTCTGACCAAGTGTCTGAAGCTGATGAGGAGCTCGGTGGTTTGTGGTACGCCATGATCTGGCCAGGCTGTGAAGTGGAAGTGACGCACTGAACGGGTCTCTGCTGTTTTCACCTGAAGGACAAACATGCACACATAGTTGTGAGGAAAAAATCAATGTGTAGGCTACAGACACATTTGAAAATGCTGTAAAAAGTGTATGATTTCATTCAATTACAGCCACTGGCTGGGATGCAGAGAAACACATTTTCACAATTACTGACAAGTTAGATCACGGTGCATTGGCTCAGAAGGTAACTGGATAACTAGGTAACTTTTTTTTAATTGTAATTTATTGGTTGCAAAGATTCATGTTTTGTGAAATGCGTCTTTTCATCAGACTGCACATTCTTGAGATTATTGACATCACATTCTTGAGAGTTCAGTATAGTGTTGTTTGTTCACTCATAGAGCTGATATGTACAATTTTTCCAAACTAAAGGTGTTAAATAAGCACTAATGGGTGATAACTTTTCCAAACTAAAGGTGTTAAATAAGCACTAATGGGTGATGACTTCTACTGACACACAGTGTTGATTTTCACCCTCTTCCAAAGATTTTTTCTTTGGACACTTACATTTTTTATGTCAAAGTCCCTGATGGTCCAGTCTTCAAGTGGTATCTCAGAGGTTGTTGTTACCGTGATGTTTTCAAAGTGCTTGGTGCCATGATCCCAGTATTGCTCGCATTTTACCTTAAAAAAAAAAAAAGACAATTGTTTAGTTGTCACAGACTGCAAGTATTCATTTTCAGAATATAGAAAGCTACATTACATTCGGTAATACCACTATTTAAAGTGCAGGTACATTTTAAAGAGAAAACCTTTTTTTCATTTTATGAGATTTTTAAACCAGCAAGGCAACACTGATATTTGTGTCAATCAGCTGTGGTGCTTCTTTTAAAGTGTTTATAATAGCACTCTGTGAGATGTGGAAATTCATCATACTTTTCATTTCATTTTCTTTCTTATTAACCTGGTACAACGTTTTAGTGGTCAGGTCATACAATGTTTATGAATCGCTGTTTATGGAGATGAACTACTTTAAATCAAAAGGTGCTGTAGGTAGGATTGTGAAGATCCAGGACTTGAACAACAGAACTAAATTTGAACATCGACAACTTCTAAGTCCCTCCCCCGTTTCTGCTAAAGCCCAAAACGGTCTCCTAAGCCCCTCCCCCCACAAGGGAGAATGAATGTGTGTGCATGAGCAGTGATTGACACGCAGTTAGACACCCCCCTGGCCCTGATTGGTGCATCTGAACAGGGAGCGGTGGGTTTTTGCAAATCGCACTACAGGCTGTAGGTGGTGCTACAGATTTGTTTTTCTAAAGTACCAGCTTCATGTAGTTCTACTGGAACATAGAGTCAGTTTCAGCAAATATGACAGAAAGTTAGTTTTATAAGTCTTACCTACTGCACCTTTAATTAAGCAATCATAATGTAATGCATTAACTTTCCGCAACATGTTTACATAAAGATGATAGCTCACAATTGTTTTAACATGAAGAATGCATTCATGGACTATGTTACTGATTACATGTAGGATGAGATATCAGACACAACAGTATGCTAGCTAACACTAGCGAAGACACGTGTGTCCATGCATGTAAACATGCACGTTGCTGCTAGGCATTGCGTTTGTGTTCGTACTCACTCGTCCCTGTTCATTACAGCGTGTCAGCATGACCAGAGTCAGTACGTTCTTCTCCCAGATCATCCTCCAGAACTCGCTGACTGTGCTGGGCAAAGGACCCTGAGCTGCGATATACTCCTTCCTGGAGTCGTAACCCTGTCAAATAAAACATCAGCCCAGACTCAGAACACAAACGTTCATTCCGTTTAGTTTTCTAGGAGATTCTCAAGTGTTTCCAACATCACTGGATGAAGGTGGAATAGTTTGAATGGCATGGCATTAAGCGAAAGAATGAGCAGATATTGTTGTTCAGCAGGATGTTTACTGAGACTTAAGCAACGACTGAGGCAGAGAGCTGTTTTAAAGAGGGTCAGTACGCACCGGCATGTAGTTAGCATTGATGTAGTCATCATATGGACTCCCATGGATAATAGAGAGTTTCACCCTAGAGGAGTCATCTGGGAGGTGAGAAAAAGGGGGTAAGTGAAATGAAGAAAATGCTACATGTAAAAAGGTTGTACTGATGCATGACTGTGTGAATGTGTGATCATTTGTGATTTAATGTCTACTTAAAAAAGAGATAATGATAGTAGATACAGTATGATAGGCGATGATGTAGTTTAAAGAGTGAGGAGTGTTATTGTCGAAAGCAGCAGAGGTTGACTGGTTAAGGTAACTAACAGGGAAGCACGTTGTTGTAGCGGTTCTTGGGCTTGTTCTCCAACATCAGAGCATGTGTTTTCGACTGAGCTGTACCAACAAGCTTCAGGTCCTTTTGAAAGAAATAAAAAAAAGTGTGATTGATGACTGGATGGCACCAAAAAAACAGCAACTTAATATTAGTAAGGAATCAGACGCACAATCTCAGCAACTCATATTGTCCAAATGAATAAATGGCATGATTCAATAAAGATTAAATTACATAATATATTGGACATTGTTTAGATATTGGTTCCAATGACAACTAACTATATTTCTTAGCAATAAATGCCTGCTATGGATAGGCTAATTTAAATATATATTTTTTTAATGAATTGGAATATTAAGCTCATGTTTCACCTCAAACTCTTCAGCAAAGCCACAGTTGGAGTCTGCTTTCTGCTTCTTGTAGTAAGCTTCGTAGTCCTCCACCCTCACAGCCACACTTCTGCTCAAATGAACACCAGAGGTCAGACAAGAGTCAGAAGTTATGTTCAGAAAAACACGGTCTCTTTATTTCATAATGTGGAACATTTGGTAGATCTGATCATACTTTGTGATTTAAAGGATTTGTACTTACACTTTGGCTCTGGAAAAATTAAGAGGGAAAAGCAATGTTGACCAACAGTTAAATACAAATTGTTGTCCATTTACTTTAAACGTATAATAAATGTAAAATAAAAAAAATTAAATAAAAACATCACCTCATTGAATGTATCTGGATGTCGGGCGATTCTTTGTTGGATAACCTAAAGTACACGAATAGCGAGTTTAGAGTTTAGTCCTATGTTTAGACACTGACTCAGTAGTCGTCGTTATTTTTTATTAATGTGACGATGACAAACCTTTTCCAGTAGATAATGAAGCCAATGAGGATGATGAAGAGAATGCAAAAAATTCCCAATGTTGCTCCGACAGCAATGCCAATGACAGCTAAAATGTTGACAGAGATTACGACAGAAAGAGGCCAGTGAGAATTTTTTTTTTTTTTTTACTTATGGGAGCATTTCAGAGCAAAAACCAATGTTGTGAATGTTATACTGTACCTGGGTTCTGTGGCAGTATAACAGGATTATAGAAGTTTGTTAGTGACAGCAGTGACCCTTGAAGATTCACAAGGTTGTTCTGGAGAGTCAGTTTGGTGAACAACACAATAGCAAATCTGCAGGATTGAACAAATCAGTTAAGAGACATCTCTGTTACTGAATATCTTAAAAATGTATTATAGAGAAGTTACTCTGAACACTTATTCATACAACACAATATTGTTTGTGCTCTTACTGGTAATGTCCAGTAGCGTCCAGAGCACCGTTAGTGTAGCCGTTCCATTTGGAGTCATCTCCAATTTCTATGTTCAGATGGCTATCTGCACTCCGCGTTTGGATTGGCTGTGTCCGATTGTTGACTGTTGCCATGTATCCTGGAGTGTTCCCTGCCTTCCACTGATGATAAGTTGTCTCCACGTACTTTAACGAATCAGAAGTGTTACCTGGACAGAAATTACAGTAATTGGCTTTTGACAAGGAAGTTGTTGTCATGAGTTTGATTTATTTATCATATGAAACAAATGAAGAAAACAGAGAGGAATACTTAAAGTAGGCATACATTAACTGATGTCCAGCAAATGGTCACTACAGCACTAATGGATTACAATAGCACAACATAATATTACGCTTCCTGACATTAAAAAGAGAACAAGAAACCTACCAGAAAAGGTGTTTGTCACCAGCACCCCAACTTGTGTGATTGGCCCATTGGTGCTATCCAGCAGGTTAGGGTCAATCTGAAGGGTGAACTTGTTGTATAACGTGGAAGTCACCACCACCAGTGACTCATAGTTTGGTGGAATGGTTGGATCTTTAAAAATAAATAAAAGTAAATTATATTTTGAGACATTTTTTTTACTCAAATACATATTAGTATTTACATGCAACAGTTTTGTAATTATAATGTTCACGGAGCATAATGTCCTACTTGTGATGCCTGTCCAGCAGGAAAGAGACCAAGGAGTGCTGGGTAGTCCACAGCTCTGAGTCTCCACTTTCAGATTGTATTCAGTATAGTGACGAAGGTTGGACACAGTATGCTTGCAGCAGGTGCTTATTGAGTTGTTCTCGCCGTTGTTTACAGTGACCTGGAAGCCAGAGTATTGGCCATTGGGTTTGGTCCAGGACAGGTTGATTTCTGCGTTTATTGTATTTGGCCCAGTACATGTAAGGGATGTCACTGGGCTTGCATCTGCAGCATCAAACAGAAATGAACACATTGAATGTAGCATTGTTCCACAGTTTTTTTTATATGTGCTCAGTTGAAAGACAAAATGATTTGAAAATATGATTGCAATAAGTGTATTGAAATTAATCAAGCTGGTATGACCATACTTGTGCAGTTGGAAATCCATCTTAGAGCACCTTTGGTTCCATCGGAGGTCACTGTGGTCACATTAAAGTAATAGCTGCTGCCAGGAACTAGATTATTGAAAGTATAATGTATTTCTTGAATTGTTATATTACTAATAGTCCCATCTGAGCTTTGCCAGGTCAGATAGTAACGATAGCTTTCCTTGTATTCGTCGGGATTGTTCCACATGACTGTGATGCTCTCCTCTTTTGTAGAAGTCATAAGATTCGTCACACAGAACGGTCCTGATTGTTTGAAAGAAATTTGAGCGATATAAATGTTACTAGATAGTAAAGGTGAAACATAAAAGTGTGTGCGTCTGCACATTGCTTGGGTATTTAAATAAAACCCTTACTTGTAGTGACCATGTAGATCTGAACCATCTCACTCTCAAAACCCATTGCACCCACTGTTGCAACGGAGAAGTTGTAAGAAGTTCCAGAAAGCAGGGAACCAAAAGTATGACTGGTGTCAGTAGTAATGTATGTTCCTCCCTGGGCTGATAGGTTAATCAACTGGTAGTAGAATGATGCATTGTACATCAGCGGTGCTTCCTTCCACCTGACATCAATGGAGCTGGTTGTCTTCGACAGGATCTCAATCGGCCCAGGAGGGTTAGGGACTGGAGGGAAGAAATTGCAGAACGTGAACTTCAACAAGCAGAGTAACCTTCAATATGAACGCTTAAAGAGCCATACTGATAGTGTTTTATATTTTCTATTACGTATATAACACAAAGATTTTCCAGAATCGCAAGCCATTTTTCGAAGCATGCCATAACTTTTTAGTTGCCCTACATGACTACTGTATATATATGACATTGCAGAAATGTATAATCAATTTACAACAGGTAAACCATTACAGTAAACATTTCATTGCATTTCATTTTTTGGGCTTTGTTATAAAATAATGCTGTTGTGAAAACTCCCTGTTTATGCAATAAAGGAAGCTCTGACATGTGATATTTAAGGTTGCTGAGGAGCAACATTATTTATTTGTGAAATGACCACACAGTCACCTCATTACAATACACTGACTTATATTCATTGGATATCTTTTGCCAATCAATAACAGCTGATTAGAAAGATATTTTTCTTGCATTATTGTCTTGTGTGACCTGTGTGATGCCAGAGAAGGGGCCGTTAAGTCATTGTGCATCAGCTCCTTGAAAGCACCATGCATTAGCTTTGCTCACAACTGCAGTGCCACAACAATGACACATGTTAAACTGATCATTAAAAATTGAAGTCAAACAATGTTTCACTGTTGTGGATTCCAAATGTCACACATTTTCAAGGTCAAGTTCACTTAATAAAAACCACCGGATGCCCACGGAATGGAAGATAGGCGATCCAAAGGGGGCGGGGGGGGAGGGAGACTGAAAAACTGCTGTAAAGTTTATGCAATTGTGCGAGTTACTAAATGAAAATGAAACAACTGAAAATCTAACAAATGTATGATACTTACAGGTTGCATTAGTAATGAATCCAGATGATGCACTGAAGGGTCCACTATATGTGGTTACCATGGCAGTGTAAAGCCTTCCAGCTGACAAGTTGTCAAACAGAAAGGAGGTACTGGTGGAGTTCAGGAAAGTGGAACTGCTGTTTAGGTAAACCGTATAACGCTCCACTTTCCCAAGAGGTTTGGTCCACGACACCAGGATTGAACTATTGGAGCCCTGGCTGGAGATAAGGGGTTGCACTGCCTCAGGCTCTGTTAATATGCGGAGGAGGAAGGATTAAAGCTGATCAATCACCATGACAATAAAAAACAACAACCAAAAAACAGAATTGACAGGTCTTACTAGTGTACTGGGAGGTGCAGCTTGCTTCCCCTTCGATGCCATTTGCTGCTCTGACAAAAACACAGAAGGTGCAGTTGGTCCCAGGGGGAAGCTCTGACATCTCTGCGACTTCTTCTGTGACGGTTTTGTTTTGGGACCCACAGCCTATAGTCCTGACCCAATATGTGTATACAGGCTTGTACTCCAGTGGTTTCTCCCAAGTCAGACGTACAGCAGTTGTGTTTAAGGTTTCAGGTTGCAACGGTCCAATTCTATATGGACCTACAAACAGAGCAGAAAGTGTTCATCATCTTCTTTTATATTCTCTCACTCTATTAAATATGCTGCACTCGCCTCAGTAGAAAGGCAACAGAGATAGCTAAAACTTAAAGGAATAATAAAATGATAAACTTAACTTGTTATGTTTTATTGTTATTCACTTAGGTTGTTTTGCTTATTTGGTTTGGGGTTAATTTATCTACTTCCCAGGTGTAGGGACAGTATCTTGGATATGATATACAGTATATACATACGCGTAAAGTAGGACACTGTCACAGGAGCTGCCTCAGTGCCATCTAGTGTCTGTGTGGTGACAGTGAAGCTGTAATTGCTCCCAGAGAGAAGTCCAGTGATTAGTATTTCTTTGTTTGAGACTACTTCAGATGCAAACATGGAGCCGTTGGTGGTCTGCACCACATATGAGTAGTACAGTTTGCTCTCTGGCTGATCCCACACCAAGGTCACTGCATTTGTGGTGATGTATGTCTGTGTCAGATTGGTTACAGGATATGGTCCTGAGGAAATGAGACAGACGAGATACAATGGATATGAAGAGCAGATATGTGTTTTTATGTGTCAGATTTGGACAAAATAGTATAAATAACGTATGTGGTTCGCCACACAGACATGAGGAGTTTGGAAGTCATGCTGTCGTAATTAGGTGCTCAATATGTCAATTGGCACTTCAGAATGGCCTTGATATCTGTCAGTGTTCATTTACAAAGGTTACTACATAAAAAAAACTAAGATTTAAGTAGTTAAAAGTACAATTAAATTAAAGTATTGTTTTGTTTAGCTTTATTTAGCATTGCTACTTAATTATAATTGAGAAACTATATAAATACACAGTTGTTTTCTTACAAGGCTTTATCATTTTTTGTTAAATACTATTATTATGTGCAAAAATATCTCTTTAGGAACTTGTCACTGTTACTATATCACAATAATAAAAATGATAGCCAAAATCAGAAAAAAAAAATATATATATAAAAAAAGTATACCAGTTAACAAATAACAAAATTCAAAGATCAAATTTGTAATTATATGAATGCCTAAATTAGAAACCCACACTTAGAAAAACGTTTGAAAAATAGAAGTAATAAGTAATAGCCGTGGTGTGATTGAATATGTGTTAACCACACTCACTGGTATAGTTTTCTGTTGTCACTGCAGTGCTCTGATAGTTCATCACGCCTTCAGTAACAACGGAAATACTGTAGAGGCTTCCAGACTGGAGGTTGTCCAGCAGGAACCAGTTGTTTCCACTTAAGGTAAAGTTGGACATGAAGTTGTACTGATTGTAATCCATGCCACGTGGAAAGGGCCGGGTTCCATTTAAGGAGCCATTAAAGCTAGACACGCTGAAGTTGTACTGATTGTAATCCATGCCATTTGGAAAGATCCAGGTGAAGTTGATGGACTTCACAGTCTGAGACGTCACCATGATGGGTCCAGGAGGGTTGGGAACTGAACAGAAGAAGGAATACTGTTTTGTTGTGCTAGATTCAGACGCTACAGCCATTTCTAAAATAAAAATTTGGCAAAATACGGTACAACATAAGGTTTATAAATCACAATGTCGATGTAACTCACAAGTTGCGTTGTGAACAGAGTTGTTATTCTTAAAAGGTCCACTTTTTGTGACTACTACTGCATAGTAAATCACTCCTGGTGTCAGGCCCTGGAACACCGTAACGGTAGTGTTGCTCGGATTCGTGCTGTTTTTCACCAACTGCACCGTGCCTTTGAACAGGTGGACAGTGTAGAAGTCCACCTGCCCAAATGCTGGTGTCCAGCTCACTAACATGGTTGTTGTGCTTCCTATGGCTATGATGTCAGTTACGGCTTCAGGCTCTGTAAAATAAAAGATTTAACATTATGTAATAAACATTTAGAAAATCCTTAGTTTTGAAGAATTGAGAATACAGACCTAACAGAATAATTCTAACACAGTTATGTATTCTATATGCAATTAAAATTTAACTGACCACTTAATTTTTCCACTTTCATTAGCTGTGCAGTAACTTCACCTTTAATTTTAGCAAGGGCACTCATTTTACACATGAAGCTCAGATGAAAGGAACCATAGAAAATAATAGTAATACCTACACCCTTAAGGATATTTAGTTTTCTGGTCTTTCAAAACACTTTTTCAAAACACATTTCTATATTCCTTTGGATAGTGCTGATTGCATTTTTGATTAAGCAAATTCAACTTTTTAGCCAGCTACATTTCCAAAGCTTTAAATACATACTTGTGTAACTTGATGTGTTTTCAACTGCGGACATAACGCCTTCTACAACTGTAAACACTTGAAAAGAGTACAATTTTCCAGGGGTCAGATTGAAGAAGGTGTAAGTCTCATTCTCAGTTGAATCATTCTGAACCATCTTGGCGTTCTGGAACGCTATCACCAGGTAGGTGTAGGAAGGCTTATGATCACTTTGTCTGAGCCACGTCAGCCGGATCGCCGTGGTGCTCACATTCTCCACTGTGAGGTAGGTCACTGCTTTGGGCACTGCAGCAAATACAGCAGAGAGTTATGTGAGACCAAAGGCCACAATAGAAAAAGGGCATTTTACATTGTTGTGGTATCCTCAATCTTTTTAAGTATATGGGATGTTTCTGATAGCACAGAATCCATGAATGCATGTTTAAATGTAAGGCCTTACTTGTGTAACTGAATGTATTTTCCACCGTGGATTCACTTCCTGTTGCTGCTATCGTCGTAACACTGATATTGTATCTAGTTCCTGGCTCCAGGTTGGGTACATCAGTGTTGTTAATGCTGACTGTTGTGTTTAACAGTGGTCCTGCAGTACTGTAGGGTTGAACCAAGTATTTGTAATACATCTTGGCTCCCTGCGGGTCTGACCATTTCACTTTTAGTGAGGTGGTGGAACTAGCGCTGGCTACAAGGTTAGACACAGGGTTGGGCACTAGAAAAATGACAAACAAGTCAAATGTTAATTCAAAAGTAATTAAATAAGTAGATCATCAACATCACTCATTATATATTTATAATATATGTTATTTAATAAACAGTAATATTCTTAGGTGCTGGCCGGATAAAACAATGGGTTGTTAAACAAACAATTGCATAAACTACAACATGAATTTAATCACTCCAAGTAATAGAGACACTTCTATTTCCTTTGTTTTTTCCTGTTGTACTTACAAGTGAAAGTAGAATTATAGACAAATGTGCTCGATAAATTCATGGGTCCAACTGTTTGTACAGTTATATTGTAGGAAGTTCCAGAGAAAAGCGAGTTTAGCGCTGTGCTATTGACCAAGGAGCTTATATATTGTACGTTGCCACCATCAGCCTGGTAGGTGATACTGTAGCTGATGTTTGGAGCATCCTCCATTAAAGCAGGAGTCGCCCACTTCAGAGAGAGCGAAGAGTTTGTCCTCTGACTGAAGATGATGGAGCCAGGAGGTGTGGGATCTAAGAGGTATGAATAACAGGTGCACACACACTTATAACTTGTGTTTCTGTCATTATTCATGTTGATTGGTTTTAATGGTTTTAACCCACAAAACTAAATTCAATTGCAAAACAATGTTAGAAAAATGACTCTTTGAGCTGCAAAAGATCTGGAAACAAAATCATTAACATCATTAGTCAATAACAGCATAGGTTGTTAACTTACCAGTGGCAAATGAAAACTGATTAGACATCTCACTAAAGTTTCCAGCTACAGCGGTCACTGTGATAAAAAAAATTCTCCCAGGATATAAATCAGTAAATAAGGCTGTAGTGACTGCTGTTGTATTGCTATACAAAGTATGTCTCTCATTTGAAATGGTCACAACGTAGTTATCAACTGTCCCTGCAGGCAAAGTCCAGCTGATCTTCAGGAAATAGGTTCCTTTTGCTGTAATCTTGATGCCCACAGGCTTTTCAGGCCCTGTATAATAAAGAAGTAAAAGGTGGTTTGGTTCTTTGTAATAAATTAAATACATAATATCCATTTATGATGTGTCATATTTTGAAATGGCATACTAGAAATAAAGTACATATATCCTTCTGCTTCTGCTGTTAATGCCTATTTCATCAATGAAAAACATAAAATATTGCAATGTGATCTATATATATATATATATATATATATATATATATATATATATATATATATATATACATATATATATATATATATATATATATATATATATATATATATATATACATATATATATATACATATATATATATATATATTTATATATATATATATATATATATATATATATATATATATATATATACATATATATAAAGTAATCCATACACCATACTTCCAATCCATGTATTCCTAAACTATCTATGTTCTAAAATATGTTGTATATATTCTAAAATAGTGCCAACACAAATAACATTGACAATATATTAACTCAAATTACTAAAAATGAATCAATACAATCAATCAATTATGATATTATATAAAAAAATTCTAATATTTGAATATTGAGTTTTTCGATCAAGTAATTAATTAAATAATTAATCAATTAACCAACTAATTGTTGCACCTGAACCTGTAATGTCACACTTTACTTTAGGTCCTCCAAACCCTCTGTCAACAAACTCTGTCAAGCCAAAACAAATGCTCCTGAAATATGCAACACTAAAGAGATGTGCCATCAAAAACGTCCCTAAATTGTCCAGAGCTCTAAGGTACAAGTTGAAACCATCGCAGAGACTTCTCCACCAGGTATCCTCAACAGACGTCCTGACAGTATAAACCACATCTACTGTAAATGCGTACTTACTTGTGTATTGAGAAACAGCTGTACTCTGTCCAACAGTACTGCCAACACCTGCCACTGCAGTAACAGTAATGTTATACTGGACACCAGCAGTCAGGTTAGTAATGTTTATCTGTGTTTGAGTCACACTGTAACTGTCATTTACATTTCCACTGGTCCACTGTACTCTATAGGAGGAGCTGTTTCCCTCTGGTTTAGTCCACGTCAGAAATATAGACGAAGTTGTGACTGCAGTGACAGTGAGGTTCCTGACCACTTCAGGCTCTGTGAATGCAAGAAAAACACAAGGTGAGGGGAATACATACAAAACAAAATGTTGTTAATCTAAATGGGAAAACTCTATAGTGACTTTTATCCCAATTGTCTGTTTTTAATTAGGAGATGTTCAATACAGAAAGTGTGGCTTACTTGTGACTGAGATGAATGTGCTACATTCTCCTTTTGTTCGATTGTCTCCGGCGACGGCAACGATTGAGATTGTGTAGTTGGTGCCAGGGATCAGGTCTAATAGCACGGCAAAGGTACTGTCTGTGTATCTGATCATCAGCGCTCCACCATTATGCCACTCCACCTTGTACATGAACACCGCACCAGGAGGTGAGGTCCAATTCAGAGAGATGGAGGAGGTGTTTGTGGACACAGTAGGTTTCCCAATTTGACCAGGTCCTGAAGAAAAGAGGAGGATGGGAGAGGAGAGGGGAGGAGAGAAAATGACAAACAAATCAAGATAGGAAAACAAAAAGTTAATGAACTAGCCATCCTCATGTAACTAAAGCAAAGCATTAATGCACAAATCCAATGTTATTTTGCTAGTCGTTCAGAAACACATCCCAGATCCAGCACATCTGTGGCGTGATATAAATCACTGCAGTGTCCTCAGCACATCAAATGCGCACTTACTTGTGTATTGAAAAATATCTATCCTCTGTCCTTCAGTAATGCCATCTCCTGCCACTGCATTGACAGTTATGTTGTACTGGACACCAGCAGTCAGGTTAATAATGTTTTGATGTGTTTGAGTCACAATGTCACTGTCATTTACATTTCCACCGGTCCACTGTACTCTATAGGAGGAGCTGTTTCCCTCTGGTTTAGTCCATTCCAGTGATATAGAGGATGTTGTGATATTAATGACATTGAGGTTCCTGACAACGTTAGGCTCTGTGAGAACAGAGAGGTGAATGCAATAAAGAAAATATCAAAGTCAAATATGAGTTATGTCTATGACAAAATACAGGAATAACTTCATCAGAAAAGTTAAGTCTAACACAGTCTGGTTTAGTCCACATCAGGGATATAGAGGATGTTGTGATTTCAGTGACAGTGAGATTGCTGACTACTTCAGGCTCTGTGAGTGACGGGTGATATGGCTTATAATCTTTAGTCACATCATACTGCAGCTGTTTTTAGGGACCATATTCAAAATTATTCTTTGAATCAAGGGCACAGTAGAAACAGTGCAAACAGAACCCTGTTGTTCCAGCAAAGTTGCAGCTGGAATGCAGCTGGCCATTCATCTAGCATATTTGTATTATGTGCTCTACTTTGAGATTTTGGCACCACCACACTTCTTAGGGTCATCCTTTAGAAGTGACCACATAATCTTATCTGACTTCTGTCATAAAGGAGTAACACCAGCTTGACAAAGAGAGAAATCGCTCAGCTTCTTATGCTATAATGAAACATGACGCAGGTCACCATGTGGAGAAATCTTGTTTCAGCTGCAATCTATGATCTAATTTTTAAGGCCCAATCCAGAGCTCAAGCTTCCCAAATGAGCTAACTTGTCATCACTATGGTCTAGTACAAAAACACTCACCTGTTATAATATATCCCTGAGATACCTGAACTCATTCCTTCTGAGGTTTTGTTATCCTAGACAAGTCAACTTTCTCGGGCTGATACTGTAATCAACGTGCCTGTGTCATTCTTTACTTCAAACAACTCCAGTGCAAACTGGAAACCATAATGGACCAAGCCTAGATCCTGTTTTAGATCACTAGAAAACCATCCTTAAAGATATTTAAGTCTTGAGCTTATCAACAGTGAGGTTCCTGACTACTTGAGGCTCCGTGAGGGAAAAGCTATTATGGGAAAATAAAGACTTTTTAAAACCATTTCATCGCACAAATTCTTCTTTGAGTCAGTCACAATAGTAACAGTGCAACCAGAGCCATGTTGCCTCAGCAACATTATCAAGCTGCCTCCGTGCAGCTGGAAGTTCATCTAGCATCTTTGTGTTGTGACACTTCTTAAGGCACCCAGCGTCATCTTTAACGAGTGACCAAAGCCCCTCATCTGACTTCTGCTATAACAGAGTAACAACAGCTTGACATAAAGACATCCCTGGATCACTAGTCCAGTAACACAACAGCAGAGTGCAGGATAAATACAAGATGAGGGAGACAGAAATAAATAGAGCAAATGGAAAAAAACTACTGACTGTGGCAAGTGTGTTTCAGAGCACAGTTGCCCATTCAAGAAGCTACAAATGTCCAAAAGATCGGTATTGTAAAATAAAACATTTCCTTAATTGTGACTGACTACCGGGTCCGAAAGCAAAGAGGAGAGGACCAAACCATTATTTATGAGTAAATTCTGTAGGACTTAGAATAATTGTGACGTGCCTTGATTTAAAATAAATATCACACAATGTGATTTCAGTGACAGTGACCGAGAGGTGGATGCAAAGAAAACAACAATGGCAGCAGAATATAATTCCTATATGACAAAGTACAGGAATACTACCATCTTACAACATAAGCCAAATTTAAACGTCTACTTACTTGTGTACTGAGAAATATTGGCTTTCTCTCCTTCAGTACTGCCATCATCTGCCACTGCAGTAACAGTAATGTTATACTGGACACCAGCAGTCAGGTTAGTAATGTTTATCTGTGTTTGAGTCACACTGTAACTGTCATTTACATTTCCACCGGTCCACTGTACTCTATAGGAGGAGCTGTTTCCCTTTGGTTTAGTCCATTCCAGTGATATAGAGGATGTTGTGATATTAATGACATTGAGGTTCCTGACAACATTAGGCTCTGTGAGAACAGAGAGGTGAACGCAATAAAGAAATTATCAAAGTCAAATATGAGTTATGTCTATGACAAAATACAGGAATAACTTCATCAGAAAACCACCAACTCATGTTTAAGTCTAATACAGTCTTATACAGTTAACCTGGAGGATAACTAAAACTGACTATGCTATTAATGTAGATAGCAAACCACTGTACATCTTACTTGTATACAGTGAAATTGTCTTTGCCTCTCCTAAAGTTGCCTTATCTCCAGCCACTGCAATGACAGTAAAATTGTACTGCATCCCAGCAGTCAGCCCAGTGACACTTATGTTTGTTTCAGTAACATCATAACTCAAGTTATTTGTTCCATCTGTCCATTGTACTGTAAAGAAAGAGCTGTTTCCCTCTGGTTTAGTCCATTCCAGTGATACAGAGGATGTTGTGATTTCAGTGACATTGAGGTTCCTGACAACGTTAGGCTCTGTGAGTACAGAGAGGTGAATGCAATAAAGAAAATATCAAAGTCAAATATGAGTTATGTCTATGACAAAATACAGGAATAACTTCATCAGAAAAGTTAAGTCTAACACAGTCTGGTTTAGTCCACATCAGGGATATAGAGGATGTTGTGATTTCAGTGACAGTGAGATTGCTGACTACTTCAGGCTCTGTGAGTGACGGGTGATATGGCTTATAATCTTTAGTCACATCATACTGCAGCTGTTTTTAGGGACCATATTCAAAATTATTCTTTGAATCAAGGGCACAGTAGAAACAGTGCAAACAGAACCCTGTTGTTCCAGCAAAGTTGCAGCTGGAATGCAGCTGGCCATTCATCTAGCATATTTGTATTATGTGCTCTACTTTGAGATTTTGGCACCACCACACTTCTTAGGGTCATCCTTTAGAAGTGACCACATAATCTTATCTGACTTCTGTCATAAAGGAGTAACACCAGCTTGACAAAGAGAGAAATCGCTCAGCTTCTTATGCTATAATGAAACATGACGCAGGTCACCATGTGGAGAAATCTTGTTTCAGCTGCAATCTATGATCTAATTTTTAAGGCCCAATCCAGAGCTCAAGCTTCCCAAATGAGCTAACTTGTCATCACTATGGTCTAGTACAAAAACACTCACCTGTTATAATATATCCCTGAGATACCTGAACTCATTCCTTCTGAGGTTTTGTTATCCTAGACAAGTCAACTTTCTCGGGCTGATACTGTAATCAACTTGCCTGTGTCATTCTTTACTTCAAACAACTCCAGTGCAAACTGGAAACCATAATGGACCAAGCCTAGATCCTGTTTTAGATCACTAGAAAACCATCCTTAAAGATATTTAAGTCTTGAGCTTATCGACAGTGAGGTTCCTGACTACTTGAGGCTCCGTGAGGGAAAAGCTATTATGGGAAAATAAAGACTTTTTAAAACCATTTCATCGCACAAATTCTTCTTTGAGTCAGTCACAATAGTAACAGTGCAACCAGAGCCATGTTGCCTCAGCAACATTATCAAGCTGCCTCCGTGCAGCTGGAAGTTCATCTAGCATCTTTGTGTTGTGACACTTCTTAAGGCACCCAGCGTCATCTTTAACGAGTGACCAAAGCCACTCATCTGACTTCTGCTATAACAGAGTAACAACAGCTTGACATAAAGACATCCCTGGATCACTAGTCCAGTAACACAACAGCAGAGTGCAGGATAAATACAAGATGAGGGAGACAGAAATAAATAGAGCAAATGGAAAAAAACTACTGACTGTGGCAAGTGTGTTTCAGAGCACAGTTGCCCATCCAAGAAGCTACAAATGTCCAAAAGATCGGTATTGTAAAATAAAACATTTCCTTAATTGTGACTGACTACCGGGTCCGAAAGCAAAGAGGAGAGGACCAAACCATTATTTATGAGTAAATTCTGTAGGACTTAGAATAATTGTGACGTGCCTTGATTTAAAATAAATATCACACAATGTGATTTCAGTGACAGTGACCGAGAGGTGGATGCAAAGAAAACAACAATGGCAGCAGAATATAATTCCTATATGACAAAGTACAGGAATACTACCATCTTACAACATAAGCCAAATTTAAACGTCTACTTACTTGTGTACTGAGAAATATTGGCTTTCTCTCCTTCAGTACTGCCATCATCTGCCACTGCAGTAACAGTAATGTTATACTGGACACCAGCAGTCAGGTTAGTAATGTTTATCTGTGTTTGAGTCACACTGTAACTGTCATTTACATTTCCACTGGTCCACTGTACTCTATAGGAGGAGCTGTTTCCCTCTGGTTTAGTCCACGTCAGAAATATAGACGAAGTTGTGATTACAGTGACAGTGAGGTTCCTGACCACTTCAGGCTCTGTGAGTGAGAGAGAAGTCGGAGGGAGTAAGAATGCATATGCCATGTTCTCGTTACTCATCATTAGTGTAACACAGTATAATCATCTTTGTATTTGATATCTGTGGTTAATTCATGCTTAGAGATCTTCTGTTTGACAGACATGCTCAATCTGCAGCAATGCTGCAGGTACTATACTGTATAAAAGCATTGTTGTAGTCATGGTAATGGTCAGGAATATAAGTGATTTAACAAAGTAAACGCACTTACTTGTGGTGGCCTCTTTACAGCAGTTCAAACAACTATTGAAGATTTGATAGACTACTCCAGGAATCAAACCAGTTATCAAACCATTTTTAGGGAAATTGATCGTGATTGATTGGTTGATGATGGAGAGGGTGCAATTTGGTCTGGATCCAAACGTGACTGTTGTTGTTGTCGTCGTAAATGTTTCCGTTTCATTGCTGCTACATTTAATACCTAAGACATAAAAGACAAAGAAGAAGAAGAAGAAGAAGAAGAAGAAGAAGAAGAAGAAGAAAAAGAAGAGAAACAAGGTCAACAATAATAAATGAGTACAAATACATTTTAAAAAGCTCCATTTCCGCAGAGATATTGACAGGAGTGACGTAATTAACAAGCCAATATTACAATAAAAACAAAATACACTATTTAAATATAAAGAGACAATTTAACAGAAATGTGGCACATTAAAACATAAAGAAACAGCACATGTGTACTTACTGAGACATTCTGCTTGGGAGATCTGTGGAGACAGAAGAGCAAAAGTAAATACATGATATTTCACCAGCAGAGGTCAGCAGTGAGTTGAAAACAGCTCCAAAGCATCAAACCCAACCTGTTTAATGTCGCAGGGCATCTGTAAATTTAGCAACAACTGATAGTACTGTTAAATATGTCGTGTCTCCTCACTTTCTGAAACACTAGCCTTTTGTGATCCCGTCCTTCCAGTGAAACCACATGTAAGGCATGTTTCCCAGCGTGAAGGTCTAAATGCTGTTTCAAAGCCCTTCCTAGACTCCCAGGAATTACATTCTGGTATATTAATAATGCGCTCTTCATAGGGCTGGGTATCAAACATCAATACATTCTGAGCCCATAGCACTGATTATCAAATGTGTGAAGGGTCAAACATGCTTATATTTCCAAAAACTAAAGTATCATATAGGCACACCTATTGATGTCTAGCACTAGTTATTTATTAGTTCATTTTAATTGCCCAAGAGTCATCAAATGTTAGAACATCAACTCTAAACATACAGTAATAAGCATGTAAAATAACCACCATGTGTGAGTTTTAAATTAGAAAATGTAAACTTCTAATAAATAATAATAAACTTGTAGTCCATATAGCTCAGAAAAAAGAGCTTTGGTTTATTCATCAAGACACGTTCTTTTCAATGGTGCAAACAAACGCACAAAAGCTCAGTATTACGGGAGAAAGTCCCATTGTAACTGATGAAAAGATCATGTTTGTTTGTCCGTTAGTACAAACTAAAAAGTAGACCCTGTTAATACCCGACCATCGGTAATCATGCTGTGGCCTCAGCTAATGATCAATGTGTGGAACTGTTGAAAATACTGTTCTTCCTCCTTCCTCTGGTTAGCTCATCTCTCATGCTCCAAAACAATTGCAAACAAGTCTGGCAGTAAACAATATCATTACGCATGAGGACAACTCCAACTCTGTATTTCTACCGTGGTTACCATCCTAGTCCTGGTATCTGAACTAAACACACAGCTCTGATACCACATTACTTATTAGCCAAAACGTAATCAGCCCAGCGTCTCTCACTGTAGCCTTTCAGTCTGTTTACCACACAGCTAAACATTAAACACATAGCATCATAGTTTAAACCTACATCATTCTCTCCACCACAAAGATAACCAATCGGATCAATCATTTACTCCTGATAATGATAGAATATATTTTACAGCAGTCCTGCATCACACAGATTGTACTTTTAAATGAAATAGGCTATGTCAATGTTAAATATTACATTAAACACAATAATGTGTTCAATAATAACAATACTGTTCACTGCAGCTTTAATTAAAACTATCATAAAGGTAGGATTCATTACACTGCCATTGTGTTAAACTGCGTTATTTAATGTTGGGTGTACTTAATTAAACCATAATAAGCAGCTGAGTGTAGCCTCTGTCTCTTGTATTTATTCCTATTCAGAATTATACTGACATTGTAAATCTTGAACATGCTTTGGCAATATTGTACTTAATTACAGTCATGCTAATAAAAGCAAATTTGAATTATAAAATGTATATAATATAGAACGGAATAGGATAGGTCTAACTACTCAAAAATTGTCAGACCATGAAACCGAGAAAGAAAAGGTTAATTCTTCATCAAATGTTGCCCCTTCACCCACCCGTTCCTGGAGAACGGTATCCACTCCTTAACGTTTCTTTTTCTATTCTCAACAGTGACCCTTCCCTTCCTCCCATTCCTCTGGGACTCTATTCTTCTTTCTGAAGTACAGCAGTGTCACACGGTACATGGGGAGTTGAAGGGCTTTGAGGATCTGGTGAAGGCTTTGTACATAGTGTATGAGAATATACTGCCATACTGTATGACATACATTTTAATGAAATTTAATTCATATGTGTTTCACCTTTTACGGAAGTCAGCATTTGATTCTTAAAAATCCTCATGAACATTAACCATCCAACCACCACCTTTGAATTAGCGGGTAGTATGAACAAATCCTGTCACTCTGTGTGGATTGTGTACATTAATGGGAAGAACAGCCTGTATGAGGAAGTATACAACTGCATGACTATACTTCTGCTGTTTGTGCAGAGTGTTAGCACGGCTGAGCTTCACACTATCGTTCTGTCAGAGAAGGTGTAAATGGGTAAATGGCTGACGATTTTTTTAGATATAAAAAGCATTCCCCACAGCGGTATGATCCCCTCTGTCTGTCTAGGGCTGTGTTCGGACAGACAGTTCAAAGATACCCACTGCTCCAAGTCCAACACATTTCTCAAAAGTTATTTTTCTAACTAACACGTTCTAAAAATGTATTTATATCTATAACCTTTGCTACTTAAAATTGTTGAAAGCCAAAAATGCAATACACTGAATAGACTGAAAGGGGAATTGAAAGGATTTAGATTCAATTATTTAATTTAATGCTGAATCAAAAATGAAGAAAATAATAACATAATAATAAAACATTATTTATATTGCACTTTTCTTAACAAAGTTACAAAGTGCTTTACAGAGAGCAAAATACTATCAAACCTTTTAAACTGTTTCACTGTACTGATGGTGTGGGCTCATTGCTTTTGCACATACAGTTGATTTTACTGACATTTTACAGTTATATATCTTCTTCTACTTTCTCTGCCAATCCAAGCTTAAACGCAAACTGCTAACACATACATGCATCATCATAACACCAATGTAAGATATTGAGTGTACATTTAGAGACACATGTTACTTAAAATTATACACATCTGCCAAATTCACAGTTGAGTGAGAAATGACCTTCAAGAGTGATAACAGTAGTTTGTGCTAAATGTTTTTGTCGCTGTGGAGAACAGTATTTAGTCACTCAAGTCCATATTTACTTAAGAATAAGACTGGTAAGGACTCTATATTTTTCTTATTGTTAACAAATCCACTGAAAACAGTGAAAACCACAAAATGATCCTACCAACAAGTAATGTCGGTGTGGCCAAAGCACCAGCTAACAAAAACAGTATTACTTTGTATTAAGTTCATAATGTTAAGTTCTTGTCTTTACTGTAGGCCTACAGTAGCTGGTAAAGCTCGTGTCAAACGGCACTGAGGCTAAAACAGGCTACAAGAAGGATGCTGTAGCTTCACATGCTAACCTAACGTAACTAAACTTTAAAAGCATAACACTTTCAAAAGATAAAGTTATGATTTAAAATAATTTAGATGAGTTTGTGTAATGACGGGGGTTACTCGCCTTAATGAACTACAGATAATTATCACCAAGCTCTGAAGCTCTAGCTGTTAACCTCTTTTAGCTTTCCAACCCTGTCTTTAGGTTAGTTTGGGTTGTACAGCCCGCAAATTTCCCATATGATGCAGTCTTCCCTCTCTTCAAACCCATTTTCAGTGGAAGCAAGCAGATGTTTTAGCTTAAAGGTTTGATAAACACACTGTATGTGTCCAGCACCAAACTGCCGATACAGTAGACCATAGATATCAATACGTATGAGAGTAGACAAGCTACATTAGCTAGCAGGATGGAGCTAGCAGCTAAAGATATTTTTCTCAGGACTTTACTAATACAAAGCAAAGAGAAGAGTAAATATTAGACTTACAGTACATTCATCAGGTGGTCAGAAACATGAATCTAAATGAATGGTAATATGTATCTGTCTTGGCTGGATGTGTAAATAGGCAATTGTTTGCTAATATGTTAGCCATATCAATCTAATAAGGCAATAATATTATAATAGACCTTTTTCACGGCAGACATTGTAGCTTCTCATGGCAGAGAAAGCACAGGTGTGTCAAATTGTATTATGATGGCTGCATTCTATTTAGGTATAACAGAAAACCATTCAGTGAGTCTGCATGCACAATCCCAGGGCCCAGGAAAATAAAGAACATAAATAGAGTGCATGATTACAGTACTCTTGTTTGTTAAACTTGTGCTTTTCCAGCTATGACATGTTAAGATGCCATGAAATAAGTTACAAAAGGATGACATTTTCAAACATTAGCCAACATAAATTGTATCATTTATGTTTTTAACACGGCCTGTTTAATTAGATTACGTCCTACCAATAGGACCTTGTGGTGAGATGTTTTCTAAGCTGCTGTTAGCAAAAGTCAAGAATGAACTCTAAATCTCAACAACTATACATTTAGTATTTGATAGGTGTATATATTTAGTAAGCTCTATTTAAAAACTAGTTTGTGCAGTAAACATACATGGTACATTACAACTAGACCAAGTTTGTGCTTAAGAGCAACTGTTGCTGACTCTAGATATAAAACGGCTCGCTGCCTGACAAACTAAACCTCCTCATGCTCCATCAAGAATATGGTACAGGTCACATACCAGTATGTAAAAACCAAGTATGACAAACTCATGTTTTCATAGTCAAGTATTCATTTTTAATTGACCTCTGTGGATGTGATTTATCTGAGCTAAAATTCCCAAATGTTTTATTTCCCTTGGCACTGTTCCTAAGTATCAATTATGTTCCTGACTAAATAAACAAAACAACGTCTCAAGCCATTATACTTTGGCTCTGACTCAGAGAGCCGAAATAACCCAGGCTCACAGTCCCATTTGGGAAATACTGACCTAGAAATACTGAAGTTCAAATAATGATTCATTTTTTCATGCATCTACTGCTACTCAGCCCGACACATCTGTACATCCTCCCTCCCTGCTTTAACCCTCAGCTGTAGTCTGTCTCTTACAGTATCTCAGGACCATATTGGATCACTTGGACAATTATTTGGCAAATCATTATGGTGTTACATGTATACTGATGTGTACAATCACTAGTAGTACATATTTTTATTATATGGAAGCCACTAAAATCAAAGGAGAACAATGCCTTTGCTTGCCAGCATTAAGTATTCTAACCATTAGACTCACACTTGAGGAGCAATACTTAGGCTGCGTCTCATTTCTCTGTCTTACCCAGTGTTGGGTGTTACAGTAACGTAACTACTTTTTTGGGTAAAAAGTAGCGTAACGCGCTACTTCTGAAAATTTGGTAACAAAAGTAGTTCCTTTTTCAATTTGGCGCAACGTTACTTTTCCCAGGGACAGATTTGACAGCGACACTGCCTTCTCAGCTGCGCGCTCACAAGCTCCACACAGGACGTGACAGAGGCTGGTAGCAAAGCCAAAGCTAACTTTTGAGAGCGTTTTAAGCTTCGTAGCTTTTTGCTAGACGGCGCTCTGAGCCAGGCAGACACAAAGCTGACAACCTCACAGATGGACGCGGTGGAGATGGCCTCATACATACACACAGCGGACCGCTGTGGACTTGTGTCGGTTGCACGGACACGTGTAACATACACACGCAAGGATTTCCAGAAAAGAGGCTGCATGTGTCTACGACCATCGTGGCTGCACGACCGGTACAAGTAGATACAGACATTACATACACTAACACAGTGTAACGCCAATGACCTGCTGATGTGCTTTCAACCCGTGCTGGACTCGTTCATAATGACTCAGCCTTCACTCTGTGAGGAGAGAATCCAGTCCTGCAGTGGAGTTCAGACACTTAACTGATACACCAGAGATGGGATTTATGGTCAAAGATAGTTTTTGTATAATTAACTTCAGTCTCTGCCAGAGTCGCCTGCTTTTAAAAGTAACGTAAAAGTAACGAGTAAAGTCAAAAGTTACTTTCCATAGGGGGTAACTAAGTAAACATAACGGATTACTTTTTTAAGAAGTAACGAGTAACGAGAAAACACTACTTTTTAAAAGTAACTTCCCCAACACTGGTCTTATATATATATGTCAATGGTCTTACCCCTTACCCTTACCCCTTTCCCTTAGTTTTGCGCATTCACGTGAGAGTAAGGGCTGTCCCAATACTCATTTTGGTCGAGGGGTAGGGCTAAGGGGAAGGGCTATATACCCCTTAACACCAAGCAAGGAGCGAGCTCACTTGAAAAGCAAGGGGTATCCAGATACATTGCGCAACAAGGAACAATGGCTGCCAGGTCGACCAGAGAGACCCATAAATGTAAGTATTTTCGGCTTAAAGAATTTATTTAAAATTTACGAAAGTCTTGTTTTGTGCTCTACACAGTCCTGTACATATATATTTGCAACCATATTTGTAATCAAAATGTTTTTTAAAAATCGCTAGCTAGCTTGCTATGCTAACGCTAACGCTAACGTTAACGTTACATTGCTTATTTCCACAACAGTCCCGCATTTCTCTGCCTTGAATGGACTCCATGCATGTCTACAGTGTTAACTAAACTCCATTAGTAGCGAATGTCGTTTGATATCAGTGCATAACACTACTTGCTTTGGAGACATCAATATGTGCTTTACATTTACCGTCCTGTATCACACAGGGACGCCTGAGGAACATTTACCGTCCTGTATCACACAGGGACGCCTGAGGAACATTTACCGTCCTGTATCACACAGGGACGCCTGAGGAACATATACCGTCCTGTATCACACAGGGACGCCTGAGGAACATATACCGTCCTGTATCACACAGGGACGCCTGAGGAACATATACCGTCCTGTATCACACAGGGACGCCTGAGGAACATATACCGTCCTGTATCACACAGGGATGCCTGAGGAACATATACCGTCCTGTATCACACAGGGACGCCTGAGGAACATTTACCGTCCTGTATCACACAGGGACGCCTGAGGAACATTTACCGTCCTGTATCACACAGGGACGCCTGAGGAACATTTACCGTCCTGTATCACACAGGGACGCCTGAGGAACATTTACCGTCCTGTATCACACAGGGACGCCTGAGGAACATTTACCGTCCTGTGACGCCTGAGGAACATTTACCTTCCTGTATCACACAGGGACGCCTGAGGAACATTTACTGTCCTGTATCACACAGGGACGCCTGAGGAAACCCAGCAGCTGATCCACTCTCGGGCTGAAAACCAGCAGAAGTTTCTGCTTTCATGTTGTAGCCATACATTATTGTATTGGTACTGTATTATTGTAATCATGTAATTAATTCCTGTTCATGCACCTGTACATTGTTGTTGGTTATGATACAGGACACTAATGAAAGAAATGGGGCATGAGGGGAAAGGTTACTGGCCAACATGCATCAGACTGGGGTCTGGAATTTCAGAATAGCTGTAGTTTTTTGTTTTTTTGTGGTCTTGTGTGTCTTTTTTAGTTTTATAGTTTCATGTTAGTGCCTTTTTTATATGTGTGTGACATGGCAGTTATGGTTCTAATAGTTGTAATAATGTTTACTTTATTGGGCAATAAAGACAGCTTTTTGTTAACAAAAAGTGTTTCTGAACATCAATGACATTCTGAACATCAATTAATTCAAAACAATGATAACTGAAACAGATATACAACACAACATGCAGTGTGTATACAAATATTTATTGCAAACAGACTTAAGTATGTATGATGATGTAACCAAGTGGCGTCTCATTTCATAGGGGAGTGTTTTCACCCCTACCCCTTACCAGTCGGTTTTGAGGGACAAGGGCTAGGGGTAAGACGAAGGGGTAGGGGTAAGACAGAGAAATGGGATTCAGCCTTAATGTTCATTGTGAAACACACTTGGCTAGGACTCAGCCAACTGTGAGTATCTGTGACCTTTGATTGGGCCTGTCTGCATGGGGAGGAGAAGGAAATGGCTGTACTGACCACTATATAAACATTACATCAACCCAAAAGGCAGCCAGCCTGCCACTCTCTGATTCCCTTTCATTCCCAACAGTCTGCCTTTGCTGCTGATAATGCCCCAGTTCCTTCCTCCACAATAACACTCCCAGACCCAATAACAGCCAAGAAATCACATTAAAAGTTGTTTGCTTAGGAATCAGCCCATTTACCTTATCGCCTCATAATCTGATAACTTGGAACAACAATGTAAAAGGAGGGGAGGGGGAAAGCACAATACTTCATCTCTGTTCCTTGAATTACGCTTAAGTTCCATAAGGTGGAGGAAGTGCTGGTGGTGCCCTTGTTGAATTGCTGAGTGGATAAAGTGGATTTCTGTAATTTCTGCTCAATTATCTGACTCAATCCAAAACATGTGTGTGTCTTGATGATAGCAACACAAAACAAGGTTCACAAGGAAGAAATGGAGAAATGCATAATGTTGTCAAGTCTCCTTTCCTTTGTTGATTTTTCCATTTGACCTTTTCCAGTCTTTTGTACAGTAATAGCTTTTTGTCAGCTGTCTAGTGCATGTCATTGCCAGTGACTCTTCACTTTACCATTTTTTTTTCTTCTTTTTTCTTCTTTTCTCCTCTTGCTGGGTTTGTGTGTCGACATCTCCTGTCCTGTCCTCGACTTGATTTTGTTGTTGTTTTTCCATGATGTGTGGTGAGATCTTTTGAAAGTTGTGATTCTGACTTTCTTCTGTCAGCCATAAATTGGCAGCTTGTTCACTATTTAAAGTTCATTGCCTCAGTGGCGCATGAGCGGCCTACTCATTGTTTCTGTTCTAACATAACTTCCTGTCACTTCCTGAGCCCACCCAGAGACCACTGATAACAGATAACATAATAGACAACATAAAGGACTATTAAGTTAAGCATGATGCTGTACTTCATACCCCCAGCTCATTAATGTCAAATAAAGGAAGACAAGCGCTACATGACATTGGCTTATAAATCAACGGTTGTCTCACTTAAACTGGTATTGGTTCCCTTAAAGCATTGCTGTTGTCAAAACATCACTTGAAAGACTGTCCTGTTCCTTCCTCCACAGTGTGCCATGTGTAAAAAAATGAAAAATAAAAAAAAAAATGCAAAAGCCACGTCTGAAAATATCCACTGCCTCGAAAAACTCCCTGCCCATGACGGCTTTAGCTATGAGTGTGTTTGTCTCCAGGTACAGTATCAGCCTCCCACACCACAGTCCTGCCGCTGCTATCGCGGGCCACATCAGAGGCTATGGAAATGATGTGACGTATGATGTGCAGAGTGCTGAGCTGCTGCAGATACCCATCTAAGTACAACGCACTTGTCCCAATACTTCCTTCTCATGCTGCTAGCCATACAACAGGAGGAAGATGTGCATGAATGCATACATACCAACACCCACATATTCTGGACACAAGAGGGCTGGGCCATTACGCTGAACATAGAAGTGTGGTCAGTGTGATGTTTGAAAGGTGTTAAAGTGGAGCGTGGGGTGTAATGTGTGCTCGTCTGCGGGGAAGGAAGAGCAGAGAAGGCATAGTGTGGGTTTTGTATTATTAGTGACTGGCTTCTTTGTGCTGTATTCAAGGGTGTAATTAATGCCTTTAAATGATGAAAGAAACTATGGCTATATATGTCATTTGACTTTTTAAATGACTCAGAAGAAGAATGCATTCTGGGATAGAGTCCTGCTCCATGTGACCCTGGACAGCATGATCGGTTTCATCCTAAGGGGAACATACATTTCTGTATTAAATCTCGTGGCAATATGTCCAATAGTTGATGAAGAATTTCACTTAATAAGAAAAATGTCAACCTGCTGGTGGTACTAGAGTAATGTCAGGGGGTCATTAGGATATGTCCCCTGGGGACCATGAATGCCTGTACAAAATGTCATGGCAGTGCATCCAACAGTTGCTGAGATATTTGAGTCTGGAACAAAGTGGTGGACCGACCAACAGATTGCCTTTAAAAACACTCCTCAATCAACATTTCAACAACTGCCACAGCCAGCCTGTTATATGATTATTTTTGTACTAAAGGGGCATTACAAATCTTATTTAAAGCACTCTAGCACTCCATCTGGAAAGGCAGTGTGATCAAGTGGGAGAGAGAAAAGTGAAACAAAAGAAAATAATAATTTTTCATCCCCACTACAGCCGTGCATGGCCGTGACTCGCTCAGAGGCCACTGGTAGAATGATAGCTATCTGCTGACAATAAGGCCTTTGAGGCCGAGAGCCTGTGTCTCATTTACATGGATTGGGGAACTGTGAGTCTTTGTAATTCATCTTGTACACGCTGAGCTTCCAGTCACAACCCTGGTTGACAGCAGCCTGTTTGGAGATTTAATTTGAAACTGGACTGTCCTGATACATATGGAGGAGGGTTGGGAGTGGGCAGAGGCTGCAGCATTCCACAAAGGAGAACTTGACTTGTGACTTTTGCACTTTAGATCAATAATGGGATGCAAGCTTTCTAATCTGGATACAGTGAGAAGAATACATTTTGGAGAGGGATACTTGTGTTCACATCAGACGTCATGAAGTCATCACACGTCATCCACATTTTATAGTAGTGCAAGGCATTAGAATAGCAGCTCGCCAGAAAGACAGTGTTCATCAATCCAGAGCCACAGACGGGCCAGTTCTTGTAAGTGTTAGAAAATGTCATGTTTCCTTGTTCCGAGATGTCCTCTATTGATAGCAAAGTTACCATGTCTGCATGCTGTCAGGAGGCCACAGACAGAGAAAGTGTGAAAAACAGATACGGATGGGAACAGAGAAAGGCTTCATAATCATGCAAAGTGTTGTACTTTTCCTGGGTCACTAATGTGTCAAGCTGTGACTTTGCATGTACTTCGCTATACTGCGCCTAATAAAAAATATTTGTAATCCCATTTCCAACTGATTGCCATGATGGCCAGATAAAAGCTCCTAAATACAAAAAAAAAACAAGAACAGTATATTTACTACTGAATGTTATTTCAAGCAGAAGAGCTGTCTTCATACTGTAGACTGGAAGTCTAAAGAAGTTAGATTTAAAAATTGGATTATGCATTAACATGTTAATGTGCCAGTTCTGTTTAATTTAGTGTTATATATTAATTTAATAAGAAACAATGCCTTTTTATTATCACGAGTATACTGTACATACATCGCTACTGATTGGGTCTCACCTGTGACACACCCACCAAACGAGAAAAAACATCTCAAAGCCTGTTGCACACCGCAGATTGAATGTGTGCCCCAGGTGTTTTCAATCATTCTGCCTAAGTATACCTCTTCAGAGATCTTATTGATTAATGGAGTTTGGTGACCTCATATTCCATCATAGTTCCACTTGCCCAAAAAAGTGGTAACAGTAAAGATTCCAGAATTATTTTACCCCAAGAAATGATTCTTTTCACCAGATACATATACTATACCATAGACTTTTTTACATTTACATTACATGTCATTTAGCTGACGCTTTTATCCAATGCGACTTCCAATTAAGTGCTTTCAACCCTGTAGGTGCAAACTCCAGACAACAAGTAGTAAGTGCAAGTACATTAGCTTTAAATAAGCAATTTAGCCTTCGGCAGAAGAATCGTAGGCTTTCGACCATCCTGATGTAGGGAGCTCATTCCACCATTTAGGAGCCAGGACAGCAAACAGTCGGGATTTCGTTGAGTGATTAATTCTCCCTCACTGTGAGGGGGCAGCAAGCAGGTTGGCTGATGCAGAGCTGAGTGGGCGGGTTGGGGTATAGGGTTTGACCATGTCCTGGATGTATGCTGGGGCTGATCCGTTCATGGCCCTGTATGCAAGTACTAGTGTCTTGAAGCGGATGCGGGCAGCAATTGGTAACCAGTGAAGAGAGCGGAGGAGCAGTGTAGTGTGAGAGAACTTGGGGAGGTTGAAGACAAGTCGAGCTGCTGCGTTCTGAATGAGCTGCGGGGGCCAGATGGCACATGCAGGCAGGCCAATCAGGAGGGAGCATGCAGGCAGGCCATTCAGGAGGGAGTTGCAGTAGTCTAGACATGAGATGACTAGAGCCTGAACCCAAACCTGAGCCGCCTTCTGCGTTAGAAGGGGATGTATCCTTCTGATGTTATGCAGCATGTATCTACACGATCAGGTAGTTGCAGCAATTTCAAGCAGTCTGGGTGGGTACTACCACAGAGTTGTCAATTGTTATAGTCAGGTCTTGGGTAGGAGAGCCCTTCCCTGGAAGGAAAAGGAGCTCAGTCTTGTCAAGGTTGAGTTTCAGATGGTGTGTGGACATCCAAGAAGAAATGTCAGTCAGACAGACCGAGATACGTGCTGCTACTTGTGTTTCAGACTCCGGAAAGGAGAGAATTAGTTGGGTGGCATGCTCAAGAGTTTTGGATAGAAATGGAAGAAGGGAGACAGGTCTGTAGTTATTTACCTCAGACAAGTCGAGTGTTTGTTTGTTGAATAGTGGGGTCACTCTTGCCACTTTGAGGGCGTCAGGGAAACAGCCAGTTGACAAGGAGATGTTGATGAAATGGGTGAGGAAAGGAAGAAGGTCAGGAGCAATAGACTGGAGAAGGTGAGAAGGGATAGGATAAAGGGGGCAGGTGGTTGGGCAGGCGAAGGTAATCAAAGTAAGAATTTGATTTGGAGATAGAGGGGTCAAAGAGGAAAGAGTACTGGATGTGATGGATGGAAAGATTATTTCAGGAAGTGTGGTGGAAAATGAAGAGGGTACTTGACAAAGTGGGTTGGTAGGAGGGAGGAGGGAGGAGGTGGACTGCGGGAATCTAGGAGGTTAGAGAAGATGGAGAAAGGTTTGTTGGGGTTGGAGAAAGATGATTCAATTTTGGTTTGATAAAAAGAGCTTTTTGCTGCAGAAATAGAGGCAGCAAAGGAGGAAAGAAGAGACTGATAGGTAAGCAGATCATCTGGGTGTTTAGATTCCCGCCATTTCCTTTCCACTGCCCGTATAGTTGATCTTTCAGCACGCACTGAGTCAGATAACCACGGAGCTGGGGAGGACTTGCGAGCCTGCCATGAAGTAAGAGAACAGAGAGTCAAGAGAGGAGGATAGAGTAGAGAGGAGAGTGTCTGTGGCAGCGTTGGGAGGGATGAGTAAGAAAGAGTCAGATCGAGGGAGGGTTGATAAAGTAGATAACGCCAGAGAAGAAGGAGAGTGTGAACTAATGTTACGGCGGACAGGTACAGTATCTCTTGAGATATGGTTGTGAGTTTGGGAGAGTGGGAGAGAGTAAGAGATGAAGAAATGGTCTGAGGTATGGAGTTGAGTAACAGTGAGGTTGGATGTAGAGCAGTTTCTGGTGAATATGAGAGGTGGTTGCCAGCTTTGTGAGTGAGTGGGAAAGGCGAGAGTGAGAGGGCAAAAGAAGAGAGAAGATGTACAAAGTCAGTTGACTTCTCTGTCTGGATGTTGAAGTCGCCCGGAAGTACCAGAGGAGGGCCAGTTTCAGGGATGACTGTGACACATAGATAACTAAAATTAGACTTCAAAAGCTAGGAAAGTAGTGGCCAGTTTAGCTCAGTTGGTAGAGCAGGCGCACATATATGGAGGTTTACTCCTTGACGCAGTGACCACAAGTTTGACTCCGACCTGCGGCCCTTTGCTGCATGTCATTCCCCCTCTCTCTCCCCTTTCATGTCTTCATCTGTCCTGTGAAAATAAACCGTTCAGTCAGCCTGTCGTAGCATCATCAGGTGTAGGACTGTGTAGGTTGGTGAACAGAGTTGGCCTATGAGATACAAAGACTACTGACAGACGTCATGGTGTAGACAAGCTTATCAATCTCTGACAATTAAGGTCAAAATCTAAAAAATGATGGTTCGAAGGTGAACTGAAATTTAAACCAAGATACAAACTAAATTAAAAAAAACACCAGAAATATTCACTGTAAACGGGTAGTCAACATGCAGACTGTGACGTGTACTGAAGAGGATTGGTAATGTGGTTAATGTATTCAGAATGGAAAATGTCACTATGCAAAAAATAATTCCTTTCAGGGAAGCAAAGTATTTCCCCTTTTTCTACTGTAACTTCCTTGCTTCTGTGCTTTTAAATTTAAAAGTTAAATTTACATAAAAAAGAAAAAAATCTGACTAAATAAGCGACAATCCCGTAAATGAAAAGTTGTCCCTAAATTGCTCCGGTATTAAGTATAATTTATTATTAAGTTTATGATCTGCAACCTCTCTGACTAGTTTCCTGACCGAAGAGGGGCACAAAGGTGTAACGCCCCCATCACAACAGTCACTTCCTAAATTCTGCAAGGAAGTGCTGACAAACCCTCAGACCCAGATTGAATGGATAAGAGAACTGTAATGAAGCGACAAAAAAGGAGCGCAAAACAGACAACAAGCAGGAGGAAAGGGGAAAATCAATTAAGGAAAAGTCAAGAATAAGAAAAACTATTACAATATGTTTTGTCCCTTTAACCCTTGGGTTCTGTGTGGCCATCGACAACATCTGACCACTAAGATCCTATCTCCACACGTCTCTCTCCCCCTCTCAATTTCAATTTAAAGAGCTTTATTGGCATTGCTTATATTGCCAAAGCAGATAAACATACATTCACTACAGCATAAAGACCAACTTAAACATAAAGTGATAGTGAAGGCACGAGGAGTACAATGGTACAGCAAAATGGTTACACAACTTATCACATTGTTAGTGTGGTGGTTTACTCATGTTTACTCTTCATTTGTGGCAGGAGGCGACATAATCAGCTGCTAGGACGCAGCTGTTTGAATTCTCGCCTAAAACAAATTTCAGTTTGTCCTTGTCTGAAAGTGTCTCGAATTATTTACATTGACTTTTAAATTTGGGGAAGTTTGTATTTGTCACAGTAGAGTAGAAAGTGATGCTCTGTCTCTACTTCTCTAGTCTAGTCTGTCCTTCCTTGGTGTCCAGGTCTGTCTGTGGCGGCCGGTTTCTACAGCCAGACTGGCTGTACCTGCTCAGAGTCTTTCTGAGTCTTTGCTCACATATGGTGCTCAAGTATTCTGCTACTGTATATTGTGTCGTTTTAGGGCTAAGTAACAATCAATTTGGCTCTGATGTTTTGTAGTGTCTTCCCAGTGTGTGATGTATTTCTCTTTTTGTCTGCAGATAATTTGGTTGGGCTTGATGGTTTCGGTGGGGGGGGGGGGGGGGGGGGAGCAATGGGTTCTATTACCCAGGGCTCGACATTAAGGCTTGTCCGGGACAAGTGGATTTTTTGTAGGGCAAGTGGAAGAGAAATTTACTTGCCCCTCTGGACAAGTTAAAACTCAAACAAAATAAAATGGCATGTTACTTCACGTTATGTGCCACTCATTACGTCTATGTTACCAATTTGAAACGAATATTTTTTTCCCCCACAATCCAGGGCAGCGGACCCAGCGGCAGCGGGTCAGCGGGCCGCTAACGTAGACCCAGCCTGCTGTTCAGCTCATTCTCTGTGAAGGCCTTTTTATACTTCTGCGTCAAATCTACGCCGTAGCTACGCACGTAGGTACGTGAAGACACAAACCTACGCAGGACCCTACGCCGTAGCCTGACGTGCACCTCTCGAAAAATGTAACTACTAGTAGTTTGTTTCATAAAAACAACGATGGATCAAGTTGAGGAGCGTCTTATAGAAGAAGTAAGAAAGTACGACCATCTTTATAACTCGTCTTCGGCGCACTACAAAGACGTAGTGCGCGTGTGGTTGTGCCTTGACGTTAACGTGTTTCCCGTCGAGGCTTTCAACGCAGTTCGGGTAGTTCCAAAGTCGCCAAAAATCTGAAGCCATGGCTTCCCATTGGTTGGTTGAAGGGCAGGGCAAATATTCGGGCTGCAGTGCAGTCCACAGCGCTTTGCAGACCTCCGATACTATGGAGGACACTGTGCTTGCAGCCATTTTGTTGCTCAACCCTGTGATCTGTTGGCTTGCACCTGAAGATAAAATCTTCAAAGTCACTGCCAGTCTCTGAGCGACGTCAATAGGCCAACGGTGTGTGCTCTGATGGTGTATTGAAGGTTTTAAACGACGAGCAAGATCGTCAAATCGACCTTTCGACATCCAAAAATACTTGAAGTGCATTTCTTCATCCAAGTCCCTCAGCGGTCGAACAACCGTAACAAATTCGCCCATCGTTGGCCTCTCTTCGTTCACTGGTCGTACAGACCACCTTCGCCGACGTCTTCTTTTCCTTCTGAGATTTAACATTTGCAATAAAATCATTTGTTGTTCAATGTTGATCATCTCCAGCTCCAACAACACGCTGAAGCTCGCCATTTCCGGAAATGGAAAAAGCGGAAACAAAACAAACTATCAAAGAGTTTCACGATTGACCCTCCGGAAACCACACACCCTCTAGCGTTCTGGCGGTGAAATGCACCGCGTTGCAAAGACACACGTTCAACCCCGACGCAGAACTCCGAAAGGTCACGACGCCGTAGAAGTGACGCCATAGCTACGGCGTAGATTTGACGCAGAAGTATAAAAAGGCCTTAAGCAATGCAGCATGAAAGCACGGCGAGCCAGCCGGTGTTAGTTGGCTAACGTTAGCTTGCTAACTCCGCCTTAAAGTTACCCCCTCGCCACATCGTTCACAGAAAACGAGCCGAATACAGATGTCACTCGTGGCGATAGCAGTGTGCTTTGTGTGGATGAAGCATGAAGTTAATTTGACTCATTTAGCGGCTGGCTCTCTGCCTCGTAGCGTTACTACTCCGCTGCTCGTTTGTCCGTCCGTTATTGTAAAACCTCAGCTCTGCCACTTGCCGGATTAAATATCAGCTAATAATCAAGTAGCTACACCTTTTAAAGGATCCCTTGGTAAATCAGCCTCTACCGGGTAGAAAGTGAAATTGTATATAAAAAAAAGGATGTTTAATGTTACAATATGTAGTGGCAAAATCCATTGTTATATCTACAAAATTATTTTAGATATAGTATATGTTCAAGTTCAAGTCACCACTACCTCTGGTCAAAATATTGACTTAGTATCTCAATATATTAACTCAGTATCTCAGAATATAAACTAAGAATCTCAAAGTAATGAGAAAATTTTAAATATTGACTTAGAATCTTAATATATTGGCTTAGTAACTCAGAATATTGACTAGGAATCTGAAAGTAATGACAAACTTTAAAATACTGACTTAAAATCTCAATATATTAACTTCTGCACACCAGTGTGCAAAGTATTACTTTGTATTATGGAGTCTGAAGATCCTTTTTTCTTGTTGAAGGGGAAATCTATTCTTGGGACACGTTTCTTTCTACTGTTTCAACTGAATTTTATCAATGCTGATAGTGTTTGGAGGCTTTCAACGGTTTGTTAGAATTCTGCATTAGCAGAACACAAAAGAATTTATAAAATGATAAATCTTTACCCGGACAAGTCACTTTTATGCATGGACAAGTGAAACGTAAATGTACTTGTCCGAAGGACAAGTGCCTCAAAAAGTTAATGTCAAGCCGTGTTACCGATTAAAAAATGTTTAACCAAGTTTTAATTAATAATTGGAATGTCTCTCTCTCTCTCCCTCTCTCTCTCTCTCTCTCTCTCTCTCTCTCTCTCTCTCTCTCTCTCTCTCTCTCTCTCTCTTGTTGCCACATTGGATTAAATTATTTCAATGTCTGTAACATACATTTGTTTTCTTTTTCTAAATTTAAAATGTATTTTCCCCTTTTACAGTAGGTGGTTTGACCTGTGTGTGGTAAACAATTATTTGATACATTTAAATTAGAAGATACAGCCACTAGAAACTAGCTGACCACATATTATATAATATCCTGTGTCCAGAAGCTGCAAAGGAGACAATCAGGCCTCTAATCTGTGATTTAATCCAACCATACGATGTTAGAGAGCAGCAGGCTCGGTCTCTAAACGAGAAAATCATGACCGTCGTGTCTCTTAACTCTTAACTATTAATTACTGACCACACCTTTAGGCTCAACAATGTCAAATTTAAAGTGAAACAACACTGGATTCTCTTTCTTACAACATGTATTAACAATCCCTGAAAATGTACAACCCCACAAAATATTCTCTTTAATACCAAAACATGCAGTTAAATCCATTTTATATAGACCATCACCAGAGTCTGTAAACCTGCCTTTCTCTTCACAGTATCGAACCCAACTGTGGTGGTGGCAGGTTACCATTTGCATGTGTGTCTTAATCTCTGCCCAATGTGTGTTCTCTTCGTAGCAGTTGATTAAGTCACCAAGCCATTACCTTTACTTCCTCCAATGGGTTACATTGGTGTTTCACCGTAACACAATAAATTACCACATTTGAGAACCAATAAGGCAAAAAAGATCTTGACTTAGGCATCTTACTTGTATTTTCTGTAGCTTTCAACTTTACAGTCTTCATCATGATTATTTTGTCTAATAACTAATATTTCCAAGCTCAAGAATAAACTTTGATTCTAAATAAATAATATTCCAATCCGTGGGATCATAGTCTACAACTATTGCATGTGTATTTTGTAGTTTCATTTTACCATGACAGAACAAACCAATACATGATAATACGTAAAATGATGGGCCAATCATTCACACACCATGCAACAATTTTCAAAAATGTTTGCACTTCAACTACTACTCAAACTAAATTCCACTAAATTTGAGCTTCAAATCTGCTGATTGTTGGTGCCCAGTTTGACTGCAACAAGGAGTAAATAATTTAATTTTGTGTAACTAATAGTTATAATATTGTACACTATCATCATAGCAGGATTTTGTTGATTACATTTTGGATGTTGGCACCAGGTTATGAAATGCAAAGTGTGTGTATTTTAATATTCCATTTTCTGATTCAAATGAGGTCCACCTTACAGTCTGTGTATACATGTTTAAGCTTTTTTTGCATGATATGACATCATTAAAACCTAGAACAGTAACAAGTTCTACCTAAAAGGGAAAATAGGTTGGGGTTTTTTTTAGCGCCTTTGTTTTCTAATCTGATACTTCTAGTGAAGTTCTGGTTAAGATCTGGTAAATATTGGGGTTATCGTTAAAGGGAGCAATCAGAAGTTACTTAAAGGGTTGTCTCTGGTGTCAATCACACAGTTTACATTTTGTACACATAAATATCCACCCAAAGCTCCTCACCTACAGGTTTTGCGGTAAGTGTGTTGTTGTGGCTGCAGGAGTGACAGGGACACTGAGCTGCACTTCATTCCATTGCTGACCCCCTTTGTGTTGGCCACACACATCCTCACATGCCATTCTCAACCTCTCTCCCCCTTTGTCCCCCCCACCCCCACCCCCCTCTCTCTCTCTCCCCAGAAAGACTAGTGGGACAAGTCAGGTGGGTCTTGTTCAGGTGGATGCATTTTAACACACCACAAGTGCAATCCTGAATAAACAACTGACCAAAAAAGATATTTGAAATATATTTAGTATCTCATTAGAGTACTACTTAAGCATTTCAAAATAATGCATTTTTATTTTCACAAATAAATCCTACATCGTTAGACTTAATATTGGCGCACCACGTCATTGTTACCATTGTTACACCTCTCCAACTGAAGGTTGGCGTATTAATTACTTGATGACATGAATTTGAATCCAATTAAAACCCTCAAAGGACTACTCTTCTCGTAGAAAGCCATGACACCAAACCTTCCTTGGCTGGAATTGGTTTGTAACAGTTGCTAGTTGCTTTCATAAACTTTTCTCATTCTCCTGACCAGAGAAATCACCTCACAGCACAGCAGCTACCTGCGCAGCAGGTGCACTCCCACCCGCGTGATGAAGACTGACCTTCATCATCCAAACAAAGCGCCCCGTTGTCATGAACAAAACAACACCAGCTGGTTCAATTCTGCGCAAAATGTAAACGAATAAAAGCCTCTTTTTCTTTTTTTTTACCTTGAGGAGAGCGCTGAAGACCAGGAGAGTCCACAGAGAGACGCTGCAGCGCAGCAGTGGCTTCATCATGCCGCACGCTTTGGGAAAACAGATTCAAGTGACTTTTCACTTCAGAACTTTCATGTCCAAACTTTCTTTGGCGCCTGAAAAGACTCTCCACTATCGCTACATGAGGAGATTTAAAAGTCAGAACGTTCTCTTCTCGCTGTTAAACGGGGAGGAGCGGCGGCCAAGCGCGTCACTTGGGGAAGTTTTAGTGAAGGGGGCCACTCCTCTCATCATCAGTTCCCCTTCTCTGGGGCGCAAATACACACAGTGGTGGCAGTGCGGGGCTCTGTCTACGTGTTGGGCAGAGAACGGGCCCTTGCGAGTGATTCTGTGAAGAAGAACTTGCATTAAATTAAAAAGGTGCCATTATATGTCCTTGAAAATGCAAACTCATCGCTTTATTATTTGTAAAATAGTCAGTATCAATCTATAACAAAATAGATCAACTATAAATACATTATATATATATATATATATATATATATATATATATATATATATATATATATATATATATATATATATATTTAAAAAAAAACTTAAATTAATTGAATAATTTGTTATTTTCTTTGGCATTTTTGGTTTGCAAGGGTTAAACTGTCCCTTAAAAAAACTTTGTCATACAGATATGCAATGATGATTGCTGGGTAATATGTTTGTTGACTTGTCCAGTGTCAAGTCTTGATCATGTAATGAGATGATAAGATGAAGCCTATACAGTAGCTAGTTTAGGCGCAAAAAAAAATAAATATATATATATATATATATATATATATATATATATATATATATATATATATATATATATATATATATATATATATTGTCTAATGGTGTGTGTGTGTGTGTGTGTGTGTGTGTGTGTGTGTGTGTGTGTGTGTGTGTGTGTATGTGTGTTCAGTAGCACCACAGATGTGCCACAGCTTCGACAGGCTGAGCTAAAGGGCTGCCCGGTCATGCAGAAATGAGAGAGTAACCCCGCATTCTTGCCATAATTTGGCCACGCAAGGTGGAGGAATGCATCAGATGGATCCCTTTACTAATACCACACAAAGCCGAGCTGCCAAGGTAAATGTTTGGTCTTTTTGGGAAACTTCCCAGAAGTTACTGGCCTGTTACAAACAAGTGACTTCACATAAGCAGGGGCGTAAAGCAAGGAATCACGGGCTCATAAGAAGGAGAGGGGACAATTGCCATACTCAATCATTACAAGAAAAACATCTGTAAAACTATTAGACGGAAATTCCTGAGCATCACAAACCAGTTATTTGAATATTTATTCTCCAAAATCATTTATAAAGCATTACAGCTGCAACTAGTAATTGTTTGCATCATTGGTTGATCTGTTGAATACTTGTTTATTTGTTTATAAAATGGTCATGGCATGTTCCCAGAACCCAAGGCAGCATCTTCAGACTGCTTGTTTGTTTGACCAACAGTCCAAACCGTGAATATATTCAATTTACACTCAAAATAAAAGCAGGAAACCCTCCTAAGAAACTGCAACGATAGAACAGGTTTCACATTCACATTTTCGCTTAAAGTGCTCATATTATGCTCATTTCCAGGTTCATAATTGTATTTAGAGGTTATATCAGAATAGGCTTACATGGTTTAATTTTCAAAAACATATTTGTGTTGTACTGCACATTGCTGCAGCTCCTCTTTTCACCCTGTGTGTTGAGCTCTCTGTTTTAGCTACAGAGTGAGACATCTCACTTCTGTTCCATCTTTGTTGGGGGTCGCACATGCTCAGTAGCTAGGTAAGGACTACTAGCCAGTCAGAAGCAGAGTATGAGGGCGTGCCACGCTAGCAGCTAGGCGAGCATTATAACGTGTTCCAAAGTGACGAGTGTTTGTCTCTGAAGTAAAGGCTGGACTACAATAGAGCTGTTTGGAGCAGTTGGTGAACAGTGTTTTCTGTTGGAGATGGTAAGACCCTTTGGGGTGGACTTTGGGCTTTTTCACTTTGTAAACCTATAACATGCATAAAAAGATATATAACACAATAAAGGAAAGGGGAAAAGCCAAAAAAGCATAATATGAGCACTTTAAAGATTATTAGTGATTAATTGATTGATAAAATGTCAGTCTCTGTTGATCAACTAATCAATAAATTGACTTATCATTTCGGTGTTAAGAACAAAGAATTCTCTTACAAAGACAACAGGTGAGTGGAGGATGCACAGCTTCACGGGGAGGGCAGGCTGTGAAGTGCTGCTGCATGCAGTCACCAGGGCGAACGTTAAGCCAGCTGCTGACGGTCAGGAAAAAACAAAATCACAAGGTCTCTTTTTTAACAAAGAATATGTGACATGTGGGTCACATATTCACATATAACAAATACTGAAAATATTTACATTTTGCTGTTTAAACAGTAAAGTATGAGTAATTGATTACAGTTTTACAAGAAGCCTATAATAATAATAATAATAATACATTTTATTTGGCGGACGCCTTTCTAGATACACAAGGACATCTTACATGTTCAAGAGGGCATAAAAGGAGATTACAAGACAATAAGAAAATACAATCAAATACTTTTAGTTTCATAGAAATACATTCAACAAAATAGACAGCATCTAAAAAGTGCCAAGAAACGTCAGAAAAGCAGTTAAAAAATAACAAAAATAAAAATCTTGCCCAACACTGTTTGTACCTTTATGGGTAACACTTTATGATAATGGTACAAATCATATAGTTAAGTAATGTAACTAATGCATAACTCATGCTGATTTAATAGATTAATTAATGCAGGATGTATCATGAATTTCCTCACCATTAACAAATTACCAAGTCAGCATGACTTCATAGGATTAGTCCCCGTTTATCATCAACATCATCAATTAAGGGATCATCATTAAGGGATGTTAATTCACAGTTACTTGATACAGGTACATTCATTGACATGCAACCAAATTAACAGTAGGCCTACCTATTCTCACAGAAATATGAAGCTATATTATATTTTTTGTTAAACTGGTCATCAGATGCAAAGATTGTCATGTTGCCTCACCAAACCAAATTAAAATGATCTAGCAGCTGCCAATTGACAAATGGGAGGAGAATGGACTGAAATTGAGAACCAAATTGCTTCATATTTCTATGAGAGTAGTTACAGTTCTGTTTTCATTCCTTTATTGATGATACATTAATCACATCATTTGTTAATGGTGAGCAACAGGAATCCAGGAAACATCCATCATGAATTCATGGATTAAATCATCATGGACCATGCATTAGTTAAACATTACTTAAGTATATGATTTGTGCCCTTACTATAAAGGGTTACCCCTTTATGTTTGAACTGAATGGAGTTTTCTTGACTTCAGCAGACATTTAGTACTTTCAGCAAACGTTTTAGTAGCACAACCTTAAACAATTGGAAAAGTATGTAAAGGATACTGAAACCCAACCCAAATCAAATATAATTTTCTACCAGAGGTCAGGCTCAACTGCAGTACAGTAGTGTTGGAGCTAGAAAGGAGTCTAAAAAAGACACCTCAGTGTCTAGGGTGACTTTGAACCTGCACTGTTCCTTTTTTTTGCACTTCATCTCCATTCATTAAAGAACCAGGAATGAAATGAAATACGTGAGTGTGCATGTCATGTAGTTTATTTATGGAGCATTTTTATCAGCTTTGTCTCAGAGCGCTGTACAGGAAACAGCAAAAAACAGACTGCTCTTGTGCATAGCTGGAAGTGAAAACAGCAGACAAAAAAGCAGACAAACCACCTTGTGACAGAAGAGAAACTAGAAGAAACTGTCGTTTTATTTCAATGTTACAAATGAATACCTAATCAGAAATTAAACTCTGATCCAGAGCAAATAGGTTTAATTAAAATGTACGGAATATGGCAAAAAAAACAACTCATCTCCTTATTCCACCCATTGTTCTGTTGTTGTCCCTTCCCTTCATCTCTCATGGATAATTGCTATTTGCCCTGATATCTTTCACATTCACAATTTATTTAAGTCATCACTGTGTTGTCTGCCAGCTTTTGTGAGAAACCTTTTTATGTTTTTGTTGTGTCTGTGTTCAAGCTTTATATGTTCACATCAATTTACCATCAAATATGTAGTGAAGAAAATGCTCTCATTTATAAAAGAATGCCCTGTTCACATTTACACCTGGAAGATGGCCACTACAACCACAGTCTGATCTGATGGGCACTCAGCAGCTCGACTGGAGCAGTTGGGGCTTAAAGGGTTGACTACTGTATGTCTATTAAAAAAATGACTTATCATGTATCATTTGATCACTTCAAAAGGCAGAATTATTTATACCTGTTCTGAAGGGGGGGGAAAGCCTGCTGAAAAGGGACAAGAGTCAGACTGATCTCATGAAGTGGCGTATGTATGACACGCCAATTCATATGCCATTACTGCCGTGTTATCAAGACGCATACTTTGTTTTTTAGCCTGTTTATCAATGCCGTTTGGCCTCCATTGACTTACATTACCTTACGATTGCGTGTGAATTGACGCCGTAGCGAGTTGTATGAAAGGGCAAAAATCCACATATGGAGGTTGGTCAGTTGGTCGGGGTGGAAGATGGGTAAAACACAGGACTTTCACCCAGGAGAGTCCCGCCTGTGACGTTTCCTTTGTGTCCCGTGTGTGATGTTTCCCTTCCATGTTTGTTCTTTTCCTAAACCCAACCCCGTTCTTCTTTTCCTAATCCCAACCGTTTCTTCTTTTCAACCGTTTTTTTCCTTTTCCTAAACCCAACTGTAATGTTGCGATAACACAACGCGGTCTCACGGCAGTTTGTGAAATGGTCACGTTATTTTTAATCTATTGATTCGTGTACACGGACATGGTCATCTCGTTTTTTTTGGTGGTGCTCAGCACGGAATGAGAAGCATCTATATGGAGGTTGGGTTTAGGAAAAGAAGAACAGGGAAAGGATACGTCACACAACGGGACACGACCCACGGTCTCTGGGGGACACGCGACAACAACGGGACAGTTGTGTTTAGGAAAAGAAAAACGGGGAAAGGAACCGCCACACGCGGACGGTTGTGTTTAGGAAAAGTACAACGGGGAAATTAAACGCCACACGCATGATCCCCGGTCTCCAGGATGAAAGCCCTGTGTTGTTTGACCCATCCACCACCCTGACCAACCTCCCTATGCGGATTTTCGGCTTTTCATACTACTCCCTACCGTAGTCATGCTGTGATCACGAAATATGCTTCCCATTGAAATACATTACATTAAAATTCGTGCTCACCACCACAAAAATAATGACATAAACGTGCCCGTGTACGCAAATTAATAACTCAAATAACGTGACCATTTCACGAACTGCCGTGAGACTGGGTTGGATAACACATAGCCTCGCGATAACGCGTGACGTGGCTACGCTATGACGTTGCAGACTGCCGTCCACTGTATACAGCTGTGGCAAGCCCAGAGGTGTGGGTTTCCACATCACCAGTTCAATAACAAAAGCTGGCACCAGGAGTACAGTTGAACACAGTTGGAAAGTTTATTAAGAGTAATTTACAGCATAGGAGGTGAACACTACTTCACCGTTCACTGCTTCACTGTCCACAATCCATTCTCGTCATCTTCTAACCACAGGTAATCCACAAACGGGTCCTCATCCAAAACATTTCGGTACACAGGGGGGTAATCAGCCAGTCCAGGGCACACTAGTTAGTCACACAGTTTATTTCAGTATTCTTCTCACTACTTTCCACCACTCTGTCTCACTCAGTTCCTTCTCCTTCCTCCTCTGGTTCTCTTTGTTCCCAGTTTAAAACATGCTTCCCTTTTCCCTCCAAAACCTAATCACTCAATTGATCCCAGCCTCCATATAGTCCATATAAGGCTCGGGGGTGGAGCCAACGGGCCGCAAGATACCTTCCTTTAATTACCACTCCCCTCACCTCTCCCTGCAATCTACCACACAGCGTGGACATACACGTGGATAGATCAAAATGCGTACAGATAACACGCCACTTTCAAGTGGCGTGTATGTTTACGCAAAGTCATGATGTCATGTTGCAAGAGTGAATGAACTTTACAAATGGGCATAGCGGCGGGTACACGAAAAGCGCCGGAAGTAATTGTGTGAAGAATGAAAAAAAGAGTTTGAGAGAGAAGTTCAAACCCTGTTTACTTTCTCACCTCGGAACATCTCACCACTCACTATAAGAAGTGGGTGTGAATGTCGTCACAACATATGTTGGTCACAGTCCCAAAATTCTGTCGTCGGATTATGGTTAAAGGTGCGAGCACCGCTGTTTCACTTGTCCCTCCCTGGTTTCTCCTGCTTGATGGAGCTGGTCACCTTCACCTGAAGGCTGGAAGATGGTCCAGGTAGGGCGGGTTAGCTACTAATCACAGGGTTGGCAAATCAATCCCCAGCTCCAAAGAAGTCTTGGACAAGACACTAAATCCTAAATCGGTGCTTTATTGAAAAATTATTTATTGAAAAATGTAAATATAAACAGTGCATCAAGCCATATTCTTTGTTGTTGAATACATTTTTCAGTTTAATGAAACATACTGTACATAAACTCACAAAGACATAACTCCCAATCCCTTTCCTGACCCACCTACAAACTGAACCCTACTCAAAAGGAGCAGAAAATGAAAGAGAGGCAATGTGAAGAGACAATTTAGCTTGTCCTGGTGACCAGTATTGATAAAAATGTGGTCTGCTATATGATTCGGTAAGGTGGCGTGTATGTTTACGCAAAGTCACACTAGGCCAAATAGGGCTGCCAAATCTTGAGAAAGATGTTATATTCATGTTATATTCACACGTGATCCTTTCAAGTGCAATACATGTATTCATTTCTTGAAGCCATTTAGCAATGGGAAGATGGGAATCCGACTTCCATGTGATGGCTACGCACTTCCTGGCAATGCAGAGGGCTACTGTAAGAAACTTCTTTTGGAAGTTTCTTAAATGTGCATTAATGGTTGCAAAGTTCCCTAACAAGCAGATTTGTGGATCTAGTGGGAAGGTACATCCAGTGAGCTTTGTCATAATGTCACTTAAGTCATAAGTATTGTACATGACCAAGTGCAGTGTAAGAACGAGCCCTTCTCTATAACACATCTAAAACACAAGTTTTTTTTTATAGATGTTTCGATTCTTTCTTTCTTTTCTTTTTTTTACAGTAAAACTTGGTCCCCACTGGAATCCATTTCAACAGAAATCAAGCGCGTATAGCCTCCCCTGCAAGCAACACACAATCACCTTTCTAGTAAGAGGTGAGCAATCTATAATTGAAAGGCAGATTTTGGACAGAATATTACTTAACGTTTCACAAAAATGGGAAAACCATTGTAATAATTAGTACTTCAAAGTAGCAGGACAGCATATCTAGTTGTGAATTGCTCTGATGTGTTCATGCTAAACCTCTTAATACTTGTGTTGCATCGCTAAAGATGTGGGTGATTTCCTGACCTTTAAATAGTACACTGGATGCCGAAGCTGCCACCACTTTGTGATAGTTTCATAATGGCTGTTGTAAGAGGCCTGCTGATGATGGCCATTCCCAAGGAAATGTGTAATCCTCTGGGGATTGTCGCACCATATTTGTCTGTGTTTTTCTGCCGGCCTGTGCTTCTGTTGCCATATAAAGCATATGTTTTGTCAGTGTTTATCTAAATGTTTGTGTCCTGCCATCTCCCCACTGTCCTCTGTCAAGAGTCAAGTAGTTTCATGTGTAAGATGATGCCGATAGTGTGAAGGCAGAGGGATTAGTTTAGGGATTAGTGACATGTTAGCTGCATGAGTTCGTAAACATGCACACATCATTTAAACCTTAAACCTCAACATCCCAGCCTGAGTGCACTGACGTTACACTGTAGTTATACGTAAAGTGCTGATTACTGCATTATAAAATACTGGCATGTTGCAGAAGTGGGTGTGTTTGTACTGTAAAGGATGCAGGTTTTATTTAATTGGGGAAAGGGCTGCTTCTTCTTCCCAACTCCCAACAACCCTTTACACCACTGCTCTTTTTATTTTGTCTCCACATTTAGCCACATATGAAATGTATAATAGCTGGATGACAGGACACATCCATTATAAACTTTACCATCTTTCTCTGGAGAGTGGCAGAATTGGTTTTGCACGTTTTTGTGAAAGAACTTACTAGTTAAAGTAAAGTAAGTCCATCAATCCATCCATTATTCACATTTGCAGAAATGAGCCCAGAGGTCTACTGTCCATATCATACACCATCAATCTCAGGCCACTCATGCTCCCACTGTACTCTCCAAAATGTCAATGGTGTAATCCAAATATTGGAGAGCATCTTTTGTAATTGCCCAATCAGATATTCCACTTATCCTGGTGGCATTTTATCCTCACTTAAATCCATCCCCTCTGTCATTTTCTCTTTCTCTTGTACCTTTTTGTCCTCATTGTTATTTATTCATGCATTGATTGATGTGTGTTGCGCAGATAGAAATATGCATTAGACTGTGATGCTAATTCATACATTCCCAATAATTAATAAAGCATTGCAGTCATGAAATAACACTACATTGTGCATTTATTTGTGAACTCCCTGCCATAAATTGTTTAGTATGTTTTTAAATCACTGAAATACCATTTCTTCCTATAGCTTACATGTTGACTCTCCAGTCTGAAAATCAATGCAACTACTTTAAGGCTGATGCTAGAATGGATGGTCCACCAGACCCATCCTACTCTGCCTCGGAATGGCTGACCCTGATATTCTTACCCTAACCCTAACCAATATTACTCCTCATGCCTAAACCTAACCAAGCCAACCAATGATGACAACAAGTACTAGCCAGTTAGAGGCGGGTCAAGCCTTCACCTTTCCCTCAAACCATCCATTCCAGCATTAACTTTAAATAAACCCAGAAATCAGCAACTCTTATTTTATTTTATTTAGTAAATATTCGTAGGCCTGTACAATTCTACAGTTTAGCAGTAATGTAGATCAGAGCTTCTCAATTTCTTTTCAGCCAAGGTCCCCTTACAAGATAGAACTCTCGTGTATAGTAGATCGAACTAGATTTGGAGGCTATTGTTGGTGGTGGTAATATCACACCACAGCGATACTAGTGTGGTGTGGTATCATATTTATCATGGCCTACTTCTGTTTTGTGAAAAGCCTACTGAGCATAACCTGTGGCGAGGCAGGGGATAATAGGACCCAAATGCAGGTATGAGGCAGACAGGCAGGAGATGGTAGAACTTCAGGGTTTAATCCAACAAAAAAAAGGCAGTACAGAGACCGGAAAAACTCACAACGACAGCAGGGAGAGAACAGAAAAACACCAGCAACGGGATACAAAAGATACACAGGCTGACGGCACGTGGACACAAAAACAATCTGACAATGAGGGACAGGTGATACAACAGGTGAAACACATTAGGGCGGGGCAGGACAATCAGACAAGACAGAAAACAGACTATCAAAATAAAACAGGAAACAGAAATATACACAGAGAGCAGAGAAATAAGTAAACCAAAATATACACAAGATACATACCGAAATCTACAAACAAGGCAACAGAAATATACAAACAGGTAACAGAAATGTACAGAATAAATATACAAAAACATACAGAAAACATAATACAAGCAACAGAAAAATACACAACCACAACAATAACCGATGCTTTAGTGATCTAAGGTGCCACAAAATGAAGTGAGAGACATTTAAATGAGGCAGAATAGGATGAATTTACACTTAGTATGTAATCAATAAAACAAGAGTCTATAGCCATGCTAGCAGCATTGTGAGTGGTGGTTTGTTTGAGCTAAATGCTAACATGGTCACAATGAAAAGGCTAACATGCCGATGTCTAGCTGGTAGAATGTTTGTTCACCTTAGTTTAGCATGCTAAAATTTGCTAATTGGCATTAAACAAGTTTTACCTGACGATGGCGCTAGATGGAAAGTCAGAGGATGTAGGATTTATCCTGTGGGGACCATGAATGTCTTTACAACATTTCATGACAATCCATTGATTAGTTGTTAAGATATTTCAGTTTGGATCAAAGTGGTGGACAATACTAACCTACTGCTAGCATGGCAAACAATAGAGCAAGGGCCACCATGTTCATTAGTTTTCTTGCCTAGAGTTAGAAGATTGATACCATTTTCATACAGTACGTGTCCGCTAAATATAAAGCTACAACCAGCAAATAGTTAGGTTAGCTTAACACAAAGACTGGAATAGGGGGGTATGACTAGCCTGGATTCCCCGGCCTCATCTAACAAGCAAGAAAAAGAGTACTGTATTTCCCGAAATGTTGAACTGTCCCTGTAGTGTTCAGTAAGGTAAAACAGCCATAAATAAATAAATAGAAAAATAAACATAATAAAATTTGCATGGCTGCTTTACTTGGAACAGGTGTAGGCCTACGTGTTTGTCATGTTTGTATTTCCCTCACCCACAATGTGTAAAGACAGATAAAATTGTGCAATTTACTCACATAATGCAAATAAAAATGCAAACAATTGTTGTTATAGTTTTTTTTCTTCTTTTTGACATGCCTACATTCTCTATTCTTATCCACAAATAAACGTAAGTGAAAGCTCCTATGTGTGACTTTGACATAATGCAAATCAGACATTTCAATAAACAGACAAGGCCGTGTTTTTATGAAAATTGTTCTTGTTAAATGTGTTCTCAGTTGATTAATAAACATCACAGCCTGTGACATAGTATAGGACGGTGTCTATAAATGATGTGCATTGCAGGACACTGCAATGGAAATTTGCCTGTTAGATTCTGTATTGTTATAATAATAATAAAACAGAAAAGAAGGAAAGAGTGAAAAGAAAAGAGGCCTGATAACATCAGATGGTGTTTCTATAATGACTGACTGTATATTTTGATTGCACATTTTCTCAGAGCAAGCTGGAAAGAGCTTCAAAGAGCAGCACAAGCAGACACAAAGTGACCCATCTAGGTTTAAACATCAGTCTGAAAAGGTGATCTTTTGAATGTTGAAGTTACAAGCAGGAAATAAACCAAAATATGTCTAACTCCTGATCAAATAATGAAGACAATGGAGGAATTTCCTAATTAGGCCAAAGTGGTCATTGACATAGCCACAAACTCAAACTGTGGGAGATAAAGAAGTGTTCCAGTTGAAGAATGTGTATGACAAGTAGTGATTGCTGTTTGTTTGGCTGGTAAAATAAAAGCCACATCTGTCACAAACATTGTGTGTACACATAGGCTAGCACAGGCTTAAACAAGGGCAATTCAATACATTATTAGTACATGAGAAAGTTACGTTTTCCTTTTTGAGTGATCTCATGTCTAAAGGGGCTGAAACAATCTTTAGCGTTCAGATACACAAACAAGATTGTCTTGACTTCCCAGTTTGGGATGAGAGGATGTTTTAAAATGGTACCAATCCAAGTGAACCCAACCTTTTCCTCGGCTATCTGTGTGACAAAATTATAGTTCTCCAGTATGAAAAATGGCCTGAAACTGGCTGAAAAAAAAAGATTCAGTGTTTGAAGTTAGCTCACACTATCTGCTGCCAATTGAGATAATCTTTCCCTTTGAGTTCCAAGGGAAACACCCAAGTAAATACCTAGTTAATTGTGTTTCTCCACGTTCATTACATGGAAGACTTTTGTTACTCAATTACAAGTCCTAAAACTTTGTAGCTTTGGTAAAACAATTGTATTGAACCCTTTCAAAGTTTGCTGAGAAATGTTGCAGTATTCAACCCATAACTGGGGCATTTACACGAGAGCTGTGGAGGAGGAGTAGCATGGTGAGATGAGCTACCACCACAACTGACTGTAAAGTGCTGAGACACCTGTAAATCAAGGAAATAAGCTAGCTAGCTAGCAAACATACAGTCTAGCTAGCTAGAATACATTCATCCCACTTTGTTCCGTGATTGCAAGATGTTTAAATCTATAAGCTGTACATGTGTATTTGTTATGTTGGTTTTCTACTTTAAGTTGTTGGTGACCATTTCACAATTGCAAACTAGCAACCCCCAACTTTACAACTTTCACATCTGACGGGCTGTAAGTATTAGCCAGGGAGGGAGGAGGGAGCTGCACTCTGGCTTTATTTTAATCAAGAAGTTGTTGTGACCCACAGGATCCATACTGTGAGTTTTATGGGAGCGTCCATGGAGATTCAACTCCTGCGTGCAGAATCCTCGTCATGGTTAAAATAACAGGGACTAGCAGGGCTTTTTTGCTCACTGTCTGCAGGCTAACACATAACAATCACAGCACAGACATTAACACACTTAATCATATCATCTCCAGCAGTGACTCCCAACCAGGGGTACTTGGTAACCAGGGATATAACAGGGGGTATTTATGCAGTTGCCAAGGGATACATAGAAACATTGTAGCTAATTTGAAAAAAAATAGAAATAAGCATCTGATTTGGAGTGCATGGAAATTAGTAAGGAAGAAAAGTCTAAATGGTTAGCTAAAAGTAATACATATACAGCAGAGCAATAGCTAGCTCAGTGTTAACTGTTGGAATAGTTAGCTGAAAGTAATGGTGTAGTGGTTGAGATATCTAAGTAATGGATAAACAGTTGAAACAGTTGAGCTAGAAAAAAAGGATACATGGTTGGAATAGTGCCTAAATTAACATGTAAACTGTTGAAAACGTTTTCTAAAAGTAACAGATTAATAGCTAAAATACAGAGGTTAATTGGTTGAAATAAATAGCTAAAAAGTACTAAGGTCGCTAAAATCACAGATAAATGGTTAAAAAGTCTTCTGTCACTTTTGGTCTATTAAATGGACCTAAACCTTTAGTTAAATTGTATGAAAACATTTTTTTTTTTAAATAATAGTGGGCATTACCATCTAGTTTAAAATCAATTTAAATGAACTCATTTGGATCATGATGGGTGGTACGATGAAGGGGACTTTAGTTTATCTGACTGTCAGGTGAGAACCACTGATCTAGTGTCCATGTTGCTGCTGCCTCATTTCTCTTTCTTCTCAATATCACAAATTTAACATAGTCCTCTAACTCTTAAAGCTGTAGTGCGTAGTTTCTGTCCCCACCCATGAGGAATTCTAAGTTTATTTTTTATTTTATTTAACCTTTATTTATCCAGGTAAGTCGATTGAGAACAAATTCTCATTTGCAACGACGACCTGTCACATTGACACGGTTACACATTCATACCTGGAAGCTGCCCAGTATAACCACAGTCTGATCTGCTGGCCACTGAGCGGCTGGCGGTCTGGGGATTGTGACCGGCGACCTCCCGGCCACAAGCTCACTTCTTTAACCTTTAGGCCACCACTGCCCCCACAGTAATGACAACAATCTGTTGGTACATCCACATGACAAAAGCTTTCTGTGATCGCGCTTCACCCCTCCTCCACACAGTTGCTAGTAGCCAAGGAGGACACAGAGGATTAAAAAAACATGATGAACTCTTCAGAAGAAGTAATTATCTTTACTCGAGTTTCTGTGCTAAAGTTGCCGGACAACACCAATTTCTAAACACAGCCATGCTGAGAAATACAGAGAGTTTTGTGGAGTGGATAGTCTTAGTATGAGGGATCATACCGTTTGAATTTGTGTTTAGATGTGGGGGACAGTTCATATTATGCTTGTACAAAAAAAGTTTCAGGAGCAGGATATGCTTACTGTAACTCTGCTCTCTATCTCTCCATCTGCATAACTGTCTCTCATGTATTTGTTTATGTAGAGCAAATAGTCATAACTGCTGCTATGACCCATGACCATGTGTTTACATCTTCGCTGTCAGAGCTTGTTGTTTAGATTTGAACATTGGAGTAAACAGGGATTCCTAATCTAGCGTTTAATACTGTCCCATTTGAAGTCTCGTCCCTCGATGGGATCGTACAATGTTGACAAAGACGTTACCTAACAACAGTGGGGTGGTGAGGTCCAAACAGTGGGGTGGTGAGGTCGCTGTGAGAGAGCCCTGCAGGCAGGGCAGAGATGCCCTGGAAAGACATTATCTCTGCACACTCTATTAAAAATAACTCTATGAAAGATATCTGATATTTCTAAGCATTTTCTGCTTCCTAGAATAGCATCAGATAGACTCACTCTGTTCTTTCTCTGTCACAAACAAACATGCAGTCATGACTAGAATACATGAAATAAATCCTGCACATTCCTGTACGCACTACTGGTCTGTAAAGCACACACAGACTCACACTCACTCATTCACAATCACAGATAAACACATAAACTATTGTGTAATTTCCATTACAGCATCACATACTGTAAACAATGGCAAACTGAGACCCTATTATTAATCCACTAACTAAAACTTAGCACTGAATAACAACTACCAAAGTTACTAAGTACATTTGAATCAAGGACTGTATTCAGTACATAACTAGATAATAATATTACAGTTACTGAAAACCAGAAATCTCAATGCAAATGACTAATTTTTTTTGTGTCCACAGCAGCTGCTACTGGGATCATTAGTCATTCAGGAAGTACATGTCAGATGTTTATTAAAGGGGTACCCCAGCAATTTAGTATTGCACTTCCATGAAGTTGAAGAACTAATGAGACATATTTAAAATAGAAATTATAGCAGCAGAGGCCAAGATTTCTTTCAAAAATACTGCATCCTACATTTACCATAATGCAACCCAAAGCATCTGTTTGCATCCCTGCCTAGTAGAAACCCCCATTTATATAAAAAAAAAACAAAAAAACTTTCAGTTACAAATTGTGTTCTTCAGGCCCAAATTAGATACATGTTAGGGGTTATACTCTCAGATGTTAGAAAACTCCCTCCAGTGCAACTAGACTCCAAAGCTGTTTCACAGGGCCACGATGCCATCAGTAGACTGATCTTTATGTATAAAATCAGTAGAGTTAAACTTTTAGAAGTTCCTAATTTGTTTCTTTTTACATTTTCTGTTGCCCCCATAGAGGAATTCTATGTAATGAAAACAACACTGTCAGCGCATCCACATGATTGAGTAAATCAGTCCCTCTAGGATTTCGCGGCCTTTCTTTGAGATTGTTGCGGCCCAAAATGGCTGATTTTAGCTTTTGTAAAAAATTGCAATAAAAGTTGCAATGTCTTTTGTATTTTTGTTGCAATGAAGTTGCGAGAGACAGTGAAAGTTGGAAAAAAAAAGTTTGTCATTTTTTTATTTGTATAGTTCTTTAAAAATAAAAAGGAAACTTGTTTTGGGGAGTATAATATTACTCTGGGCTGAGTTTTCCTAGTAACCTTTCCAAAAAGGCTCAGGATGCTGCAAATGTTGATATAATATGAAAATGGCTGGTGGATTTAAGACAAAAAATTATAATTTATTGAATTAATCAAATTTGAACATATGTGTCAGTGGCTTGTTGATCTTTACATCATTAGTTAATTTCCTAAACTGGCCTGGGACACACATTCATACAGTTTGATGAAGTACTTATTGGACTTTAACTTATCATTGCACTTACAATAATGAGCGTAGCTGTCCTCAATTTAGGTCATCCTGTACGCCTCATCTCCGGGTTTTCCTGCATCCACCATGTGTGTGTGTGTGTGTGTGTGTGTGTGTGCGAGCGAGCGTCAGTCACATGGGAACTGAGCAGCAGCCCTGCCCCTGCAGAGAGCCGACAGGATTGAAACGGCAGCAGCTTTCAGCGACGTTAGAGTGAAAAAACGTTACAGCGTACATTGATGTTAAAATGTGTACATGTTGGCAGGACAGTCAGGACATGTCTTTCGCTGTACGTTTTGTTGGTAAATGTGAGATGTTCGAGTCAGTCACGTCTCGTCTTCATATCAGAAACAAGGAAATGAATTTGGCGACATCCGTGTGTTACGTCAACCCGTTCTCACTCCCGCTTGGTCAGTGTTCTCTTAATACATCCATGAGTGACTCTCAGAGTCACATACTAATTCAAAGTCTGGCACGTGGGACTGCTGGGATTGGTCAAAATTGCGAGTCGCACCAAATTCACAGTGATTGGTTGAATTTGCGTGAATTATTGCGAACGTGACATCGCAAAATCCTGGAGGGACTAGTAAATGAAACATGCTACAAAACCCATTACTAACCTGTTCAAGAGCAGTAAGGCGACATCTGTGCCTTTTCTTTTTTCAGCGCTCTCCAACTAGATAAAAGCCACACCAATGGTTGTGTTTGTCGGTCACTACCTTTTGGGGATTTTAGTCCTTCTGCTGAATGTTTAGGTCTTTTCTGAGCAGTACAATCACTGACTGAAACATTTCGTGGACACTTCTTTGGGCTTTGAGCCATGCCTTCACCTGTTGCAGCAGTCCTTTTCCTATCCAAAGCAGAACGCTGCTGTTTCCTTTCTCCAAGGTTCGTACACCTTTTCCAAGGTCAAATTCAAGCACTTTTCATGCACTTTCAAGGTCCATTTTAAAGCTTTTTCCAGCACCTTACACCACCGTAAATTACATACCAATACATAGTCCAAATTATTATTTAGTGTTTTTATCACATCAAATGCTATAAACAGCCAAAATTGTGTTTCATAATAGCAGAAGGATCAGATATTTAAGCAAAACACAAGTTTTAGTTTTCAAAATATATCACTGTCTAAGTAGACTTTGCTTGCTATCTAACCTGCCTGAGTCAATGTAAAAACAATTACTCCAAACAAAATCACTCGACAGGTGCAACAACAACCTGTAATTCTATTTTAACCCAGAAGACTCTGACAGCGCACAGGCACCTGCCTGATAAATAGCCTATATTAATTGAATTTTTTTTTTTATTTCATTGCCAAGACAGATACATTTATCTGCTGGAATAGAGCAGTGTAAATATTGCATAAGGCCATCCTCAACCTTACAGTAGGCTACTTGTATGACACTCCATCTGACACGATTTCTGTTCAGCAATCAATGATTGTTGTTATGCACTGGGCTAACGTTTGCAGGTTTTAATTTGCGGGTAGTTAATGTTACAGGTACTGTGATGTAACTTTGGCTATGTTCACTGCATATTCCACAAATAAACGTCCTATAACGGACATGCAATACTAACATTACATTATCACACCAAGTACTCTCAGTCACTTAGCTTGTGGATTCCTAGCTAGCAGTTACTAGCATAAACAAATAGGCGCTAACGTGTACAGTAGGCTACTTCAGTTGGCTTACTTGAAAAGTCTGACTTACCCTTCATGTGATTCGAGAGCACAGACTCGCCCATTGTGAAAAGCTGCACGTCTTTTTTGCAGACTTTACAAGAAGTAACTTGTGGGGTTTGTCCCCATTTAATCCATAATTTATCTTTTTCATCTTCCAGCTAACGTTCATTGAAACAACAACCACCCGGCGATATTACGACTCCTACTATGGCCACGCCAAGACCCGCCCTTCAACTGCATTTATTGGCCAGGTGTCCATGCTTACGCAAGGTAACGTAACCCCAGTCTTGTATATAGTACTCGAAAGCAATACTTGAGTAAAAGTACAAGTATCTTGCCAGAAAATTACTTTGGTAGAAGTTAAAGTCTCTATTACTTGAGTAAAAGTCTTACAGTAACTGATATTTACAGTACTTAAGTATCCATAGCAATTTTCTGATATTAAATGTACTTAAGTATTAGAAGTAAAAGTAAAAGTAAAAAAAACTTTGATTATGAACTTTATGGCCAAAGTTGTGTAAAGTTATCTTCATCACCACTGTCGTCGGGGTGGTCATGTCTGTTACCATGGCGGCAGAGCCTGTACCAGGTGCTTCCATGACACTATCAGTCATTATGCTTCCTCCTCCTCTTCAGTTTTGGCCTATGTTTATTTATTTTTTTGCCACTTGGCCACAAACGGGCATCACGTCACCAACTGCAATGGAGCGTACATTATCTAATAGCGTAATTTAGGAGCAATGATTCGAAACTTCCTTTTTTTCAGTGTAATAAATTTCTTCTGATTATATTTTGTAGTAACGAGTAACTAAGATGCTTAGGGGAAATGTAGTGGAGTAAAAGTATACATTTTATTTAGGAAATGTAGTGGAGTAAAAGTAAAAGATTCCGGAAATATAAATAACGAAGTAAAGTACAGATACGTAAAAATTCTACTTAAGTACAGTAGTGAAGTATTTGTACTTCGTAACCCCATTTGTACAGGTCCTATCCCCTGACCAATCGGCTACCCTAACCTTAATCACTCGAGGTCAAAAGCCTAACCCCAACCAATCGAGCTGCTGGGGGCGGAGTCACACATGGAAATAGACTGGCAGATCGCAGTCACACGTGCACAAGCGAGCAGGTTTCATTTTAGGCTCTCCCACATTTTATTTCTCCATTTCAAAAACAAACTATTCAGTCAGATAGGTATTTGTTGTGAAAGAAATACAGTTAAAATGTCAAGCATTTTCAAGCATTTTATCCAAAATGTAAGCACTTTTCAAACCTTGAAAAAACCAACATCAAAATTCAAGCATTTTCAAGGATTTCAAGCACCTGTACGAACCCTGTTTCTCAGCTGGACGTAAATCGCATCACTCGAGCTGCTGCGTGTGAATGTCGCCGAACAGCACCATTTTGTAAATATAGCCATACTGATAAATACAGAGAGTTATTTGGATCTGATAGGCTTAATTAGCTTTGTAACAACTCATTTGGCAATGGCTTGAATGTGCGTTCATTAATATAAAACAGTCGCACACTATAGCTTTAAATGGAAGCTAGACAGGTACAGTGAGGAAAATAAGTATTTGAACACCCTGCTATTTTGCAGGTTCTCCCTCTTGGAAATCATGGAGGGGTCTGAAATTGTCATCGTAGGTGCATGTCCACTGTGAGAGACATAATCTAAAAAAAAAAAAATCCAGAAATCACAATGTATGATTTTTTAACTATTTATTTGTATGATACAGCTGCAAATAAGTATTTGAACACCTGAGAAAATCAATGTTAATATTTGGTACAGTAGCCTTTGTTTGCAATTACAGAGGTCAAACGTTTCCTGTAGTTTTTCACCAGGTTTGCACACACTGCAGGAGGGAGTTTGGCCCACTCCTCCACACAGATCTTCTCTAGATCAGTCAGGTTTCTGGGCTGTCGCTGAGAAACACGGAGTTTGAGCTCCCTCCAAAGATTCTCTATTGGGTTTAGGTCTGGAGACTGGCTAGGCCACGCCAGAACCTTGATATGCTTCTTACAGAGCCACTCCTTGGTTATCCTGGCTGTGTGCTTCGGGTCATTGTCATGTTGGAAGACCCAGCCTCGACCCATCTTCAATGCTCTAACTGAGGGAAGGAGGTTGTTCCCCAAAATCTCGCAATACATGGCCCCGGTCATCCTCTCCTTAATACAGTGCAGTCGCCCTGTTCCATGTGCAGAAAAACACCCCCAAAGCATGATGCTACCACCCCCATGCTTCACAGTAGGGATGATGTTCTTGGGATGGTACTCATCATTCTTCTTCCTCCAAACACGGTTAGTGGAATTATGACCAAAAAGTTCTATTTTGGTCTCATCTGACCACATGACTTTCTCCCATGACTCCTCTGGATCATCCAAATGGTCATTGGCAAACTTAAGACGGGCCTTGACATGTGCTGGTTTAAGCAAGGGAACCTTCCGTGCCATGCATGATTTCAAACCGTGACGTCTTAGTGTATTACCAACAGTAACCTTGGAAACGGTGGTCCCAGCTCTTTTCAGGTCATTGACCAGCTCCTCCCGTGTAGTCCTGGGCTGATTTCTCACCTTTCTTAGGATCATTGAGACCCCACGAGGTGAGATCTTGCATGGAGCCCCAGTCCGAGGGAGATTGACAGTCATGTTTAGTTTCTTCCATTTTCTAATGATTGCTCCAACGGTGGACCTTTTTTCACCAAGCTGCTTGGCAATTTCCCCGTAGCCCTTTCCAGCCTTGTGGAGGTGTACAATTTTGTCTCTAGTGTCTTTGGACAGCTCTTTGGTCTTGGCCATGTTAGTAGTTGGATTCTTACTGATTGTATGGGCTGGACAGGTGTCTTTATGCAGCTAACGACCTCAAACAGGTGCATCTAATTTAGGATAATAAATGGAGTGGAGGTGGACATTTTAAAGGCAGACTAACAGGTCTTTGAGGGTCAGAATTCTAGCTGATAGACAGGTGTTGAAATACTTTTTTGCAGCTGTATCATACAAATAAATAGTTAAAAAATCATACATTGTGATTTCTGGATTTTTTTTTTTAGATTATGTCTCTCACAGTGGACATGCACCTACGATGACAATTTCAGACCCCTCCATGATTTCCAAGTGGGAGAACTTGCAAAATAGCAGGGTGTTCAAATACTTATTTTCCTCACTGTATGTGTGCACCTCACTGTAAAGTGTTACCATTGTATCAGAAACAATTAATGGCCTTTCCACCTTTAATTTTGATACATGGTTTGTGTTTTGATGAACCTGTGGACATAATACATCTCACTATATTTCATTTAGCATTCCAGTAAATACTATTTCCACACAGATCTAGCGCTCTGTAGTATCGCAGTGGATGGGTACAGGAAACAACCTGACTGCAGCTGCCTGCGGTCATCAGATGAACACCTAACAGCTCCCTGATTCCCTCTGATGCAAATGTGCAGCAAGATTAGCCTGTCTGGCTGTGTTAGACTTTGTTTTATGGCTCCAGATAGGCAGGCTGTAAGCTGCCATTGTCACCTAAGTGTGATGTGATGAGTCACAGTCAAATCTGAGATTGGCATCTGTTTAGTAACACACGAAAGCTTTAAGCCCAATTAACCATTTTAAAAACTCACACCACTAAATATCACCTGGCTAAACACTCCAGAGAAATGCAGTAATCAGACAGACTCAGATGGCTACTAGTCATTCATAAAGATTCCAGCAGCGTTGTGGCCAGGTTAGCTCAGTTGGTAGAGCAGCCGCATATATATATATATATATATATATATATATATATATATATATATATATATATAGGTCAGAGTCGAAGGTCAGAGTCGAACCTGCGGCTGCTGCGTCGAGGAGTAAACCTCTATATATATATAAATATATAGAGGTTTACTCCTCGACCCAGCAGCCGCAGGTTCGACTCTGACCTGCGGCCCTTCATGCTGCATGTCATTCCCCTTCTCTCTCCCCTTTCATGTCTTCATGTGTCCTGTGAAAATAAAGGCCTAAAAATGCCCAAAAAATAATTCAAGAAAAAAGATTCCAGCAGTGAGCCATTAGCACCACTAGATGCCTCCATTTGTAACTAGTGGAAAACTGCTCCTCCGTCTCATCGTCTCACAGGCTTACACTGAGAATTTCCTTTAATTATCATTGTTATTATTATATTTCTTATTTTGACAAATTACAGGTTTCTATTGTTTGTGTTGGTGAATTTGATACTGTTATAGCTCTACAGTATATGTACTGTTTCTTATTTACTCAAATTTTCCAGGAATTAATTTTAAATGTCTGTTGCCTCTAAAACTTACAATTCCAAACACCACATTACATTAAAATGGCTCCAGAGAAGTACTGTGTCAATGTGTATCACAGCGAGAGAAAATGAGGAAGTGATGTAACAGTTTGATGTTTCAGAGAACCAGACAGCTCAAGGCTGTCGGATATCAGCCTCTTGTTCTGTATCATTAATTAGGTTAGATGGGTAGATGATGCTTTTTTACATTCACCATTTACACTGTGTGACAGTGACCTTGTGAGTGTGGGGGAGGGGTATTTTTTTTAAAGGATGAGGAGGAGAAGATAAGGAAGGACAGAGAAGTTAATTTAGTTGATTGGAGCGGGGGCGAGGATGTGTGGGAGAGAGAGATATATGGACGGCGAGGACTCTGAAGTGGGTCATAAATAGTGAAGAAAGAAGGGAGAGATGGGGCAGGAAGTGTCTTCAATGAGATGAGCTGTATTTTAACAATTGACTTAAATAGCAATGGTCTCCAATTCAATTTAAAAAAGAGATTAAAAAATCAAAAATCAAATGTTGAAGAAGCTCAGTACAGTTCCAGTATTTGCTTTCTTGCCAAGAGTTAAATGAGAAGATCAATATCTAAATCATGTCTGCACAGTAAATATGAAGCTTAGCCGTTTAGCTTAGCTTAGCATAAAGACAGGGGAACTAAATTTGCATCAGCACCAGCATGTCTAAGGCTCACTAATGAAGATAAGATAAGCCTTTATTGATTACCAGAGAGCACAAAGACAGACGTAAGCAGGCTACAGATGAATAGAGAACGTAAAAAGAAAAGAAAAGAAAAAAGAATACATAAAATAGAAGGTATATACAACTAGTATAAGAGTATAAGTTAAAATAGAGAAAGAAATGAACTATACAAGAGAAATTAAAGACAGTTGCGAGGTCAAGTGACAAGTCAAAGTGGCACGTATGATAAATAGCAGCGAGTTTATGTAAACAGCATAAAGAATAATATATTACAATTAACACAGTATATCTCTTATATTTCTTGGTAGTAACTCTATGGATTTTGTTACCTTATTGGGACAGAGCCAGGCTAGCTGTTTCTTCATATTTATCATACAGATATGCAGTAGTGACAATCAATCCTCTCATCTAACTCATTGCAAGAAAGGGATATTCCGCCTTTAGGGTTGCATTGATTTCAGTTTGTGGATACTTTTCTGTTGTATTCTGAAAGTAAATATTGCATTTTTAGTATTTTAGATGTTGTATAACAATAAAGAACTTGGCTCTACTGTCTTATAAAGATGGACGACCCATCACCACTTCCTCCCACTGTACAGAAGTAAAACCAAAATATCTTGGATACAGGCGCTGCCAGCTTGTAATTTTGGAGCCAGAGTCTGCGCAGTAGTGATTGGGCGGTCCTGCCCTTACACCCACCTGACCAATCGCGAGTCAATCATAGCTGTCAATCATGATGTTTTACCCCGTTTTAATAGCTTCAAATAACCAATGAAAACCAAAGTTATCAGAAAAATAAACACTTGAACAAACACCTGAGTGACAGGAACTATATATTAACTAACTAATTATTTGACGTGTAGGGCTACTTTGAAATTTTTTTTTTTTTTTTTTTTTGCAGTAGTTTGGCTCATAAACAGCAGACAAAATTAGCAGCTAACTGTTGAACATTGTGGATCATTTAGCAGCTAAAGAGACATATATTTCCCTCAGGAGGTGAATAGAAACAAGACACCAAATGAATGCTAATGTTGTGTCTGTAGGATGTGTTAACTGTTTGCTAACAGTGCATTATGTTATATATAAGTTAGTTATGTTTACAGCTTGTTTCCGATGCCACCAAGTGGCAAAAAATAGGCCTTGTATACTGTAGTAATGCACATTAGTACAGTAGCTACAGTGTGTATGTTGTATAGTGTAGCAATGTGCATACAATCTGCTGTCTTTTTTTCTTACATTTAAAATGATCATACAAAGTCAACCGTTCACACCATGCTGTATGGTCATGCCAATAAAGCCAAATCAACGTAGTGTTTGTGTTTCCCAGTATTTGTGTTAATCAGATAGTGGCTGTTTTCTGCTGCTCAGTTCAGAGAGCTGACAGGGAAAGGCTACCATATGGTGCGACAGGAAGGAGGGAGAGGGAGACAGAGAGAGAGAGAGAGAGAGAGAGAGAGAGAGAGAGAGCACAACACACTGAAGGGGGGAGAGACAAGAAATGTCGGGAGGTTGTATGGGCAGAGAGAGAGAGAGAGAGAGAGAGAGAGAGAGAGAGCAACAGAAGGGAGGGAGTGGTGGGGGGGGCGTAGGAAGCAAGAAAAAACGCACGAGAGGATGAGTAGGAGCAGTGAGAGCATGGGGATGACAAAAACGATGGAGACTGGAAAAATAGTGTAGACCTAGGTGATGATGAGTGGGTGGGTGGGTGGGTGGGCGCGGGGTTTAGGAATGAGAAACAGGGTGAGAGGTGGGGGTTGGCGGGGGGTGGAGGTTAGGAGTGAGAAGGTGGGTGGTAGAGCCTGCAACTTGCAAGCAGAGGAGGTGACAGTGGGGGAGTGTTCACTGCTCAGTGATGTGTTATGATCCAACTCCAACCCCCCTACACACACACAAATGTGTTTTTGTCACATAGGAGGACATCACATTGACTCACATTCTTTCATTAAGACTTAATTTGAAATATAAGGCTTTAAACATATTATTTTTTCAAATTACATGAAAAGACCAAAACTCCAATATGTCAGTTTGTCTCTTAACACATTCCGACTTCCCTAGCTACCTTGTCTGTGGCTCTCAACCCCAAACCTATTCATTCTTACTAAAGACATACATTTTTTTAAAAGGCTTAGTAAGATCTTAGAACAGGTGGACATTGTAGTTTTAGCAAAAATCTTTCAAAGTAAATAAGTTGTTTGGTAAGGACTATTTTCAGCTGCGGATTAATACACATTCAGAGTATTTACGGCAGCAGAATGGGGTGGTAGAATGTGGGATTGAGTCAAAATAACCACAGTGCCCATGTTCATAGTAATAAAGGAGCATGTACTCCAGTACAGCATTGTGGCTCATTGATGTTTTTTTTTTAAATATTTTTGGGGGCAATAAACGAGGTCTGTGGCACAGAAGAAGAATATATATCAGGCTTTGGTGACACAATACTTGTTAGTAGAATAAATCTGCTGTTGGTTTTGGCACTTTTAATGGATTTGTTGACAATAATTAAAATATTGAATATCTCCAACCTCATCCTTTAACTCTAAAATGTAATGTGGGAGCATTCTTTTGGAGGCGAGTCCCCATAATGTGACTGTGTGAATATATTTATGTGCCCACAATATGATTAATACAAACACACACAGTCTCTCTCTCTTTCTCTCTCTCTCTCTCTCTCTCTCTCTCTCTCTCTCTCTCTCTCTCTCTCTCCAGCTCCCTCGCTCGCTCTCCCTCATTCTGGCTCTGTTGCCAAGGCTACCGTACAGCCTCTTGCTGCATATACCTAGACGAAGCTGCTGCCTGTGGATCTCTCTCTCCGCCAGGATACAAACAAAAGAAAACCCATCAGACTTTTCATTCCTCTATTTCTCTTTCACACACACCCACCTTTGTAGATTCTGTGTCTCCTACCCTCACACACATCCTCTGCCTCTTACTGCCAGCAAACACACTCCTTCTTCTCCCAGACAGAGGAGCGGTAAAGGGATTGGCGTGGTTCTTGGTGTTTGGCTTTTGGTTTTTGGCTCAGAGGGAGCAGAGCGGCAGATGGCGATGTGAAGACGGGCTCAGCCAGGTAAGAGGACTTATCCTAACCAGACTTAGGGCTCTGGGTGAGTGACTGTTCCAGCTCTCCTCTACTCCCCATGTCTCTCCCTCTTTCCCCCCTCCATGGCTGTGCGACATGAGGTGAATACCAATTCCTCAGCAAAGCCCCCACGGTTCATATGGCTGCTGCGCTTTTCTGGCTGTGAAAAGGTAGGGATGTGTTATGTAGCCTTTGTGTGTGCGTGTTAATTTTCTGATTATTAAAACTGATTATTTGCCAACAGGTTGGTTCTTCGTTGCAGTTCTAACTGTGTGTTTCCCCCCCAATCTATTATTATTCAAAGCTTGATATCCTCTGTGTTATAATATGTCTCTGTGACAATGTGGGAGTCACCAGAGAGAGATGCAACAGTCCACCTCCCCGGGTGATTCATTACTAATCCATCCAGCTCTGCACTGTGTGGTCGCTCTAGCTCACCGTAGCCATGTACGTGATATGAATGGTGTTTTGTTTTAGCATGAATGACGGCCAGAGAATGCCATTCCTGCACTGGTGTTTTGATGCAGTGCAATCATGTAACACAATCCTTTGTCACCGGGAATCCAAATTTATCTCCAGCAGCCTGTAAATCAATTCTCTATGCAGCACATTTAAATTATTCATACAGTATAGCTTAGGCTGAATTGTAAGTTTATATGTGTCTTACAGTAATGACATTTTTCTTTGAAATGCCCCTGGAGATGCTGCAAGAGATTGGAGGAGTGTATGTAAACAATAAAGCTGATGATCTGTCTCTGTGATATACAGGAGGAAGCTGCAGGCTTGTTGGGTATTTAATTCTAAGGTCATTGTGGGATTTATGTGTGTATTGATATCAAGATGTTGTCTGTGTGTGTGTGTGTGTGTGTGTGTGTGTGTGTGTGTGTGTGTGTGTGTGTGTGTGTGTGTGTGTGTGTGTGTGTGTGTGTGTGTGTGTGTGTGATAGAGAAAGGTTGATGAGGCAGGTCTTGGCCCTCGTGACTTTATCTCACGTTACCATCCCATCATCACTTTCAGTGAGAGCTTCCTCTTACCTCGCCCCCGTGCCATATTCAGTATTGAAGCATTGGGAATATCCATTAAAACACAAGCCAGCTGTCATAAAAAAAAAAAAAAAAAAAAAAAAAGATTAATTCCCCTTATTCCTGATTGCAGGGAAAGAGCTTTAAACACAGCTGTCAACAGATAGTCCTGGTCCTGGGGTTCTGTTAGGGCTTATTGTAAGGCTCCGTTTAGACTCAGCTGGATGTTGGGTGCTTTGAATGGACGCAGATCAATGGAAACACTACACACACACTCTATTTGAAGACTGAGGGGGTGGTGTTTGTAAGGACCCAAAGACAGTAGACCTTCAGTGAGGAATGAGGCTGAATCAGCTGCAGGTTTGACTTATTTGCCATTAATCCACTTTGTTATACAATGTTTCCTCTGTGTTTGAATAGTGGTGTTATTGCTAACTGGTGATTAGTTATCACTAGACTGTCAAAGGGGTTTTATTCTAGAGTCAAACTGCTTCCCCATACTATAATATTGAGCGTGTTACTGCAGCTTAGTATTCTCAATCTCTGATTTTGTGTAATTTTTGAAATTAAACTTTACTGTGTGTTGTGAGCTCCCCAACAATCTACAGGGACATTTTGTTTTAGTTAAAAACAGCTCGCTTTTTTATTTCACTTTCTGCGTTTTAATAACTGATCATTGTTCAAACCCACAAGACTTTATCTTACATTTTAGTTGGGATCCCAAAGTTTCCACAGACACCAAATATGTGTGTCAAAGTAAGTTAAATTTGGGAGAATGTGTACAAAATGATGCACAAGACATCTACTTTGTAGAATATTTCCATTTGGTGGTTGGTGCGTGAGTCTTGCTTTGAGGTTTTTCTCAGTGTTTACATCATATAGCTTCAATGAAGAGCTGGAACAAGCTGAGATAGAATATATAATGAAACTGAAACTTACAGTGTGCCAAATGGCAATTTGAACTATCTCAAAGTTCAAAAGGGAAACAAAAGAACAGTCCGTTAAAGAGTTAAATGCAGGACCATACTTTTACATACATTTAGGAAACAGAGGTAATGTCCTCCGGTGCTGCGGGGATGTTACATTTTATATTCTGATTTCAGTATTTTCTATAAATTCTGCTACCTTTAGGTCTATAAATAATGTAATGATTTAGTATTTATTTAACCACCATTTAAAATTCCTGGCAGTGAGAAAAGACTTTGACATTGCATGTTGGGAAATAAAATACAGTTCATATTTGAACGATATTTTTTGACATTTTTTGAATCTGAGACTTTATTTCCAGTGTTTGTTCAAAAGGTCTGAGGGTGGGGGGACTCATGACCTCAATTTTTATAAAATCCGAGCTACAGCCTTGGTTAAATGTACCAAACAATTCACCAAGCAAGCACTCAGCTGCCAAAGCGAGTGACTGAAAAACAAAGATATTTACCTCAAAGAATTAAAGCAAAGAGTGGCAGAATGTTTTTGGACAAACATGAATATTGTCACTGCTCTCCCAGTGCAGATGTATGTTTTTCATTTTTCATGCAGTGTGTATACCAACGTGTGTGTGTGTGTGTGTGTGTGTGTGTGTGTGTGTGTGTGTGTGTGTGCGTGCTACAGTACGTTGGTTGCCACAGTTACCAAACGCCAACCTCACTGCGTCATTGCCTCAGACAACCTTCACACAAAAAAGGGCTGCTTTGCCTCCCATTCATCCCTTCATCCACTCATATATTGTTTAAAAATGGAAGCACGCTGAACTTTCTCAGCTTCTCTTATAGAACACAATCTATATGTGTGTGTGTGTGTGTGTGTGTGTGTGTGTGTGTGTGTGTGTGTGTGTGTGTGTGTGTGTGTGTGTATACGTTATATGTGTGTGTACATTGTATGTATGCACATTGCCATGACTACGGGCCAGGCTAACTGGCGTCATCACTTCAAAACCACCTTCGCAGCAGCAAGCAATGAGAGATAGAAAAGGACTCAATGCAGCTCTCCTCTGTTCAACACCTGCACACCCTCTCTCTCTCTCTCTCTCTCTCTATCTCTCTCTCTCTCTCTCTCTCTCTCTCTCTCTCTCTATCTCTCTCTCTATCTCTCTCTCTCTCTCTCTCAAACACACACACACAGACATAACTACTAGCTACTGGTGTGGTCTCATATTCTGCTGAGCTCACCTCATTCGTTCAACAGGGTCCAGTGGCACAGAAGGAGAGGAAGAGAGATTAGAGGGGAGCAGAGAAGGCTTGATGCATACATACTGATTTGACTGGAGCAATCTGAATGTATTTCTGAGGGTATCTGCTTAGTCTGGCTCGAATCATCCCCGCCTTGCAGGGAGGGAGCGAGACGAGGAGGAAGAAAGAGGGGAAGAAATATTGACAGTTTACTGTGTCACCTTACATCACCATCCTCCGCTCATGAAATCACAGCTGGGAGCTGAAATGGGTGCTATTCAGATCCATCTTTAGATATAATAAGATTCCCAACCTCATCTCAGCATGACCAGTTGAGTTTGATTGACAATATGTCTCTTATTATGTAGCATTTAGAGTTTTGAAATGACCTGTGACTCCTGTTTTGTCTCTCTTTCTTTTATTTTCACATTTTAAACACATACGATGTAATGTTTGGCTGTTGTCTTCTGTCCTTCAGATTTGACTCTGCCACACAATGGCTGATACTGGGCGGTTGCCACAGGATACAGGATTTAACTTGATCATGTGATCTGACTCCCCAGTTCCCTGCCATCTATCATAGGTGAATCTACAGGGTTTTTTTTGATATTCCAGTAAGCCAACTGGTAAGTCATTCTGCATTGTTGGTTGGTAGTCATTGATGAAAACTTCCAAACTCAATCATGACAAATTTAGACATCAACAACACATTTAGATAAAAGGGATATGTGCGCAAACACTACACCACCACTCTCACAGGCCCCCGCATTCACACATCCACACACTCAACGTGGTGGTAATCAGCCAAATGTACGAAACACCTTATTAATGGTAGAAGGACAAAAGAGCAAGGCGGAAAAGGTCTTTGAATACACTGCTGACTGATCCAGATGGCCGTGCGTGTGTGTGTGTGTGTGTGTGTGTGTGTGTGTGTGTGTGTGTGTGTGTGTGTATGTGTGTGTGTCAGTAGACGATACTGCTCAGGACGGATGAGAGGGATGAGAGCCACTCTGTTGCCAAGGTGACGGACAGGGCTGTAAACACGCTACCCCTGACTCATCTCTCCACAATAGAGCCTCTCTCACAAACGCACACACACACACACACACACACACACACACACACACAGACACACACACACAGACACACACATACACACACACACACACACACACACACACACACACACACACACACACACACACACACACACACACACACACACATTCATCATTCACACAATAGAGTCCAATCTGAGGGAGGAGAGGATCCGGAGATGAGAGCTATACATCTGAATAGGCCTGTGGAATAAACTCAACTCTTTCTGTCATATAATACACGCTCATTTGAAAACACACAATCGGACAAACACAGCTAGCACGTAATTGAACTTTTACTGTAATAAAAACCCTTTATTTTCTGGAGTTGGGAAGTTTGTCTTCATGTTACGTAAATGTTGTTCACGCAGGGTGTGTTGTAATCTAACACCATGTCAGACGTCTCAAAAATAGTATAAAACTATAAAATAACACTACCCATATTGGCCTTTTTTGTGTTTATACAGGGTCAAAGCACACACTGTATTTTTTACATCTAAAGATTGTTTTTGGAAATCACACACTCTTAATCTCTCAGAATTTTGTTCGATTTTCAGATGGTGTACATAACAAACATTTAATACATGTCAAAAACAGTCAGAATCCAGCTGTAAAAGCCTAGTGATCACAGAGGTAAGACTTGTCGAATACCTTCATTTAACAGGGGGATCATGACCCGCCGGCTGAGCAGCTCCACCCGTTCCCACACTGAGGACTCCATCTTCTTGAGGCCTGACGAAGACCCCGTCTGGCTGGATGAGCCCACAAAGTCTGATAAAATAGGCGACGGAGCACCTAAAAAAGACGGGCTCCCAAAATGCAAAGATGGCCCCGCAGGGGGCCAAAACCCAAAGAAAGATGAAGTATTTATGCACAAGGTGTGTGCGCTGGTGATTGAGATCCACTGCTGGGCTGCACTGTTTGTCATCTCCCAAGTCACGGTACGTGAATGGACGTCAGTTGAAACCAGAAAAGTTAAGTAAAAGTGGATAAAATCTAAATCTAAAAATGACTTGAATGTCTGCTTTGAATTAGATTGAGATTGAGTTTACCTTCCTGCACAAGTTTGGGTTTTTAGCTCAGCATGTAGACAGTAGACCAGTACGAAAAATCATGTAATTGCAACATTAGCAATGCAAATTACACTCGAGCACAAAATATTCTCTCACCTTGACTAATATTTTTCCACAAAGATTGTCATTTTCTCCAAAGTGCTTTAGTCGACAGTGTACTTTTACCTCTTTAGTATTGTCTCCCTCTTCCAATCTCTGTCTCTGTTGATTTCATGTTTGATTCATTCTAGAAGCAAAAAAGCACAGGTGCAACATTACCATATGTAAAAAAAAAAAAAAAAAAAGAGCCTTGTAAACGTCTCCATGATTATGACACCAGACAGCATGTGGTCAATTTACATATTTTCTATGCCTGCGTAATAGGCCATCTTCTTTTCTTCTCTTTTTGTTCACTTTTTACATGAGAGCAGCCAGTGTGCTGCCTGGTTACCAGTGCATTAATGACTGGAGAGTTCACAGTGACAATCTGCCTTCCCTCGCTCTCTCCTTCCAGGGGTACTGGGTGTTTTTTGTGGTGGAAGGAAATGGACCTTTCTCTTCCATCTACAAAGCCCTGCAGGTCATCGACTTCTACCTTAGCTTCTTCTTACCCTTCCACCCGATTTTTGGAATGGACGTAAGTGTCGGCCCTGGATGTGACCAATAGAGCTGTTTGTTTTGGATGGAGACCGCAAAAAATGAAACCCTGAACATATGTTGATTCTAGTGTTGGTTGTGTCTAACTGCCTCTTCCCCTGTCTTTCTCTCTCTGCACTGGCCAGTCTATGGTGTTGATGAGGGAGGTTGTAAACACCAAACAGGAGAACTGGATTTTCCATGGAACTGCAGGCACTGGTGTGGCCATCTGTGTAATCATGGTAAAAGACTGGAACCATTCAGTTCCTAGCCAGAACTTTCAGAAAATTTCAAACATTCTGTAATTTCGGTATGAATGTGAGATTATGTTGGATGTTGAATTATTGTTATTTCCCATAAAGGAACACAACTCTTTGAAAGAAACTAGATTGACTGGATCATTTATTTCTTCATTTGTGGAACTTTTTGCTTGATGATTTGTTTACTGGCTGATGAATAAATACACATTTGTAGGGAACACATGGCGAATGGCACCACTTCATCCCTCCCAACTAACCTCTCCGTAGGTCATCCACATGGTGTGTAAGTGGCGTTACGGCACTGGCTTGTGGTCGTCAAGAACAGTGTTGCAGGATATTGGTGACCGACGTCAGTCGGTGAGCCGCCAACCCTCCTTCACCCTGTCAGAGTGGACGGATGCTCAGGAGGATCTGCTGGACATGGACCCTGTGCCGCAGACGCCCGTCTTTGACATGGGCACTGACGCAAAGATGGAAGGAGACGCCGCCACCCTCACTGTCACATCAGTGGGGCTTCAGGAGAGGTTAGACTTGGCTGCATTTTAAATCCATATTGCACATAGTAAATGGGTAAACACATACTGTACATCTATATATATTTGTATGATTTAATGTATCACACAGGAGGGGCTCCAATGTTTCGCTGACCTTGGACATGTGTACACCAGGCTGCACTGAGCCCTATGGCTACGGAGCCCAGCTCTCCCCCAGAGACCAGACGGCAAAGGAGTACCTCCGACAGGGAACACACAGCCTGACCCCTGCCATGCTACACACACGGGCCATGGATGACCAGAGCCTGCAGGCTGAGTTTTATGTGAGTGCAACAACAGCAGCTAACCCACCTACACGCTTTAGATTAACAGGGATGAACAGAGACTCACCGGAAAATATGTACACTGACACACAGACACAGGCAGAAATGCACACACCCACACATACACACCCAGCGGAGCTCTGCACACACCCGTAAGCTTTTCCACTGTCTGTTAGTGGGCGAAGGAATGATAGATACAGGCATATTTGCAAATGAAAACCCACAGAGGACTCCAGTGTCTGCCAGGCAAAAAGATGTGTGTTCAAGAACGCACACAAGTTGTCCGTAGAATTTGAATTTCATGCAATTAGACATCAGCGGTTTAAAGTGAAGGGCAATGGATGACTTAATGTCTTTTGAATGTTTTGTTGCCTTGTAGAAGGCATGGTTAGGACTTTCCCTCCATTTCTGCAAGGATTGATTGTTATTGCACCCATTGTTCTGTGTCCATTGGCAGGAAACTCCCATGAACTTTGTGGACCCTAAGGAGTACAACTACCCAGGGCTGGTGAGAAAGAACCGCTACAAAACCATCTTACCCAGTGAGTACAGCTGCACCTAGAGTCGGAACAGTCACTAAAAAGAGATCATGCAGTTGTACATTTTTTGTTGTTGTTGTGCTGCTTCTTTTTAATAACTCCACATACTCATCAACTATTTAGCTCAGATGGGTTTGTAAAAGAATATTGATACTCACACACGGAGACACAGCACACAAAAAGATACAAACCAACCCTGTAATAAAACCGAGCTGTTAGATGTAATACATTGTGAATGCATGAATATCATTTCCCATCTTCTTCTGCTGTCATCTCTTTGAATTACAACCCATCAGTCGCTCTTTCTCATGATGCTCTAACACTGTCCACCTCCAGATACACACAGCAGAGTGATCTTGAAGTCACAGGATGAAGACGATTTCCTCACCACTTACATCAATGCCAATTATCTTAAAGTAAGTCAAAATATGTGTATTTACAAGCAACGTCTTGCTCCAGCACATATCTGTGACATAGCCACTTTGTTTGTTCTCCATGGACCATGGCCTCCTTGAAACAGATACCTGTATATGACAAAACCGGGCATGCATGTGCATGTGCACGTGTGTGTGTGTGTGTGTGTGTGTGTGTGTGTGTGTGTGTGTGTGTGTGTGTGTGTGTGTGTGTGTGTGTGTGTGTGTGTGCAGGGCTATGGGGATGATCCCTGTGCATACATTGCCACCCAGGGTCCCACCGTGAACACTGTGGGAGACTTCTGGAGGATGGTGTGGCAGGAGAGAAGCCCAATAATAGTGATGATCACCAACCTGGAGGAAAAAAATGAGGTCAGACAGGGTGATGATGATGATGATGATGATGATGATGATGATGGATATTGGGATGGGTACAAATATCTCATTGAGTGTTCACTGTGTTGCAGAAATGTGCAGAGTACTGGCCCGAGGACACTGTGACCCATGAGGGCATCGAGATCACCCTTGTCACCGTAACCCAGGAGGATGACTACAGTCTGAGGGTGTTTACTTTGAAGGTAAGACACAGTAAGACTGTTACTGTCATATGTCACACAAAAAGGGTGAATACATTGCACACGATTGCTGATCATTTTTTCAATCATCTCCAGTGGTATCTATCTATGCAGATACCTACCTTGTAATAACAAACTTGTAAGAAAACTCAGAGTCTAACGTGACAGCTACACTAGCGGTTCTGTAAGGGTGTATGGTAACACATCAGCATGCTATATGCTCACACTGACAATGCTAACATGCAGATGATTGGCAGGTGTTAACCATGTTCACCATCTAGTCTAGCGTGTTAGCAAGCTAGCATATAATAATCAGCACTAAACACAAAGTACAGCTGTGGCTGATGGGAATGTCATTAGTCTTGCAAGTATTTAGTCATAAACCAATGTATTGGAGAAATTAAAATTTTGACATGATAACAGCACTAAACGGGATCACCAAAATTAACACAATTCATCCTGAGGGGAAAATGAATGTGTGTACCACGCCACAAATAAATCCAAAACATTACTCGTACCTACAGTATATGTGTTGACAGCTGATTCAGTTCAAATTCTTCTTTCAGATGATTATATATGTGCACACATCTGATCTCAAGATTGATATTAGACCATATAATAAAAACATGAAGCACTGTAGTGTAGACTTGTCTGTCATCACAACAGATTTTTTCAATTTACCAAGCAAACACTACCCAAGTTTTCATTTTGCCAAAGTAAATATTTTCATCAGAATGTCCACGTGCATACATAACCACCACAGACATGTGTGTTGGGCGGGGGTTTGCGCAACATTCCTGACGTTGCCATACTTTTTGGTTCCTTTCATGTGCTCAAAACATGAGTGTTTTATATTGAATTTGGGGTCATGGCGACATTGGCACTTAGCAAGCCAAACATGATAATTCAGTAAATGCAGCCTGCATCCGATTACTAAGCACCAAGGGATCGTTATATAACTTGTTATATATCTTGTTTATCGTTATTGTAGCAACTACTATCAAGGTAAACATATGGGTATGCAAGCAGTGCAACAGGCTGATCGAAAATCAATCTCAGTGTGTATGATGTACGGTACATGTATGCGCAACATGGTCACATCCGTGTGTGTGTGTGTGTGTGTGTGTGTGTGTGTGTGTGTGTGTGTGTGTGTGTGTGTGTGTGTGTGTGTGTGTGTGTGTGTGTGTGTGTGTGTGTCAGTGTGGGGGAGAGGAGCGCAGTCTGCGGCAGTACTGGTACACCTCGTGGCCTGATCAGAAGACTCCAGACAAGGCTCCACCTCTTCTGGAACTGGTGCAGGAAGTGGAAATGGCCCGAGAGGAAGCCCCACCCTCCAGTGGCCCTATAATTGTCCACTGCAGGTACAAAAGTAGCTTGTTAGTGAAATAGGGACGGATAAAGAGTTACAAATGTGTTAAGAAAAGCTGAGTGAAAAGGCCTATAATAAACCTATGTTGAGCATATACATGCATAGGGGAATTTTCCCAGTTTCATATTCAAGAAACCCATTTTACTGCTGTTTTTACTATAGAAACCACATGGCAGACCAGAGCATTTGTCTTCTTCCAAATCCTCTGCTGTCTAATTTCCCCAGGGAGAATTTAGCGTTAATCAAATGAATGGGATCAGTGCTAATCAATACACCAATCCGTCCATTTTTTTTTTACCCCTCCAACCTTTTTGTTCGCAGTGCTGGAATTGGTCGAACTGGCTGCTTTATCGCCACCTCCATCCTGTGCAAGCAGCTGAGGACTGAGGGTGTGGTTGACATCCTGAGAACCACCTGCCAGCTCCGTCTGGACAGGTGAGCTATTCTTAGCTTAAGTTCTTGGCATTAAACTTTTTTTTTTGTTATTGGAACAGAGCATGGTGGATGTAGTTTCAGTTGATCTAGGTTTAATTTACCAGGTAGAGTAAGTCACTGTGAGTCAATCACAGCCTTTCTTTCAATATGCTTAAATGATTGATTGTTAATCTTTTCACACTTCCTGAACTGACTGACCAAACCATATTATGCATGTGTTTCTCTGTATGTTTCTCAGGGGTGGGATGATCCAGACGAGCGAGCAGTACCAGTTTGTGCATCATGTCCTCAGCCTGTACGAGAAGCAGCTGTCTCACACTGCTGAGGAGTAGAGTGAGCGCCACACCCAGACCGAGACACACCACTGTACACTGTACCGCCTCTGGTGGTATACACCACTGTACCTAGCATCATCTCAATCTCACCCTTTAACAAATTCAAACCATGTTAATCTCCTCACCCTATAGGCTCGTTCATTCAGGACTGAATAGGTTGACATGAAATCTGTGCGTACTGTATGTCTTTGAGCAGAACAAACTAACAAAAGAGGTGGGATTGGAGATAGACCCCAGAAATGTCATGTGATCCACACAGTCCTGGAGAGTCAGGCCCCAAAATAATCCATGCCCACACTCCTGACATCATTTCATTTGCACTGCTGAGGTTTTTTTTTAATCACGTTACTGTTAAAGGTGTTAAACTCAATATTCAGAACATTTATATAGCAGTAAACAACTATTTGCTATGTAAAGACATTGACGAGTAATGGCGTCCTGAGCAGAGAATGAAGTCACACTCCCTCTGTGTGCGTTGTAATCTGATCTTCTCTGTTCTTTGTTTTGATAGCCAGTTCAGCCTTGCGTGCATGTGAGCGCCTTGTGCGTCGGTATCAGACGCCAAGGCCCGTGACAAAGCATCAGTATTTGACGAGTTAGGGAACGTTCTGTGAAAGCCGTGTGAAGGCAATCCCGGGCACAACTTTTTTTCTGAATATTGAGTACAGCCACTTTAATTCTTAGTCATCAAGGCTTCATTTAGTAGCCTACGTAGCCCCCTCACATACTGTATGTACAATTTTAAAAGGTTAAACTGGAACTGAAGTATAATCAGATCACCTGCAGCGCCGTCAGTTTGCTGTAAGGATTAAATCCAAGGTCCATTACCCAAAGTTAGTGTCAATAATACTGTAAGGGCCTTTTACAGTATAAGTGCCAGCATAATTAAAACCTACAGAAAGTATCAAATGCCAGCCTAATATTAAACATTGTACAGATGTAAAAGTGCACATGAAACATAAGCTAACTAACATATTTTTTCATTGACTCTCTTGACTCTCACTTTTAATGTACAAAATCCTTACAGAAGGCCTGTTTCAACTTTTGATGCATTCAGGGGCCACCTCATCTTCAGGTTGCATGGTGCTAAGTGTTCATTAAAGGCATGTGCAATGTTATGGAACATAGGAATGTATAACAATTAGGTTATTAATTAACTAATTAGGATTTCTGTGCAATCTACAGTAATACAGTTTTACCATGCTGCCCGTGCAGTCCTCATGGCCCATGATGTTTACAGTAAACAACTCCTACATTAAGGCCACGTACACTCAGAGGCGTCACAGAGCCGGCGACACTGAGGGGACAGAGGTCAGAAAAATCAATACAAAGCCAAATCAAAGCTCTGGAAAATCTGACATATACACACAGGGAAATGTAATGCACAGGAAAGCAAAATAAGTACACCATAAATAGATGACAGATGGTCACATACAGCTAATCTTGTTGTAAGTGTCCCATTAACTATCGTGATTGCCCTCAGAGTTACATGCTCTGTGATGCCTCTGCTTTCAACAGTAGCTTGACCACATCCGTGAAGTAAGAAGCCCATGATTGTTGTATAGACAGGCCAGGCCTAATCTGTATGAAGCACAATAGACCAACTATGGTTGTCTCTGATGTTCAGCTGTAAAAGTTCTCTTTTTTTCCCGTATTGTGTTTTGATTGTGTTGAGTTTAATGGATTGCATGTGCTGTATGGGACTCCATAGGTCCACAATCAAAGCGACGTGATTGGTTGTCCTGCTTTTTGTTGTGTAAAAGGGTTTAAGCCTATTATATTGCTTGCTCTCGGCCAATGCTTTTGATACAGTTTGCTTTTGTGAAACCAACCAGAGATATTTTTAGAACATTTTGATACAATCCTTTCGAGTAGATGCCTTGTGTATATTTCCGTTTACACCATGATGGAATGTAGCTCATACTGTGGATCAAACCATCGGTTTATATTGCAAGATTTGACAGAACAAAATGTGACAACTACCTAAGTTACCTTACAGAACAGAAAATAAATAGATTATGTTTAGTCTTCAGTATTATTACTTTATGCCTTTAGGCTTTGCTTTAGTATGCTTTGCTTTCTGTGTATGTTTTTATCGTTTTTCTTGGAGAATTTTACCTCAGACTGAGTTTTTACGCAGTCCCCACTCGATTCCATCTGTGACTCTAGGCCACCTCGCAGTTGACAACACGAGAAATAATTGCTATGTGTAAGGCAGCTAAAACAGTGAAGACAATTTTCTATGTAACACAAATCACACTCAAACAACTTCTATCTTGACTCAATGCATCAGATCAACAGTCATGAACATTACCAGAAGATGGAGTCAACTGTGTGGCCTCAGACCAATTTAGAAAGATCAAATCATTTAGCAAATTAAACTGCCAAATTTACAGGAAAATAGGACTGGGATTTATAAGAAAAGCTACAATCTGTTGTCAGACCTTTGACATAATCCTCTGATAATGTCCAGTGTACTCGACTGAAACGCTTTTATTTTTAAGTGCGTGTTTTCAATGCTTACCTGGTCCTCCTCTGATGATCAAAATGGGGATGATGAAATAGCCAAACAGTCAGACATATACAACCAACCAGCAATCAGTATTCCTCTCCCCTGCTACAGTATTGCTTTAAGTTGTAAGTTTTTGCATCTAAATAAAGGTAGATTTTCATGAATATGTGTTGCTGTCTCTATGACTCTCAATCACACACAAACCTCCTTTTAAACCAGGGCATCGGTAAAGCTAATTACTGTGTGTCTGAATTATAAATTTAAAGGTTGTAATGAAATGATAGCTTTGAGATTTAAAGGAACGATGACGTCAAAGCTATGGTGGCTCTGTGTGTTTACTACACCTGCAGAAATTCTCTCTTGCACCACAGAATGCAGTTAAACAATTCTACCACTAGGTGTCACTATATACAATGTAATAAGTACACAAACTGCCAATAGCTTTATTTACCCTGCATTCATCCGCTTACTCTCTGATACATTTAGTTGGCAGAGTAACAGAACAAAGGCTTTCAATCAAACAAAAGAGAATTCATGATACTGAAATCAAATACCCCAACATCCACTCATTACAACTTCTTTATTCAGTGGTAAGTATGCATGTGACACTGTTAATAAAGCAATGTTAATTTGTGCAAACCATATATCAAATCTGAATATGTTTTTTGAAATATTCTTGACTATTTCTCTTAAAGCCCCTACATAATAGACCCACACAGATGTTTTTTTTTTTTTTTACTTATGATCTCTCATTAGAGCTTTTTTCTCAGGGTTGTAAACTGACTGTGCTTGATTGACATCCTCCTTACTCTCCTGTTAGTTTTGTTGTTACAAATGACACCACTATCACTATTTTTATGACACAGAGATTGACACCCATCTTTCCCCTCATTAGAGATCTAATTAGCCAGGGTAATTGAAAACACCTCTGCAGGCATGCAGGGCCTTTAAATCAGTATAAAGAAAATGTTTCATGTTGCAATATCTGTGCAAAAAACAGACTTCGTGTTAACACATACAGTAGAAACACAATTCAGCCATTGTATATTTGTATACCAATCTTAGTAAGATAACTCAAAAAAAATGTTTTTGTTGATGTAAATGTTGTTGTTGTATTTTTTGCATCATTGGAGCTGGTTAATTGTAGCAGCCCAGTGACTGCATGCGCGTCTCCTTTAAAAAGGCGGACTGTCCCTTTAATCTGAGGATTAGAACGTTAACGTCACCAGCCCCTGAGACGCTCGTGCTGATTGGCTGGAGGTGACGTCAACCTCATCTTTTTTTTCTCTCCCTACTGGACCATGACCTCATCGCTTTAGTTCAGGAAAGTGGTAAAGTGCACCTTCTGTAACTACCCACCCCCCTCCCCAACACACACACACACACACACACACACGCACTAATCGTTTTAGCTATTACCTAGCCTAGCAAAGCTAATCAATCCCTCCACGAGCTGACCACGTATCCTGGTCAGTTAAACGGCTGAAGGAAGTCTGTCACCGCGCTTTCATGTCTTGTTTGTTCCTGGCGCTGGCGCTGTCACCCTCTGTCAGCTGCACGGTCCCCCGCCACACAGCCAGGTAAACACCGGCCAGCCCCATGAAGACACCGTGGATGTCCCCTCACACATGGAGGCCAGTTGAATAACACAGGAGCCGCGTGGAGTCCGAGGTGAGTGAGTGTGTGTGTGTGTGTGTGTGTGTGTGTGTGTGTGTGTGTGTGTGTGTGTGTGTGTGTGTGTGTGTGTGTGTGTGTGTGTGTGTGTGTGTGTGTGTATTCATTAGGAGAACAAGTATGCTGTTATCAAGTGCCTTGCTACCCTCTAAGCTAGCAGCAGCGGTTGCTTTCTATCTGTGCTCGTACCCCCCGCGGCTGCGGCGAGTCTGTCAGCGCGCACTCCCCCCTTTATGAGCGCGCCCGTATTATTATGGGAATTAAACCCGTAGGCTGAAGTTATCGAATCTTTTATTCTGACAAACATGTGATTGTTTACCGTCCGACCATTTCAAGGTAGGTAGACTAGGTGTTTGTATATATTTTCTAATTATTTAGCGCGTTGCTGTTTATAATCATTTCAGCCTGTCCGATCAATGGAGTGGTTCATTTTCGCATGCGGACATATTCACGCGTCATAACAACACAGGACAGATTTCCCATCCAAACAACGCGTAGTGTACCTTTTCATAAATGTGTAGTTTAACATTACTTGATGCTAATTGTGCAACGTTTGTACAGGCAATGACGTATGCATTGTGTTATAATCTTATTTCTAAATCTAGGTCGGTTTATTATAGTGCGCGACGACCGCTCACACTCCAATATTATCACAGGCCACAATGCCCCATCTATTTCTTTGTGCGCCCCATCTCTTGGTCACAATATCTGAAAATATATATTTTTTTTTCCACGAAGGGATTTTCCGCATATTTATTATTTACAGGCCATACACTGTATTTTATGTCAGGTTGCATTAGTATTCATGTCGTGATTATTGTTATGGTAGTCCCAGCTTGTTATGGCCCCGCAATTTGCAGCAGCCTACTCGGAGAGTATTGATTAGAGGGCACCAGCTTTATACCTGGTTATGTTGTTTACAGTATGATAATGCTTGCTCCACCAGGACTCTCTGACCAGGAATTGATTTTTCCAAATTACATGATCACTGTAACAGCACTTCTCCTGTTACACTATTTCTTCCATGTAGGCCTATGCGATATCTGTATTACACACTTCAGGCCTGTCACTAATTGTGACAAACACCCATTTATTATTTACATCCAGCTGCTTAAATACATTGCTATCAACCACATATCAGCAATCACAAATAAGTGTTTTAGATAAAAGTATTTAAGAGAGTTCCAGCTGATGTCATACGTTTCAGTGAGTTCACTCAAATAGAGGTGAAACAATTAATTGATTAGTCCATTGACAGAAAATTGATTTGCAACTATTTTGATGTTTGGTTATGGTCTTTTTTCTAGAAAATGACCAAACATTCTTTAGTTCCAGCTTCTCACTTGTGATCATTTGCTGGCTTTCTTTGTCTTATGTGATGGTAAACTAAATACGTCTTGGACAGTCAGACAAAACAGGCAACACAGCAACTGAGGAAATTGAGTCTGACATTTTTCACATTTTATCAAGCGATTTCTTCTATTAGTCAAGAAAACTACAGATTAAATTATATTAAAACAATTTTTTGTTGCATCTCTAAACGTAAGGCTAATTCCCTTCATCTCAAAGAAATATGACCTAATTTGGTTACAAAATCAATAACACAACCTGTTAGGAAATAGGTTCTCGTATCAGACTAGTTACCTAATAACTAATCTAGCGGTCAGGAAATAGGTTAGAAATACTTGTATCAGACTAGTTACCTAATAATTAATCTAGCAATGTTTTGAAGGCATATCAGCATTACCCAGACATGATCTTAATTACAGATTTGAGTGAATGTAGTAACAATAATTAGAGACTCTCTTATTCTTGTTACTAAACTTTCCACCATTAAACTGGTGACCCTATAATCCTCCAGCAGCCTTGTGTTGACGGTGTTGGCTTGAATACCTGCACAGTCCCTGTTGTGGTCACATGTACTCAAAAGAGACAGTGTGTAAACACACGCAGATGCAAGCTTTTAGTTCATGAGAGAGCCAGTGTCACAGAGTAAAGGGCATGCGATGCTGCGATGATGTCATTGTTTGTGGTCTAAACAAACAACTCATGTCTCTCATTGTATGAAACGAAGAGCCAGCTTTATATCAGTCTACCCGAGGCTCTGGCCACAGGTGACGTTATGCAGGGAGTTAATGAATAACCTGGATGGTATTACATCTGCGTTGGTTGCCCTCCAGTTGCTCTCTTTGTGGTTGCCTCTCTCCCTGATGTCTGATATGGCATTATTGTGCCATCATCATGCTTAGCTCATGGTTTAGTATGAGGCGCCTTTAAATACATCTGCATGGTTTATCCATTGTATGGGGATAAAGCTTCTTCCCCAACTTTGTTTTATTGACCTATTACAAGGAAGCTTTTTTTCATTACCAGTCTTTTATTATCAGCTGTAAAGTGAGTAACCATAAAGTCTGTTGATGATTTCTGTGACATTATTCTAAAAAAAAAAGAAGTATCGCACCTGTTTTGCACGGCAGGTTAGACATGAGAATGGCAAGGTTGTGCTTACTTCATACGTTTGCTGGGGTAAGTGTTGACAGTTGTGTAAGCTCTGTATAAATGTAGGTTGTGATCCATGTACTTACCATTCAGGGTTCTCAGGTAAATTCAGATTCCCCAACAACATAGAAAAATAATCCTTCAAAATGAACCTGCTGCTCCGGTTCTTCTGCCTTCAGCTTAGTCAAGGCATAACTTCAATGTTACTCTTCAAGGTGCACAACCTTGTCTGCCTACATCTTTGGATTATGTGCACTTGTTTGCACGTGGACTACGTTTTTGGAAAAGTGGTCAGACGGATGTTGTTTTTTCAACTAGATCAGGACAGATCTAGAACAGATATAGAACAAAAGTCATGCTAAATGTGCTGTCTCAGACTAGAGTAGAATGGGTCAGACAGAACCAGCAGAGAGCAAATCTCTTGTTAATGTAGTAATACAGCTAAAGTTGTGAGAATTTATTTTGTAAGTCTATGTAGCATTGTCAGTTTTAGCTTCCTCACCTCTCATATCCTGATCCTGCATCAGCACCAGTAGCATCCCATCACCATCACCCTCCCCGTGCCCCCTGCTCACTCCAACTGGGCTGTTTCTATGGCAACAACAAAATCTGCTCCGGGCCTGTACACGCTGTCTCTGTCTCTCTGCTTTCTTTCCTCTCGACTTGTTTTCCTCTGTTCAGCCAGAGCCTCACAGCAAGCTCCTGGCTGCTGCTTATTTTAGTGCAAGGAGCTTGTTTGTTGTTGCTCCTTATTGTTCCTGATGAGGGAAGAAAGATGGTTTTGCATAAGGGCTTGGGTTGAGGTTGTTATGCTGAGTAAGCATACTGGGGTTTGTGTTCCCTCTCTGTACAATTCGTAGTCCTATTTCTCTCCCTTTCCATATTCTGATATGTTCCTGTCTGTCTTTCTCTCTGTTACCTTGACTTTCTCCTGTTGTCTGCTCTCTTCATTCCCCATCTTTTCCACACAAACAGGGTCCAGTGAGAGCGAGGTAACCGTAGGATGATTGTCTCGCAGCGTAGAAAGATGCAGAGCACCAGTCTCTCCCTCTCACTACCACCACACATGTAAACCTGCACAACCCTCCCTTCCCCGTGCCCGTTCACTGCTCAAGAGCAAGAAAGAGAGGGATAGAGGAGGAAGGAGGGATTCAGAGAGAAAAAGTGAGAGAGGCTGGGCGGGTGGTGGGAGAGAGAGCAGTCGCCATTGCAGCATATGCAGCGTCAGATGTTGTGCTCAGCTGCAGGGAAAGAGAGAGAAAGATTCAAACCCCTGGTGTTAGCTCGTCGGCTAAAGGGCTCGGCACCATAAAAGGTATGATATAACAGGTGATGGGGCAGGTCGTAATGTAGCATGCAAGGGCTGTTTGTATTAGGGGAGAGTGGCGTTGCAACAAGGCATAATATTTCTGCAGAATGACTGCTGGGTTGCACATTGTGGGGAAGTGGAGAAATGTCAGTATGTCAGTATGTGCTGTGTCGCTGCAGGTCACAAAATTGTGCTTTGCTGAAAGTGTTAATGCAGAAATCCGCATCCAGTCAACACTATGACAGAGACAGACAGATTAGATCAGATTAACTGCATGTATTTGTCTGTGTTGCTTTCTTAAGATACAGTATATGCTGCATTATGTTTGTACAGTCTTTATGGACTGCCTTTACTATCCTAGTTACCCAAGATGTGTCAGTTATAACTTTGTTTGTGTCTGCACACCAATGCCTTTACTGTAGCTACTTTCCGATGCAGCAGCAGACTGGCTGTGTTTATAGTGCAGGCAGTTGCTACTGTCTATCTAGATGTTCTTCCATGTTCCTGTGCTGCTGCTCTTGCATCAGGCAGGTTGCCAAGCAGCAACAGCATGTGTACATCTATGTTCAGGCTTGGCCAGCATTATTTTGCGGATCAGTAGAGCAATGATGTACTGCCTTGCTGTTATAAACGTCACTGCAACTCATGTCATCACGTGATCTGCTCCACATCCTAAGGTTGGTGCAGTCGTCTCCAAGTTAGTTTATGAGTGTTAGTGGTTTTTCTTCTTTTTCTGTCACTCAACTTCTCCCTTTAAGTGTCTCCCTCTTTTAGGTAGTCTTTTTCTTTTCATGTATTTTCTCCCCGCTCCATCTTCCCAAATTGTCCCCTCCCTTTACCTTGAGCTGGCTGAGTTGCTAGGCTGGAGATGTCCTCACTGAATAACATCTTTTCTACCTCGCCCCTCCTTTCTCCCTCCCCCTCTCTCCACGGCGGTGGTGTCAGAACAGAGGTGAAAAGTTTCAGAGCTGCCTGGACGTCTTCCCAAGACACTACCGATCAGAACACACAGTTTCTCCATATCTTCTCTCTCTCTCTCTCTCGCTCTCTCTCTCAGTCTCTGTGTTCTTGCCCACCTTCTCGCCACTTTTCTGGTCTTGTTCTGCTTCACATAGACAGTTCTCTTCTGTTATCTTATTGGCATGACATGACACATTTCTTTTTAGCTATTTTGCCATGTCGCCCTGTCATTTCCCCTCTTTAATTTATGAAGATGGCTTAGTGTTGCTGATATACTGTAATTCATTATAGTGTGATTATTCTGTTTAATCATGGCAACGCTTTTGTGATTTTCTACTTTATCTCCCTCCACTATCAGTTTCTACACAGATATATGTCGTACTCTCCCTTTTCAACCGATGTTTAAACCTTCATTTAGGCTTTGGGGTAAACAAGAGAAGGCCCATTCATTTTTTATGACACCATGTGCCTCTAGATGAATAAAACAACACGACTGCATTCACATTCCGACCTTGCTTGTAGTGTGACGCCCGGTTAACCAAGGAAAAGGTCCTCTACCTCGTTTTTTGTGATGGTCATGAGTAGCCAAACGCACTTTTTTCTCACACACACATACAGCCATTGGTCTCTCAACCCTGATAAATGATTGCATGTGTGCATGTGTCTCAAGTTAAATGTACAAGCGCTGTGGTGAACGTGAGCAGGGAGAATATCAGAGTGATTAGTAGTGATAGATAGGAGGAGGCAGTTCATCAAGTTTATGGACGGCTCTCTGCAACACACACACACACACACACACACACACACACACACACACACACACACACACACACACACACACAATTACACAGGATGTCACACAGGCCGTTTGCCTGTGTCCAGACCTGCTCTCTGAATTCCCCTGGCTTAATTTATCTCACGTCCTCAGTTTCCTGTTTCATGAGCTACCATGAGACCTTCGATCAACAACAACCAACCCTCACACACACTTATGTAGACTCGCTCGCACACACATACACGTTTTATTGTTGTGCATGTCTATCTTAAGTCTTTGGCTTTGTATGTGGATGTGTGATATTCCTTTAGATCTCAGGACAGATAAATCCCAACGGATGATCCAGTTGGCTTTTAAGTCTTTAAATAACTTTTATGTTCATGTTTAGCATTGTGGCTATTTTTAATATTCAGCGTGCTCAAAGTCTGCCAGGACAAGATATTTCAAATGCATAAAAATCCAATATGCACTTGAGTGTGGTTTGGAATGAGTGGAGTGAAGCTCAGGATGAGAGGCGATCATGCCCTTGATGTCTGATGATCAGCTGTCTCGTCAACAACAACAAACATCAGTTTGGCAGTTTTGAATGTCACTGCTGCCCACTAATAGCATTGAAACAAACCATTGAATGGCATGCTTTCTTACACAGTGTGATTCTTTTTTTTTTAAATCATCTTTTTTTTTTCTTCTGCTCTCTTTGTCTCCCCTTTTTCAGGCACCATGGATCTCTCAGCGCCTGCTTCGGTGGTAGCCCTCCTCCACTGACCTCACCTCCTCCTCCCCATCTCTTCCTCCACCTTTCCCTCTCTCATCTACCTCTCTTTCTCCACGCCCCATCCCTCACTACCCTCGTGTCTGTGACCCAGGGTGACCACTCTGCACCTCCTACATCATGGCAGGGGAGAAAGGGCCGACTAAGCGGAGCGCCATGGACATCAAGCGCCTGGCGAGCCTCATCCAGAGAGGAACAGGCCGTTTGCTGGTGATTGACAGCAGGACGTTTTCTGAGTACAATGCGTCGCACGTGCAAGGTGCGGTCAACGTCTGCTGTTCCAAGCTGGTGAAGAGGCGACTGCAGCAGGACAAGGTGTCTGTCACTGAGCTGCTGCAACCCAACGGCAAGGTGAAGGTGAGTTAAAGCACAGCAGACGTGACAGTAGATGCTTTTGTGATGCCAGTGATTAGAGAGCCTTTCCTTTTAGTGCCAGGCTAGATTCAAAGTGTCTGTGTGGCAAGCTTCCACCTCGCTGATGAGGTCAAGACACTGGATCCCAACCATTTTAACCATCTAGCACATAATCCCTGAGAATTTTCATTACTTTACAAATTTAAAGGTGCTCTGAGCGATGTTGGGTGATGGCACTTCTTGTTGACGTTCGAAGTATTGTCAAACAAAACGGAGGCTAGCTCGCCCCTCCCTTCTCTAACGTTTGTCGTTGTCTAGGACAGCTCTCCTCTAGCTAACTTCCCTCTTCACGCTTCTCTCTCCTACACTCCCCACACCCTCCTTCATGTGCACGCGCAATAACCCCCCAACCCCCACCCCCAAATCTTGTCGGTTATTGGCTGGAACACTGTTTGTTATGTTTGGTGGTGCAGGTTGGCACAGTTTGTTTTTGTTGGCGTTTGTGGAGCCTGGGCTGTCTACAGAGACCACGTTTTTTTTTACAGTGTGTTCAGGGGACAGGCAGCTAGCGGACAGTGAGGAGATGTTTGCTGTATGTGACAAAAAATGTTGCAGCCTAAAAACGTGTGACATTGCTTAGAGCACCTTTAACAGTAACATATCAAGTGTTAACTAGTGAGCTTCAGAGTTTCCCTATGTTTCCAGTCTTTCTGATAAGCTAAGCTAACTGGCTGCTGGTTGTAGCATAACATTGATCCATCCGAATGCAAATATGTGCATTTGCCAAAATGTTGTACTGTCTTCTTAAAGGTTCCTTGCTGTTTTGAACGTGTTTCGTGTGTTTAGTAAATTCCCTCATACGCAGACTCACACACACCTGGTTGAAAATCTGATTATTTGACTTAAAAAATCCATGTCTACTAGTAGATTTTTGGGATTTACAAGATTTTCCTGTGACATACAGTACAAAGAAAAACCAGGTAACTGCAATGCAAATGAGGGTTGAGTATTGGCATTTACAGTACAGTACATTGGGTCAAGTCAGCATAATCTTGCTTGTTTCAGCAGAAGTGGCAGAATCAGCACGGGAATGCAAAACAGGAATACAGCAGGGACTGCTGTGACAAAATATCCTGTTATGGAATTCTTGGATTAAATGGACATAAAGACACACAACAAATCTGCCTGCTGAAGTTTCCTTGAGCAAGACACTGCCTCCCTAACATCTCTGTGGGTTTTTCAGAACATTTCCAACAGCCTTACCCGCATACTACTGTGGTTCTACATTGGCGTCCTCTGTGCGAGCCCGAGCCTGCACAACATCAGTGGGTGCTATATTTGGCGGGCAGGCGGGCGTACTGTAGGTTTGTTGCTTATCAGTGGCCCTGAAATCGGATCCTCCCGTTTTCCATGACTTCTCCTCCGAATATGACAGCCTTTTTTCCATGGCCTGTCCACCCGTGGCACGCTGACTCTTATATTTTTAGTCGCTGTGTGAAACTAAAGGAACTTTGAGAGGGGAAACCTATGCAGGGAGGGGTGGGGAATTTTGGGTATTTAAGTGTGTGCATATATCACCCATTAGTTTTACACGATTGGACAAATACATTAACAAAGCTGTGGAGATGGCAGATAAGATTATTCTACCTGGCTGCACTCCCTTGCCCAATATTAATTAAGGTATTAATTCTACTTTTGAGCATGGTTCGCCCAACGCAATAAAACGCTGAATTACAGAGGCCGATGACACATAACAGGTGATTAAAAATGTTTTCTTAGGTGTGACACATAGGGTTTGAATGGCAGCATAAAATGCTGGTGCTTTTATTTTTGTTGTTTTACTTCCTGGTTGCCAGGAATCTGACCTATAGCAGCTCAGTGGGTTGAACCTACTTATGAATGTGATTTACGACCTGCTCCCATTTTATGACACTGTATCAGTCCTAGAGTTGTAGTGAACAGACTGACTCTGTATTTCCATTTGGTGCACAGCTAGAGAACTTTAATCACCAAAAGCATGCCCTGCCCACCAAATGGCAAATAATTATACATTATTGCTTCACATTATTGCTTTGGCGCTCCGTGTTGGATTACAGTTCACACTTGAAGGTGACTGACACCTTCCTTCTAGTCCGATGGTAAAAAGGAGAACTGTGGATTGTTGTTACTTTCTCAAGTCAAATGAGCCTCGGTTCAGCTAATAACGTCTGTATAATTGGTACATTGGCTGAGAGTCCCAATGCGCCTGCTGTTTCTCACCGACTCTCTGTTATACCAATTAGTTTTAATTCAGCTTTATTGCCCGGGCTTCTGGCAGTCACCCCCACATGCCTTTCTTCTCACTGAAAACTGGACAAGGAGCATGTGTTACACCTCTTGTATTAGTGCATTCTGCCAGCCTAAGTTACAAGTACCTGGATAAAAAAGACTGCTAAGCCTGAAGGCCACAAGGGAGATCCTGCATCTCAGAATGTGCGACTCATCCTGACCAAAACATCCAGTTTTGCTCAGATAATGGTTTCATTTTGAGTGGTGATGATGCATGACCTACTCTTGTAGTCTATGGATTTAGACAGAAGAAAGGAAAAAAACAGCACTAGAAAAAAGCTATAGAGCTGCGAAGTGTGAGAGGTTTTTCTATGCTGGGTCCATCTCTGCGTGGGGCCCTGTGGTTGGCAGGTCTCACACTGTGGCACCCCACAGATTTGCTTCCTCTCTGATTTCTCTCACTTTCCATCTCATGACAGCTCTGTCTGTCTGTTTCCCACAACCATAGCCTGCAGCTTTCCACCACCAACCCATGCCTTCATCATGTATTCCTTTTTCCTCTCCTCTTCCTCTCTCTATCTCGTGTTGCCCCATGGCTGGTTTGTTATTATCCATTCCCCACCCCCAGTAAAGAGGATAAGGCTAGCGATTAATGCTAGGCTGGATAAAGCTGGAACTAGCCGTGTGAGAGAGGAGGGCCCGACGGACGCAGACTCTTTTGTTATTGGCTAAGCATGACATCATCCCTTTTGTGCGGCCATTGGCAGGCCGCGGGCTGGGCACGTGCAGACGGGCTGCACGATGTTAAAGCAGGCTCCCAGCTAACCCCTTGCACACACACACACACACACACACCATCCATTCCTACCCCCCACATGGCTCTGAGCATCGCCAGGTGCCACCTCAGCCAGCCAAGACAGCAAAGGACACCATTGTGGCTCTTTGTTAGGGAAGTGAATGCAGGAAGCGGGAGAGCAGCACTGAGGGTATTCATGGTTGGGCTGCTGCCTCCGCCTCCTCCCTGACTGCCTCCCGCCTCACATCCCATTGAGCACTAATAGCCTGCATCCCCCAAGGCGCTGCACTCACCCTCTTTCATAGAACGCTTCAGTTAACTGAGCTGAATGAACATCCATGACCAGCGCAGCAGCAATCAAAATGGTGTCCCCTTTCTTCTCCCATTCACATGCCATCCTTTCACAACCTCTTTATTAATGCTTTCTATTAATGTAGGTCAGAGAGAGCTGGATACAGTAGGTTAGGTGGTGGTGGACCTCTGCTGGGAGAGGGATGGCACAGGCTTAGTCGGGGAATGGGGCTTCCTTGTGCCTTTTGTGACAGGCTGGAGGGCAAGCGGCTGGTTTCCTGGCTTAAGTCTGGCTAATCCCTGCTGCTGTGACGGGGATAGCCGGCCAGGCCGGCCTGACAGATGGACCAGAGGTTTTCACTTCCAGCAGCCAGCCTGGGGAAGTACACTACCTCTGGTAAACGCTAGATCAGATCTGCTAGATGTGTCGACGTAGTTAGGTTTAGGCATGAGGAGTGGGGATTGTTTAGGATTAGGGTAAGAATAACAGGGTAAGCCAATCAGATGCAGAATAAGGCAAAAATAAGGCGGGCCATGAGGCACGTCCTGTGAGGCACGTGGCTTTACTGTATAGACTTAAAGATCAGTTGAAAAAAACCCTATAGATTAAAGATTAATAGAAATGTAATAGATAAAACAGATGAATAGACAAAGATAATTATTAGTTGCAGCCATACTCTTACGGTTTGCCAGTTGCATTATACCACTTAGATATTTAATTATTTGCACTATTGTTTACAGTAAAGTCACAGCCCTGTACATTTACTTACACTCTAGTATGTCTGTGAAGTGTTGTCATACCAAAATATTAGCCCAATTATTGTTGTTTGGTATAATGGCCATGTAGCAAAAAAGAGAGCCAGGCAATGGGTCTGTGATCTTAATTGGCTGAGTCCCCTGCTGCCTAGCACAGGGGGAGACTGCACGTGACCAACTAATGCATTCATCCAACGAAGGAAATCCCCATCAATTCCACTTATGACGCACCATATGTTGTGTTTATCTTCCTCTGAAGGCTGTAATGATACATGATGGGTAATTTGTGGATCATTTTGAAGAATCAAGGGTGAGAATTCCTGAGATTGTGTAAAAATGAACTTGCCTTTTTAGTTTCAGACAGAGGAAGACACTGGTAATGTCTTTGGAAAACACTACAGTTTTCATAATAGTATTGTTCTGTGGACACAGGCGTTCCCAGTAACTACAGTATTTATTTATTTTTTTAAATGAATGACAAAAAATGAGGGTTTCATGTGTCATCTGTCTTGACAGCAGCAGCAGAGCTGAGAACTTAGTTGATGATTCAGTCACTGCATGGATTGTTTCCCAGATTACCCAGAGGGCAAAGTCAGGGAATTTTTTTTGTTTCATTCACATTTTTCCCTGGGCCAAGTTCAAAGAAAGACGCTGTAGCCGGCGGTGGGTTTTCTACAGAGCCGGATATGTCATGTGTTTGCTTTTATGAGGTCATGGCATGAATCATTGTTTGCTTAAAGTTCCTACTGTTTGACATAGACACACACACATACTGTATGTAGTGTCAGACACAACCCACTGCACCACAAAGAAGGAGTAACATTTATGTTAAAATGGACTTTTAGTTCATGGATGTAAATGAAAGATGGAGGGAATGAGTTTTAGATGATTTGCGGATATGAAATGCGGCTTTCATTTTATGCAAAGTGCAGAGGATGATGTGGTATAACCGGATCTACAGCATGCATGTGCTCTTTGTAAACAACGTGTGTGTGTGTGTGTGTGTGTGTGTGTGTGTGTGTGTGTGTGTGTGTGTGTGTGTGTGTGTGTGTGTGTGTGTGTGTGTGTGTGTGTGTGTGTGTGTGTGTGTGTGTGTGTGTGTGTGTGTGTGTGTGTGTGTGTGTGTGTGTGTGTGTTTGAAAGGTCCTCTGACATTCAGCGGTGTTAGGGTGGGTCAGTCACCAGATCAGGTGACTGAAATGGTCAGTGGTGACATCACACTGCACATGCACAGAGGCATCAGGGACTTTCAACACCCTGCCACAAATTCACATCCTCGTCAAAAACACACAGACACACGGTTGAATACTGTACTTTTGAGGATTTAATTTTCCACTCACGATATTGATTCCCTATCCATTAAACATGCTCTAAATCCTCACAATGATGCTAATTCTAAACACAAACCTAAATCTGTTAACCTAAACCCATAAGTCGAAACTACTTTGTATTTGGTCCTCATTAGGACAAAAGTACAGGAAATCTGTGACACACACATCACACCAACACACGCATACATGGAAGTGGCAGCTGCCAGTGCCAGTCAATGACATCATCTGGGCCCGGGGGGGTGAGGTCTTTACAGCGGCGAGTGATATATGTCACACCCTGTGTGGCGGAGTCTTAAACTGACAGATCGACTGCAAGGAGAGGTCACTGCCTGTTGCAGCAGCTCTGACCATTAAGCCAGTTTGTAGCCACATTGACATAATAAGCCTTGTAAAAATGTGCCAACAATCAATAATAAGCAAATGAAAGAGTGATATGTACAGGGCTGACTCTTGCACACAGTGCCATCTTTTGCTCTAGTTGTTCAAAATGCACAGTGTGTTTGGTTCTCCCGTGTCTACTTTTAGGCTCCAAACTGCTTTATATTCACAGTCTGAGCTGAAAACACTGTTAGTTGAAGAGAGTTCATACTGCAGTCGACTTGTTTTCTGCAGGACATCCCGGAGAGGACGCACTAAGAGGACCCGGACGCTTCAGGAATGTGGGGCCATTTTTAGACTGTTTGTGCTGATGTTGTGTCACAGGCCAGGTCACACACAAACACACATACTGTCCCGCTCAGCAATGACCTTGTCACCGGTCAGAGGCGCTGCTGAGGTCAGGAGAAACAGTGTTTCACTTTCTTACGCAAGCACTTAACCGTACGCCCGGGCTGTGTTTCCACAATTCTACAAATAACTTTTGTTGCTACCCATCATCTGTGTGTGTGTGTGTGTGTGTGTGTGTGTGTGTGTGTGTGTGTGTGTGTGTGCTTGTTTTACTATATTCGTGGGGTCCAAAAACCGGGGAATACAGTATACTTGTAGGGTCTGCACAGCTTTGTGGGGCCCAAAATGCTGGACCCCACAAGGTTAAAGGGCTGTTTGAGGGTTAAGACTTGGTTTTAGGATTAGGGTTAGAATTAGGTTATGGTTAGGGTGAGGGTAAGGGTTAAGGTTAGGCATTTAGTTGTGATGGTTAAGGTTAGGGTAAGGGGCTAGGCAATGACGGGTCCCCACAAAGATAGTGAAACAAACATTTGTGTGTGTGTGTGTGTGTGTGTGTGTGTGTGTGTGTGTGTGTGTGTGTGTGTGTGTGTGTGTGTGTGTGTGTGTGTGTGTGTGTGTGTGTGTGTGTGTGTGTGTGTGTGTGTGTGTGTGTGTGTGTGTGTGTGTGTGACAGTAAGGCTGCAGCCTCCTGTCAGATCATGTTTTTCTCCCACTCCTTTTATATTTTATAACACGGGGTCAGTAAGAAACATGCAGAGACTTCTATCTCTTACCCAACACCTTTTATTCTTTCTTCTTTACACCCACATTATCTCTTTTCTCTGCTCATATTATGCTTTTTGGCTTTTTCCCTTTCCTTTATTGTGTTAGATATCTATTTGTGCATGTTATAGGTTTACAAAGTGAAAAGTCCACCCCAAAGGGACTTACCATCTCCAACAGAAAACACTGTTCACCAACTGCTCCAAACAGCTCTATTGTAGTCCAGCCTTTACTTCAGAGACAAACGCTCGTCACTTCGTAACACGTTATAATGCTCGCCTAGCTGCTAGCGTGGCACGCCCTCATACTCTGCTTCTGACTGGCTAGTAGTCCTTACCTAGCTACTGAGCATGTGCGACTCCCAACAAAGATGGAACAGAAGTGAGATGTCTCACTCTGTAGCTAAAACAGAGAGCTCAACACACAGGGTGAAAAGAGGAGCTGCAGCAATGTGCAGTACAACACAAATATGCTGGTTTTTGAAAATTAAACCACATAAACTTATTCTGGTACAACCTCTAAATACAATTATGAACCTGAAAATGAGCACTTTAACACAACTTCTAGTTCCTAGTGGCTTTCTTCCGCTCTGTCTCTTGCTTCCCTTGCAATTTCCTTCTTTCTTTCTTGTCGTCTCTCTCTGCAATTTACAAGAGAAAAAATAACCTCTCCCCCTGTGACCAATCCTTGTTTCTGCCCTGCTGTGATGCCAGCCTTCAGATCCTTTAAAGAAAGCTTGGACGCTGCAGGATCGTGGCATTTGGTCTGCCAGTGCCACCTTCTGTCCCTCTCTGCACCATCCCCCTCCTGATCGTCCTCCTGCCTCAGCTTTCCCTCTGATCACCCGCTTGGGCGTCCTTTCCCCCTTCTTTCCTCATATCCTCCTGGTTTTCCCCTCACTCTGTCTCCATGGCCCCTCCTTTTTCCTTCTCTCTGCCAGTGGCATTCCTTGTTGACCTGCAGTTTGCATGCGTCAGAGCGCCTGGGCCAGCACAGTAGTAGTAGGGATGCTGTAGCACTGCAGAGGGATGAGCTCTGTACTAGTGCTGCAGTCTGACAGCCAGTCCCTCGGGTCGTTGACCTCTTAACTCTGCAGCAAACTCTATGCATATCACATACTGGGCTGAAGATGTAGTTATGGTGTATTATTTAAGCAGAATATAAAGTATAGCTAAACTACTTTTAAAAACAATTTTTACTATCATTCATACACTTCTATTAAATAAAGAGGCTGCCGTTTTCATCCTAACGGGCAGAGAGCGCTTTCAAATGGGATGAGTGGAGGTGTAATTTCATAGCTGAAACATTGAATGAATCCTCCATGCTTAGTATGGATTTTGTGAAAAATAGAGATGAAATCAGTATTTTAACGTTGTTAACTCCGTCCCTTCTCCATCCTTTTTTTGTAATGTGCAGCTGACAAACAAAACTGTTGAGTATGCTGTACAGTGTGTGTATGTGCGGGTGAATTTGTGCTGTGCGCGTATGTATAGTTAAAGGCCAATAATCCTCAGGCCTTGAGATCAGGCTCTCAAATTAGATCTGATCCCATTAGGATTATTAGCTAAAATGATCGAGGGTTAGTAAAGATAGTGGGGATTTAAACAAAGAAAGCAAGGCATGAAGAGGAACATGAAGAAGAAGAAGGAAAATAACAAATACATCAGTGCAACAGGCAGGTAAAAACTTATGTAAGGAAACACAGGGTAACTGATTTGCTGTCTATCATTGACAGGTGCATGCTAAAGCCACCAGGCTGTACATTATTTTGTAAGCATTTTCTGGGCTAGATGCTATTGCAGGTCATCTGTGTTAAAGGGATACTTCACCGCTTTAGCATTAAGCTTTGTATCAGCAGAAACACAGTAGTATTTTTGAATGACCGTGCTTCCCTCCCTCATGTCCCCCTGAGACCAGAGATCTCTGTATTGTGGGTCTGGAAAAATGTATACAGATGACGCAAAAATCGTCGTTTTACGTCATCGTATACATTTTGACTGTCTCACTGTCTGTCTGTCTGTCTGTCTGTCTGTAAACGGTAGGTGTGGCTTGGGTGTGTACTCAGAGCAGCGAAGCAAGTGCATTCTGGGATTTGGTGTCTTTCATCCACATGAGCCAAAAACGCATTTCCTGGCTTTTCTCAGCCTAGAAGGCACCAATTTCAATTTATTTACACATTTATACTACATAAGTGACCCAATTTAAATACATTCAGCTTTCCAACAGTGAAATATCCCTTTAAGTACTTTGGGAGAGTATTATATGCCTTTATCTTATAGGTCAGCGGTAGAGAAATGACAGGAAACTAGGGGATAGAGAGAGGGGATTGACATGTAATAAAGATCCCTATCCAGCCTCAACCTGGAACATTGCGTTTTATGGTCTGTTCCTTTAAACACCTCAGCCACCAGGGTGCCTCGACAGACAGCAATCAGTGAACAGATGAGAAGAGAAAAGGTCAGGAGTGCTCAGACAAAATAAATAAATGAAGATGCTCTTTGATAGGAAACACAACATTTAAAAGAAATATAAGAAGAAAAAGGCACTGTACTGGCAAAAAGTTAAAAAGATTTTATTTGGATTATTTCATGTTGAAATTACTAGTACATTAAAAAGTTAAAATAGTAAACACCCACGCGTAGCGACACAAAAGGCTTTCTTCTGGGTGTCCCACCTTTTATCAAATTGACTTTGAAAACATTACTGGTAACCTCTCTGTGCATCAAATGTGTCATCAAAATATCTTAAAGACCAGAAAGTTGTTTGAAGTCACTCACGATCAATGTGACTGATCAGGCTTTCTGCCTCAGCTTTTCATGCCTTTATGTCAGTATTGGTGCTGGATGCAGGCAGGCAGAGCTACGCCAGGGTTTTACTGTGACCAGACTTCAGAGACTGACCTTGTCCTGTCTAAATCACCTGTATGGCTGCCCAGGCGCTGTGCCCCAGCTACTCTGTAAGCAGAAACATTATCAGGCACACTCTATGCACACTGTGTAGCTGTGAACCAGTGTGCCTTTCAGCATACAGAGAGCGGGGAAGGGATGGGTGATTTAGGATGCTTAGAAAAAGTGCAGTTTTCCCTGGAAGCTTGTGGCTTTTCAACGGCATATTTTAGATGAAGGTTGTGCACTGTGTGTGATAAGGTAAACAAATAAATGCGATGGGTTGCCCTCTCTCATCCTCGTCTCCCTCCATCTTCCATTTCTCCTCCAGTGCCTGCCTCCTTTTTCCTCGCCTCAGTTTTCTCTTCTTCCCTCTCTTTCTCTTCATTTTCCTCTTGCCTCTTTCTCCATCTCGTCTCCATTGCTCCCTGCCCCACTACTCCACTTCCCCCCACCCTCTTCATCCCTCCATTCCGCTCGCCCTCCTTCCTCCTCCCTCTCTCCTCTCCTGTCCAGTGGCCGTTCAATGATGCAGTGATTCATAGCTGCAGTAGGCACTGCCTGATGGTCACGTGACCAAAGCCTGCCTGACAACATGGGCAACAACACAGCCCTGCTGGTGTGTGCGTTCGCCACATGCTCACACTCTCCCATACAAACACACACACACACACAGGCACACTCTATCACACTGGCGCATGCTCATATCTTCTCACAATCTGATATAAACAGCATCACACTGATGCATCGATGGATGCCAACACCCTTCGTAACGTAGCCAGCTTTTATGATTTTACTGATATTACCGCCCATTATGACAAAACAAACCTCTCAGCAGTATCTGCGCAGTAAATATTACCGTCACTGATGCGCAGTGCAACACTCAGCCCTAATGCATTATTTATAATCTCATGCTTTACCTTTATAACGTAGAATCACCTGTAGTTCATCCTGCTTACTGTTGCAGTCACTAGCATCCATAAAGCCAGTGTTTATTGTCATAACTCCCTGTGGTGTGTTTGTGAGTTCATTGCTGCTTCCTGGTGTGTTTTAGGGCAGCAGAGTTGTCAAGTGTTTAGGGTACTATCTCAGTGTCAGACAGTTGCAGGTTTGAACCCTGCAGCAGCTCATGTGTATTTTTTGTTACAATATCTGTTAGCAGTGAACTACTTTTACTCAGCCAAGAGGAAATACTCCCTAGCTCCCTTTTTAAAAGGATCAGTTGGTCTGATAAATATATATATATATATATATATATATATATATATATATATATATATATATATATATATATATATATATATATATATATATATATATATATATATATATATATATATATATATATATATATATAAAATGTACAGACTGTGTGCTTGTTTTACTATATTTGTGGGGTCCAAAAACCGGGAGTCCAGTATACTTGGTCTGCACAGCCTTGTGGGGCCAAAATGCTGGACCCCACAACTTTAAAGGGCTGTTTGAGGGTTAAGACTTGGTTTTAGGATTAGGGTTAGAATTAGGTTATGGTTAGGGTGAGGGTAAGGGTTAAGGTTAGGCCTTTAGTTGTGATGGTTAGGGTTAGGGGCTAGGGAATGCATTGGTTCAATGACGGGTCCCCACAAAGATAGTGAAACAAACTGTGTGTGTGTGTGTGTGTGTGTGTTTGCTACCCAAATGTAATGACATCTCAATTACACACCATTAAATTCTTTTAATTCCAGTCATATTAACTAACTCTGTCTTCCTTGTTGGCACTGGATGCTTGACATACTTTTCCACAGTAGCACTGAAAAATGGCTCTCCTCTCTTCCTCCTTCCTTTGTGCAGGTGGAGCTGGGCAGGAAGCAGGAAGTGGTGGTTTACGACCAGAGTTCCAAAGAAGCAGGTCACCTGTCCAAAGATGGCTTCGTGCACATCCTGATGGGGAAGTTGGAAGGCACCTTCCACAAAGTCTCCCTGCTCACTGGTACGCGAGAGAGTGTGGAGCATGAGTGTGATGATGACGACGGTGTTTTGTGTTTTTATGTTAAAAAAACAAAAAAACAACAACAACATGTTCCTTCATCCAAAATGGACATTTCTCTATTTATTACACACGTCCTAGTTGTGCCTCACCTCACCACCCTTGTCTGATTTGAGTGTAGTTGTTTGTCATTCTACAGTTTGGTCAGCAGATGTCACTGATGAGCACAAAAGGGGGTCATCTCCTCACATTAGACTAGTTGTTCCTCATTTCCCAACTGGCAGTAATCACACTTTCACAGGTTTACAGGCATGTGTGGAGTTAAAAAGGAGAGGAGGAAGTGTAAAATCCCGGATAAAAAGCCTCTCTGATGAACTCTTTGATGTTTAAGCTTCCCCGGAGTCGTTCTCTTACCCAGCGTCACTGAAATAAAGCTGAAGCTTAACTTCAATCATCTGGCCTTATTTACCACAGTTATTATCCTGTCATAGTGTCCACTTAGCACACTTAGACTTATAATTGAGCCTCAGCGAGACTGTTAATAGCCTCATTGAGCTAATATCTCGATTGCGGTGGCTGCAGCTTTTCTTTACGCACACATCCACCAGCAGAGGCTTATGAGTCCGTCCCAAATGTGTCAGCGCAGAAAGGGGAGTGTAATCTGCCTCAGTCCGGACTGGAAATGAGACGGCAATAGCATGCTGCTCAGGCAAATCTCTGTTCTCTTCTCTGCATCCCCCAATCTTCTCCTCTCAGTTTTCTCCCTCCGCTGGGAGATTAAGCACTTTTTCATGAGTCATTCATAGATGTGGAGGATTGCCTCAAGGCACCCGGGCTCCACAATTAGTCACAGTCACAGAGATGTACTGAGCACATGCTTAGGCTGGGCACAGACACACACACATGCAGCCATGTTCGATATCACACACACTCGTGCCGATTGTCTAAGGAAGCCAGGATTTTCCTCCTCAGCTTATTTGATCAGACATCATACCCTTCTTAATGATAGACCCCTTGTCAGCGATTCCCTCCTCCTTATCAGTCGCCTTAGCTCACTCTCGCTCTGATTCATCTGGAGGAAAAAAAAAAGAATCGCACTTCTTCCATTTCTGTCCCCGCTTTTCTGCTGTTTCCACGACAACAGTGGCAGAGAATATTCCCCAGAAGGACTCAGCCAATGGCGTTGGCTGTTGTTTGGGTGGTTGTATTATTGGGGTTAGTGGAGCTAGCAGCCTGCATCTGTGAATACTTGATGTTTATGTGTGTATGCATGTATTTGGGTGGGCAGATTTGTGCATGATCACATGTGGATGAGTGCTGCAGGATTTGTTTGTGTGTCAAAGGAGAGGAGAGAGATGGCTTGAGAGACAAGAAGGAGAAGTGGTTGCCAGGGAATTTTTTACGCTTTTGAACAAATGCTTCTTAAATCATTTCAATTAACCAGACATGATGTGAATTAGCAAATATACAGGGAAGACTAATTTAAGTCATTCAGTTCTTTGTACAGCCTTTTTTTTACAATCAGCAAAAGCAAGGAGCCTGTGGTCTAAGAGTATATGCAGTGCAGCTTTTCGGCGAAAATCGCCGTTTTGAATGGGAAAATGTCATCCACGTGAATCGTGTAGATCCGAAGAGTTTTTATTTGGGGGGGGTCCGAGACCCGGTGCTAATACGACACCAGTGCCTTAACGACCGTTATCTACTGGATCAAATAGCAACGCGGATTTCGGTGCCTTATTTAGGTGCCACTTGAATGCCTGCGCTTCTCTCTGATGCTCCGAAAACAGACGTTAGAGGGAACTGAAACATCGGCGCACGGAATGCTAGTTATGGTAACACTACACTCGACAGCAGCTAACGTTAGCCTACCATTAGCTAGCAGCTGGAGTAAATACGGTTAAAATGCTGACAGCTAAACGGTGTAAAAGTGTGGTCTGTATTTCACTGGAGAGGACTGTAACACCAGACTGTAGCTGCAGACTGTAACACAGACTCAGCCTCGCCTGTTGTCTACGACTGACCGTGTCTGCGACTTAAAAATACGTTTGTGCACATTTATTGCGGAACATGACTTGTCATTCACAATTTCGCAGCCACTGGTCACCCTGTGTAGAAAACTAGCAGAAGACAAAAAAGCGTTAACTAGCCTGTTGGTTTCAAATCAACATGCAAGTTACATGAACTCTCATGGCAACGCGCTACAGTTCAAAATATGTTTGTCTGAGAAGCTAAAGAAAATGCATGTTCTCACTCAATGTTGATGAAACAACAACCTTGAATATGGATAAACTATTATATATTTTACATTATTTACCTATTTCAGTTACAATTTCATCATACAGCTCTAATACTTGAGAATAAATGGTGCCATTGAAGATAATTCTGTCCGTGCAGTTTCTCTCCCCCCCCAAAAAAAGTTCAGGCTCAGGATTTTTTTCCACTTTAACCCCTGTATATGTCTTTCTATCTTGGGTACACAGAATTTGTGAACTCAGCTTTAGAGCCTGCAGTGGCACAAAGTGTGAGTGTGAACAAGCTGGGCTCTTCACACATCAGCCACCTCAAGCACACAAGGATAGAATGTTTTTTTTTAGCATTTTACTGCTGAAACCATAAATTGATCTACAGAAATGTACTGGCTGCAATTACCGTAATAAATATGTCATTTATGAAGCAGAAATGTCCACCCAGCTTTAGAAAATGGTTACAGGCATGTTTCACTATTTTCTAAAATGTATAGGGTAAAAAAAAGATGGATACATGAATAGTTATAAAGTTCCCATTAGTCGAGGCCCTTCTTTTTTCCATTCATACCCTTTTTTCCATCTTTTCATCATTCCTGGCTTTGCTTGGCTTTACCCCCCAACCCCCCTCCCCACATTCTTAAAGATTCAAGGTAGTTTAAAATTGCAAACAGTAATCCTCCTCTCTTTTCCCTTCATTCCCTGTCCTCCCTCTTCCCCTACCTCCCTCTTTTCCACCTCTCCCCTGCCCCTCTACTGAACCTCAGGTTTATTATGTTAATAAATCTTGCGATGACTTCATATCTTATTATGACTTATTTTCAGCCTCACGTATGCAGACCACACAGGCACACGTACAGTACACACTGTGACATTGCTGCAAATCAAGTGAGAGGTAATACGGGTGGGAGGGGATAGGAATGAGGGTCAGATAGGGAGATGAAAAGCAAAGAATCCATAAATGGGATGGACAGGGTGAATAAAAGAATAATCACTGAGCTGTCTGGGGGAAAGAGGATTTTCTGCCCGGATGTTACTTATGCAGAAGCTTGCCAATGGGAGATTAGGGCACAGTCTTGCAGAGACACACTTCTCTAAAGTATGTTTATGTTTTTCACATTTTGAAGCAACATTTTAATGACTTAAACTGTCCATAAACTAGGGGTATTCATTGCAGGAAAGATGGGAGATTGGTAGATAATCTGCTTGAATGACATGTTACACAACCATAGTGCGTGTACTGGGAACATATCGATCTAATAACTATCAGTGACTCCTCTTCAGTTTCTCTCCATTCACTAAATAATCAATAACTCAGGCTCAGAAAGCACACCACTTCCAACATGTGGATGATGTCATGGAGCAAGCCATGTCCCAAAAGGGCCATTGTTTTTGTGAATGATACAAGTAATCCGGGTAGCAAATAATTCTCTCACCCTGTGTTTACTTTGAAATGTATATTCACGCAGGATGTGGTGGTGGCAGTTGGAAAATGTTGATGTGTCCACATGTTTTTGTACGTATGCTTGTGTACGCGCGTATGTTTGCGTTATTACTTCATCGACTGTGTGAAAGTGTTTGTGAGAAACATGTCTCTCTGAGGACAGCAGTATATTTACCACAGCAATGATCTCACCCAGTTGGAGTTCAGGCTGATGTGTCTTGCCTTTTTCAGAGTTCGGACTTTGCGTGCGTGCGTGCGTGTGTGTGTGTGTGTGTGTGTGTTTTTTTTATTTTTTTTGTAGAGAAGGAGAACATCACTTGGTTGGAGCCAGCTGCCTCCCCAGTGGGTCTAAAGTTTGCGTGTTTCCCACCAATCTGCAGCACACAGCCAAACCAAAGACAACACTGCCTGCTAGTTTGTAGTTAGGTGTTGTGTTAGCTGATGCCAACTGTGTAGCTGTGTCATGCGTCACATCAGCTCTGATGTAGGCCTACCAGGATGAAATGTATTGATGTTGGCATCTGAACCACATGCTCCAGTTTTAGCAGAAGAAGCTGCAGAGACAGCATAGAAAGACAATAATAATCAAAAAGGGAAAAGAGAGAGAGAAAAAGAGAGAGAGAGAGAGAGAGAGAGAGATAGAGAGAGAGAGAGAGAAAGAGAGAGAACGTGTGGGATATGCACTCAATGTTCTGCAGATAAAAAGAGAGTTGGATAATGGTTTCAATAGGATGGGAGGTGGTGATAAAAATGACAATGCAATTTATATTCAATGTGCAGACGTTTTGTTGAAATATTGTAAAAACTGTCAACTGGAAATAAGTACACAGGAAAATAGAAAAAATGCACAAAAGAAAGATTATAGAAGGGACTGACAGGAAACGCAGAGAGTTATCTCAGGAAATTAAGGTGTAGGGACAGGGATGCAGCTTTGCAGGTGTGTATTTAATCCATCTAATGTGTGTGTATATATATATTTATATAGAGAGTTTTCAGTTGTGCAAGGCTGATCCTAATCTTCCCTTGCGCCATCTGCCAGTGTTTTTTGCGAGATTACTAAAGCGGCACACGACTAGGTCAAAGAGAGAGAGAGCGAAAGGACAGAAAAGGACCGCGCACCAGCAAAGGAGATAGAGATGAGGAATGGCAGCACGTGCCGTACGTGTCTGGAGTCTCTGTACAGGGAGGCTTGGAGGGCAGCGTGTTTGTGACATCTGAGCACTGACTTAACTTTCAGTTCCCAATTATCATTGATTATGAGTTCTAAAACATTAAACTATTCAACAGAACAATTTTGATAAAGGATTAATCGTTTAAGTCATTTATCAAGAAAACATTCTTCCAGCTCCAAATACCCAAATGTGAGGATGTTTCTTGCTTTTCTCTATTTTACTGTAATTTGAATATACAGTATTTGTATTTTGTACTGTTGGTCAGACAAAACAAGCAATTTAAAGACATCACCTTGGGAAACTGTTTTTCACTATTTTCTCACACTTCTAGACTAAATGATTAATCAGTTCATCACAAAAGATCTATAGATTTGATGATTTGATAATGAATATGATAGTTGGTTGCAGAACTAGCTGCTCACCGGTCAGACTGGTAGCTAACTGTAGATCGGACCTCTCACTCCCACCTGTCATGTACCAGTTAAACAGGCTTGGTGACATTTGAGCTGTGTGACATTCCATACCATGCACTAACTAAGTCTAACCAGGTTTTGAATGTGTTGTACTTTCACACTAAAAAGTGACACAGTCAGATTTAAAGTATACTTTCGTACTAAATTCTCTTAATTTCTGAGTATGCTGTTAAGTTCCCCTAGAATCAACGGGAACTTGTCATATTTTTCCCCAGTTGTATTAAATATTTTTCTTTGTCTTTGTCAAGTCTAATGGCAGGACTTTTCCAAAGTTTGATTGATATACTGTTTTTGTAAAACTAAAGAAGAGTAGACTATGATGATTGTTATAATATGGTACATACTGTAGTATGTAATTAGGAGGCAGTTTGGGTTTTCGCAGGTTAGCATGCTGACTCCCACGCTGTCAGCCTGCCAGCTCAGTGCAAAAGCACACAGGACGAGACATGGCGATGACATACTGATGAGAGGTAGTAGGACATGAAAGGTGCCTCTCTCTCATTTTCTTTCACTCGCTCTCTCTTTCTTTCTCTCACACACACTAAACACACACACACACACAGGAGCTGCTGTGTACCCTAGGGCTTTGATGAGATCAGGTTAGGGTGTGACTGCATCGAAAAAGGTGCAAAGGTCAATACAGTAATGTGTCATTCCTCTGTGCTGTTATACAACTGGGCGGCGACCCCTGTGTGTGTTTGTGTCAGGTGCGTGCGTGCGTGCGTGCACGTATCTGAGAGAAGCTGAAGAAGTGAGGTAATCGTGGGAGGCCGAATCTCACAATGCAACCGTTCACAGAGACATTCCAATGAGCTACATAAGGAGGTCTGTTTGTGTCAGTGTGTACGTGTGTTTTTGTGTGTCTGTGCGCATGAATATGTGCATATGAAGTACTGTGTGCATGAGGCAGTGTTTGAGAGTACACGTGTGACAAAAGAAAAAGACAAAACAAAAAGAGGAGAGCCATTAAGGAGATGAGGTAATACTCCTCATTTCATCCTGAATGAGTGGGTGTCTTCACGTTGTGTGTGTGTGTGTGTGTGTGTGTGTGTGTGTGTGTGTGTGTGTGTGTGTGTGTGTGTGTGTGTGTGTGTGTGTGTGTGTGTGTGTGTGTGTGTGTGTGTGTGTGTGTGTGTGTGTGTGTGTGTGTGTGTGTGTGTGTGTGTGTGTGTGTGTGTGTGTGAGAGAGACTGTGTGTGCAGGGGTGCATGTGTTCATTTGGCTACATTTATGTGCACTCATGTGTGTATGTCAGTCAGAATGTGTGTGGTCGGAGAGCTCATTCAGTGACACAAGCCGTCATTCTGACCCGTGTTGTGTTCCTCAGCCTCCTCAGAGCTGAAAGTTTCGCTTTATGGTTTCTTATTATTCTTCTTCTCCTTCTGGAGCCCAGTAGGAAGTCTCCACCTCCTCTAAACCACGCACACACACACCTGCAGAGCTATTGAGTGCAAGTGTGTGCCGGATGCTCCCAACAGGCACGGATCACACATTTTATGTGATTAGAAACTGCCAAATGCTTAAACGTTTTCACAGAAAGTGCATTCTCTTGACTTGAGATCTTAAGTCCTTTTTAGGGCTAGACAGGAACATCAATTGCCGGAGATACCTGTGTGATGGAGATCAGGTTGACATGATCAGTGAGTGAAAGTTATTCACCACTGTGCGCTTCTGGCTGTGTTGGCCGCAATGCCGGTCAGAGAGGTTGTTGTGGTTGTGTGCCTGAGGTCCATGTTCTCCCTTCCTCCGTCCTTCGTCTTTCCTCTCTCCAGCTTCTCCATCATCCCCTTTCTTAACCTCCCAACCTGCACTCTCTGCACCTTCTTGCACCTTCCCCCACCCCCTTCCTCTGACCCCTCTCCATTACACCATGGGGAGCTCAAGCAGATCAATGATTTCATTGAGAAGGAGCCAGTGGTGCCATTAGGAGGTGAGCTCACCTTCCCCAGGGAGAGCTGACACATTATTCTCAATGACCTCGTCTTTCTCTCCATCCCTCCTTCAGCCCTCTTTACCTTCCCTCCTATTTTTTCCCCTCCTCCATCTCCTTCCCTCTCTCCTCTCTTCTGTTTCACGGTGCTGAGAACAGAGCTCTATTTTTAGTTCCAGACTCCTGCGGTCGTCACATCTGGCGCCAGTGGCCTCGGTGCTCTCACCCTGGCCTGTAGATACACAAACACACAAGGACGCACACACCGACCCAGCCCCAGCCAGCACCAAGGGAGCACAAAGGTCAAAGAAAATGGCCTACAGAAATATCTATGACATCACCTCCCTGCACTTGAAAAGTGTTACAGACTTTGAGAAGCTGTGGAGCTGCACGGTGGCACAATGCTCTGTTTTCTGCAAACAGCCACGCTGCAGGTATGTAAGGAGCTCCGTTTTTAGGCCCACATCTTGATGAGGGATTGTGCAAATGCTTAACTTGCACACACTCCTGCAAGCGAGCAAATGCATGCACACATGGGCAGACTCAGTCACACATAATATGGTAACAGGGCCCAGAGGAGGCCTGTACAGAGTTTTATGTAACAATGTTCTGTTTCTGCCAGTTCTCACCCCCTCCCTCGTCTGTCTGATTGGCCTCACATGATGAGCTTGATGTCATTTTCCCCTTCTTTCCCTTAAAAACCAGAGAACAAAAACAGGCCAGCGTGTGTGTGTGTGTGTGTGTGTGTGTGCGTGCGTGTTTATGCGTCTGTGTGTGTTTATGTGTTGCCAAATGTTTCCACCATGACGTGATCTCACTGCTCTGCTTGCCTCCTGCTCCTCTTCCCCTTCTCCTCCATCACTCAAAGTCCTTTGCTGGCTCGGGGGGGGGGGCCACCCAAGTAAAGCAGTCATACGTATATACTCTAGCATGCAAATAAAAGAAGGACATTTTCTCCCAGATGCACACATAGGAGATGTCATAAATTCCAAGCAGTGCGGATAAAGATTAGAGCTCAAGACGTCAGTGCACACACACACACACACACACACACACACACACACACACACAATATTTAAGCCTAGATGTGCTAAAAGCAAAGTGACTGACCTTTTCTGTTACTGTATTGTATGCATACAGAATGAGCAACATGTACTATTATGTCCTCAAACTCACAAGATCAGTTTAAAATTGTATCATAATTAAATTGATCTTAATTTACCATTATCAGGCTCCAAAAATAAATCTTAGTTATGTTGCATTGTTCCCTGATAATAACCCTTTTGTACAGTATGTCACAATTCAGTTAATAAAGTTACTAAATAACTATTCATTAGCAAGGACCATGGCCACAACAATATGTAATTTAAAGATTTAATGAATGCTTGATTATAATGAATGTTAAGAGCATAGCAATAGATTTGGATGGTGGGTGAGATTGAAAAGAGATGTCGTCTAGTTGGTTGGTCCTGGAGGATGTACTGGAGACTGGGTGGAGTGAGACTCAGTGTGGGGGTTCCGTCTCAGGTGCTTTCACCCGAGCTGATTTCAAACCTCCCGGATGTTACCTAGAATGAGAAATTGGAGAGGAATGCACTGGACTGAGTAGGAAGGGAAGAGGGTAGGACGGATGAGGGGATGAAGGCACGAGAGGATGAAGGGATGAGGGGCTGAAGAGATGAAGGGATGAGGGGCTGAAGAGATGAAGGGATGAGGGTAGGAGGGACGAGGGGCTGAAGGGATGAGGGAGGAGATGATGAGTAAGTCAGAGTAGGGATGAATGGAGGGAGAGATGGCGGGGGAGTGAATGGATGAAGGGATGAGGGAAGAGGGGATGAAGAGATGAGGTAGGCGAGAAGTCAAGGTACCAAAGGGGAAGGGAGGGTGGGGCGAGAATGCGGAGACAAACAGCACTGAGTGGGTTGGCTTGGAATATAAAGGCTGGTCAGTTATTAGAGGTGTGGTTGAGGCGTGGCCCAGCTCCCGAACCTACAGTAAGTTAATTCATTAACTTCATTGAAAGACTAAAGACAGTTAGAAAGATTAGATACTTGAGTTTGTTGGAGGATACAAACAAATAGCTAAAGCATGACTAAAATAAAAACAATCAACAAGTGTAGACCTTAAACAGAGAATTAAATATGACGTGCATAATTACCTTTGCTCCCGTTTCCTACACGATGCAGTCGGCCTGTATTATACTAAGTAAAGCATGTGGAGAACTCCTGCTTATACCACAGTGCCCTAAATACTTCTACCATACTTGTTTAAGCTGCTTTGTGTATACAGTCCATTCACAGTGCATACCTTCTGGCTCCTGCTGCATTTAAAATTTCTCTAGAAGCCTTTTGAACATCCCAAGCCGCCCCCTGTCAGGCATTCATCCAGCATGGAATAAAAATAGTTTGTTTAAACTGTTACCTAGGCAGTGTCAACACATCAGGTCAACAGGAGCTGAAGTTGAACAGCGTGCTAACCCAAGCCGATTTCTCTGTGCTGCGCCCCCATCAGCACCTCATAACTCCAACCTCACCATGGATTTGGGCCAAGCACACCGTAGTTTGGTTGCTGCGCCATCAGTTTACCACTGCACCATTTATCCTGATGACTCTGACACACATGTGGAGTGGAAATTTCCAAGGGCAGAAGAATACCGGAAAGGAGTTGCTAAAAATGATACTAGTTAATCCTACACAGAGCTGGCCCGCATCCACCAAATTCCATTCGTGCTCGGACTACCCACTGACGCTCCTGTCATAGTCGTTCCCTGGAACAATGGTGGATTCCTGTTTATCACCGTGCTGCCTTGATGCTTTGAAGCTGTTGCACTTTATCTCTGGCATACCACAGCGCTGCTTCCTTATTTACCCAATTGGTTGCCTTGTTTTTTTTTTGTTTTTCCAAGTTGTTTTAATCAGATTTAGACTATTTCTTGGCAGCCTTCTAAAGTGTGTTATAGTATGAGAAAATCCATCGTAATGTGCACTTTGCTAATGAATTTCCCAAGAAAAAGACTTTTCAAGGCTCATTGGCATTGAGTAGACTAGTTGCCTGGAGCAGAGAAGATGAAGACAACACTTTTCCTGGTATTTACTAAGACTTGTAACAGAGGTCTTATTACCATGAATTCATGCTGACCACACAAACTTTTGGGCTGAACCTCTGGGGCTGCTGCTGCTTCCTGATAAAAGCGAGAGATTTTTTTCATCGACACAGCAACAGGCTAATTTTGGAGCTCCAGTCAAGCCCACAGCCCCAGATTGAGGAATGCAGCAGTTTGTGATCATTCCCGGTCCTCCTGATATCTTCCCCCTCTGTGCACACATTAAACACAAACACACTCACAGAGTCACTCATACACAAACACACATACACACATGCATGCAGTCCACAGAGAGGCCACTTCCCTTTCTGTTGTGTAACTATTTCCTGTTTCTGATGAAGTGACATCAGGGTTCCCGGGGTGAAAGAGGGCGACGCCTAGGGAACTGAGCATTTATGTATACAAATGTGTGTCATGAGTGTTTGTGTATTTTCACTTTTAACAGTGTCTTTTGATTTAGGAAGGGGGGAAAAAAGGCCAGAAGTACCACCAGGCGCTTTAAAAATTATTTTTAAATAAATAAAAGCCATTGGCAGGGCGCACACAGAAAATGCTTTCCCAGTTCCTCTCACGGCATCGCGTCATTCCTTCTCTATTGTTCCTCTGTAGCTGGTGGAGTGATGTCACTGCAGCATTGTGGATGTGACAGAATCACACATATACACACACTCTCCAGGGACCGTAATGGCAGGAAAGCCAACCCTGACTGCAGGTTTTGCGATAGCCACGGTCACCATGTCCTGTACGCCCAAATGCAGTCTCCAGTGTGTAACGCCTTACATGTCAAGGATGAATGAATAGTGTTCAGTAATGTGTTCTTTTTATCTGAATTAATGAGCAGAGTTTTTTTTTATTTATTTTTTTTATGTATACCATATACCATATTTTTTCCAAAAAATCTGTTCCGTAATCTTTGATTTAGTATCAGTATTTGAGTGAATTTAATAAAATTGTATCTCACTGGAATGTCAGCAGAAATATTTCATTTCCATTTGTTTGGAAAAGAATGATTTTTGAAAATACTTCTATCCTAAGGCACCGATTTGCATTTGAGGTCAGTGGGAAAACTTGGACTCGCATTTTTTCTACATTTCATTCCTTTCATTGTGTCATGAGTCATACTGTGTGTTCTGATGAGATAATAGGAGTTGTTGTGTAAAAGAATATTGGGTGGGAAACTGATCATACCAGTTCATGACAGGCACAGACAGACACTCTGGATGGACTACAGACAAACACCCTGCTACAGTCTGACACTGTCTGAGTTAATTATGAGACAGGTAGACGTGTGTGTGTGTGTGTGTGTGTGTGTGTGTGTGTGTGTGTGTGTGTGTGTGTGTGTGTGTGTGTGTGTGTGTGTGTGTGTGTGTGTGTGTGTGTGTGTGTGTGTGTGTGTGTGTGTGTGTGTGGACCAGATGGCTTGGCTTCCAGCACTGCTGTCAGGACACTGTGTCTGTCAGCCTGCCTGCTGCACTGATAGGAGCTAACTAACACTGAACTGATCTGAGACCTGCCTGTCAGTCCGCATGTACCAGCGGTACAAACTCATTAAAAACAAACCGATCCGCTGTCAGCTCCCCTCTGTCGGAGCAGTGCATTACACTGCTACCGTGTGTGTGCGCGTGTGTGCGTCCCCCCTCTCCATTAACAGACAAGTTAAAGAGGGCAACTGAAAGCTACACAGAGACTGAAACACACATCCGTTATGCTCTAGTGAACCTGTGTAGACCAACTCACCTCTGGGGAAATTAGACGAAAGCAGATTGCGCGCACACACACACATTCTTTATGTTTTTATTCCTGAAGACTGATGCATGGTTCCTGCTCATATTTATCCTTTATTCTCAATCTCTCTCTCTCTCTCTCACACACACACACACACACACACACACACACACACACACACACACACACACACACACACATGCATGCATGCATTACTCAACTACTGTATATACAACCTCAGAAAACAGCTGTGAGCCGTCTCACTCCCAGCTAAAAATAACATTCATTTTATATACTCACACTTTTACACAAAGTTAATGCACAGGCTTTATGTGCATGCAAACATACTGTAAGCACATGCCTGCGGTGGCCAGCAGCATTTCACATTGAGCCTTAAAGGAGAACTCCGGGCAATTTTTACGTTAATTTTGATCGCTATACTTTTTTGAGTACTGTCTATAGCAAAAAACACGAGCCGAATCGGTGCTAGCAACATCGAGCTACTGCAGCTAATGCCCAGAGCTCCCAGTTAGCTAAAACGGCAGTTTTGGGGGCATATCATAAAGAGTGCCTTTGTGCCTCTTAACAGACACAAAATGCAATTAAAATGTCTGTGCAACATGAACAGGGCCCTTACATGACAACAAGATGCGTTTAGCAACTTAGCCATTGTTTAAATTCACCTACCCTGTTAGCTGCTAGCTGCCGTCTGATGAGTGAGTGTGTCCAGCCCGGCTTTGGTAATAATCATCAAGCAGCAGTTCTGTGTGTATTTGTAGCATAAATATCCATTTTGTGTGCATTCCATCTGGCGTTGGTGAGTAGGAGTCTTGTCCGTGTCGATCGTTGTGGTTTCCTTAGCCGGGCTAGCAGGCCCGGCCGGCGTCCCTGCTTCTGCCTCCTCCCCGCCCTCCTGGCTTCACGCAGCCGACAACAATCCAACGAGCGCCCGCTGGTCTGGTGGATGTCTTCCAGAAGACCGTTCCAGCCTTCGCCGCGAAAATTGGTATTTTATTTCACCCTCAAAAATAGGTAATTGAGCAATGTAGTGGTTATGACCATATTAGTGACTATGTAACTACATGGAAACAGACCAAATTATTGTTGTTGTTTGTGCCCTGTACAGTAAAATAGTGATTTTTAAAATAGTGTTCACAATTCGGAAAGGCACAAACGCAAACCATATCTTTTCCACAGTATATCAACACTTGTTTTTCGAACTCCAAGCTTCTTCCCTTGTGAACAACTCCGATCTTCACTCTTCACACACTACGCTCCTCCAACATGCACACTGCTATTTACCTTTCTCCTGCTAAACTGAATTCCCACGGGACTTAGCGAGACTACAGCTAGCCGTCTAAAACACTATTTGGCACAAACATAATTTGGTCCGTTTCCATGTAGTTACATAGTCACTAATATGGTCATAACCACTACATTGCTCAATTACCTATTTTTGAGGGTGAAATAAAATACCAATTTTCGCGGCGAAGGCTTGAACGGTCTTCTGGAAGACATCCACCAGACCAGCGGGCGCTCGTTGGATTGTTGTCGGCTGCGTGAAGCCAGGAGGGCGGGGAGGAGGCAGAAGCAGGGACGCCGGCCGGACCTGCTAGCCCGGCTAAGGAAACCACAACGATCGACACGGACAAGACTCCTACTCACCAACGCCAGATGGATTGCACACAAAATGGATATTTATGCTAAAAATACACACAGAACTGCTGCTTGATGATTATTACCAAAGCCGGGCTGGACACACTCACTCATCCCAGACGGCAGCTAGCAGCTAACAGGGTAGGTGAATTTAAACAATGTCTGAGTTCAAAACGCTTCTTGTTGTCATGTAAGGGCCCTGTTCATGTTGCACAGACATTTTTAATTGCATTTTGTGTCTGTTAAGAGGCACAAAGGCACTCTTTATGATATGCCCCCAAAACTGCCGTTTTAGCTAACTGGGAGCTCTGGGCATTAGCTGCAGTAGCTCGATATTGCTAGCACCGATTCGGCTCGTGTTTTTTGCTATAGACAGTACTCAAAAAAGTATAGCGATCAAAATTAACGTAAAAATTGCCCGGAGTTCTCCTTTAACTGCCCCCCTTTTTCTCCATGCACACACAACGCTAAACATCTCCAACTGAGATTTTTAAGTAGTTCATCTGGTTTATGGGGCCCGTCTGGTCTTGAAAGCCCCCCTTGGTGTGTTTGATAGCTTACCATCTTTCTTTCTTTGTGTGTGTGTGTCTTTGAATATGCGCTTGTTTGAGTGTATATATCTGTGTGTGTGTGTGTGTGTGTGTGTGTGTGTGTGTGTGTGTGTGTGTGTGTGTGTGTGTGTGTGTGTGTGTGTGTGTGTGTGTGTGTGTGTGTGTGTGTGTGTGTGTGTGTGTGTGTGTGTGTGTAAACTAATTTCTTGCTAGTGAGATAGATTTACTGCTGCAGTAGCCCCGGGTGCTGAGCTCCTCCAGGGGGTTAAGTTGTTTGGAGGGCAGGGGGTCTTCTGCGTGACTGATGCGTCTCAGGCCTCCCTCCAGGCTGCACAGATAGAGATGAAACTACCGCATGCATGAGCACACACACCCACATGACCAAGTAGTTAATCACAGTGCTGTCTTTACATCTAAGAAGCACACCCCTCCATCTTGCTCTCGTCTTCATCTCCTCAACCTTTCTTTTTGACATAATCGGCTCAATTATCTGTCTGAAAACCGGAGTAAGGGAGTTTTAATAAACGTAGGTGGGAAGGCACATGGATTAGGAGAGAACATTGACAGTGACACACAGATATATATATATATATATAAATACATACATACATACATACATACATACTAGTGCTGGGCTGCAATACAAAACCCAAACAATACTTTTTGGATTCCTTATTTTGGGGGATATAACCTTTTTGTTTTGCTCAATGCACCAGTGTTAAATAAAGACTTTTTTCCCAAACAAAATTATTTATTTATATATATATATTTTTTTTTATTTTTTATTTTTTTTTTTTTTTTTAAAAAGGTTTCCCGATTTAGATCAAGACATATCTAATTGATGAATAAATTACCTCACCTTCAAATTAGTCCAGGCCCTTTCTAATACACACACATCATTACCCACAGCACCACTAATGTCTCCTTGCAATATGACTACATCATTTCAGCTACCATTTCCCTATGGATTCAAACACCCCCCAATTACTTCCAGCACCCCCAGCTACCTAATCACCCCCCCATCTCCTCCAGCACCTCCCCCACCTTCAATTGCTCCATCCCTCCGTACATCCTCCCCTCACCCTCCCCTGGTGACTACCTCACCCCCCAGGCATGACAGCTGTGTTCTCCTGTAGGCATTACATCACTGCAAGAGAAGTCTTGTTACTGATCCCCTGACAACCAGCACTATCAACACACACACACACACACACACACACACACACACACACACACACACACACACACACACACACACACACACACACACACACACACACACCAATACACATGCACATACAGACACACACTTGTGCACATAAGCTTGTGTTAACGCATGTTGGAGCAAATAACTGTCTACCCTGTCCTGTCTAACCCCCGCAGCAATGTCCTCTCTTGTCTTCCTCTCACCTTGCTCCGTTCATCCTCTTCACACATGGTTGCAACACATGGGTTTACACACACACACACACACACACACACACACACACACACACAAGGATGAACTCACACACACATTAACTCATCACCTAACCTGCCCTATCCGGAGAATGACGTCTCTCTTTTCCGTGATATCCTGACAGGTGATCTGTGGTGTCGGACGACTCTCCTTTCGCTGCCTGTCTCACAGAGGAGTGATGTGGGTACTGGCTCTGACGAAATATATCAAATGACAAATATTTTATTTATATTATAATGTTAGTACAAACTTACATGCTAGGTTTTTGTGTATAATATGCGTTTTTTTACTTCTCAAATACACAAACACACCCACACCAATCACCTTTCCAATGATATCAGGCTCACCCCAGAGTGTCAGAGTATATGGGAGCTGTACCACTTTTAATTTGGGTATGACGTTTAGACCAAAAAGCATGGATTTCAAGCGTTTCTTCAGCCACTTCTGTCTCCAACAGTCGAGAAGCCTTTTGACATTATGTAAACTGAAACTGAAACTGAAAACTGCTGCCCTGATTAAAAAAACAATGCAACCGATCTCAGCTGGTATTCTGTCTGGAATGGAGTGGAATGGACATTTCTAAGTGACCCCAAACTTTTGACCGTTAGTGTAAATCTAAATAGACTATTTAGGAATTATTGTTTGCATTGGTCATTTTAGACTGTGATGATAGGTGTGCGGCTCTGTTTCTTGAAAACTGTGGATTAGAACCACACGGGTTTCACCAAATAAATCAATAACTTTATTTGTAGCCAAAGGGCAATTGGTTTAGCTGTGAAAAAGAAACCAAAGATTATTGTTCTCTTCCAGAACAGATAAAAAAAACATCCATCTACAAAACCCATATAATTGAGTAAATGTTAAGTATACTGTGTAAAAGAATTACAGGCGAAGTGCGAAAGTGTTTAGAGCGATAATGCAGATCAGAGAGAAGATAAGCAACTTTCAGGTCACACCTGTCAGGTTACAGCGCCATTACTTCAGTACATTATATATTTGCAGGCACATACCTGTGATACAACTTTACAAAACTACAAAAAACATGTCATCCAAATATGTTTTCACTTGTTTTTTCGACAGTGCAGATAAAGCATTTTATATATTAATATAATAGTCTTAACACATTGCTTGTACATCTTTTCTTCGAAAATGTTTAATGTGTTTGTTTGTTATGTATGCACCAATCACCAAGGCAAATTCCACATAAGGGTAACTTACTGTGGCAATAAACCCTTTTTTGATTTCTGATTTCTTCTCCTACTTTTTGCACCATTCAAAACACATGGGACTTCCAGTGCAGAAAACCTGTGCCATGTTGTTCTACTCTCCAAGGCCCCTTTGGCCTTTACACACCTTCTCTCTTTCTGTCTTACACCGCTATCTCATACTCATCTCCACTTCTCTCCCTATGTGTTTTGGCTGGTCTCTGTGTAAACTGTGCGTTGTCCCAGTAACAAGTCCTCTACCATAAAAGCACGCTCTAAATCTAAGAGATGTCAGTGGAGGGGGGTGTTTTGGAGTGACCGTCCTACCTATTTCTGTCGCAGCAGGGCACACATGTGCAGTCAATAAAAAAAGGCCTGGCTGTCATTTATAGCATCTTGGCTATAATCCTCTAATTAACACGCCTACTATTCTGAGCCTTGTTACCCTGCTGAGGACTGAAGGAGGAGAGGGGTGTAACGAGAGTGAGGGCATGGTGTTTGCTTTAGGATTTCAAAAGACTTGGACTATTAAAGCACCAGTGGCTACTTTGTTTTGTTGCTGTTGGCTTCCACTGCTGTGGGGTTGCAGGTGTTAGGACGTTGTGTGTTTTAAAGCTGGTTTTATGGCTTCGAGCCACACAGACAGAAAAACCAAACCGGGTTGATGATCTGTGTTTTTGAAGTGTAGTGACCTTAGATGATCACCTGCAGGTGTGTGTGTGTGTGTGTGTGTGTGTGTGTGTCTGGCTGTGTGTGTGTGTGTGTGTGTGTGTGTGTGTGTGTGTGTGTGTGTCTGGCTGTGTGTGTGTGTGTGTGTGTGTCTGGCTGTGTGTGTGTATGTGTGTCTGGCTGTGTGTGTGTGTGTGAGTGAGTGTGTATCTGTGTGTCTCTCTCTCTGTGTTTGTGTGTGTTTGTGTGTGTGTGTGTGTGTGTGTGTGTGTGTGTGTGTGTGTGTGTGTGTGTGTGTGTGTAATCCCCCGTGTTTGTTCTTGGTTTGACATCCTCCCAAAACCAGTGTCTGCATTTTTTACCAAGCTCATCAACACCAAGTGACCAACAGTTAAACAGACGGTGACATAATACTGTTCTCACCCGTGTGTGATCATTCAGGGGTTTTCAGTGATGAGATGAGGTCAGTCAGTGAGCATGCAGCTGCCCCCTTACTAGACTACTTGTACAAGCTTATTTGCCTTTTTTTTGGGGAGCGTGGCTCACTGTGGCAATGACTGAATGTACTTGAAGCCCATCTGACCTGGTTTGAATGTAATCAGTGTAGCGTGATGTCTTAACCTGAGACTGAACAGACGTCAGACAGGTGCTGTTTTAAAGAATCTATGCTATTTATTACCAGTAAGAAGTTGAATGACTTAAAATGGCAGCTATAGAACTGCCATGTTAACTTGATCAGCTATACATACCTATGTTTACATTTCGGGGCTTAAGAATGTATTAAAAATAGCTGTATTAGCATAATAATTAGTTAGCATTCAGTTTCCTCCAGCGGTTATGTTAAGTCCTGTGCTGCATGTAGGCCACAAGTCCAGCTATGGAGCTGGACTTGTGGCCTACATGTTTGTCATTCCATAGTAAAGTACCAGAAGTCTGTGGCCTGTCAAATGGGATGATGGCTGCCGACCATGAGCTTGTTTGGTCTTCTCATCACCTCTAGTCTTCCCTTCCTGTTTTGTCTGCTTTTTTTTCTTTTTTCCTATTCCTCCTTTCTCTATCTTTCTCTCTCTTTTCCTCCTCGAACAGGAGAACAGTGTCCAAAGACAGGCGCCTTAGACATGAACCAGCGCAGGAAACATGGTGGAGTCACACACATTCCCTCACCTTCAGAGACAAATCAGTTTTCAACACACTGACAGTCGTAATCCCCCTCTGCAGCAAATGTAATGTGCTTCGAAGCTACAGTACATTTAAGGCAATAACCAAAAGCCAATCAACCAAATGTAGGTATTCCTGTGCTTTATTAAAGGTGTATAATATTGTTCAGTATTTATTATAAATTAAATGCGAATACAGGACATTTATGTATTATTGTTTTGATATTTCACAAACCCTAGCAAACTTGCAAATATCATCTTAAGAAGCACATTGCCATGCACATCAACACAAGCATTTTCCTTTCCTCCCTGTAATCATCAGTGTGTATGTATCAGCCTTATAGCTGTGTCTCCTTCCTGCTCCGCAGCTAGGCCCCTGAGGTGGCCGCATATTTGTTGGGTGAGTAAGGAATGTGGTTACATGCCTTAGACATTAGCTATGACAGAGCGCTGGCTCCACAAGAGAGGGAGGGTGCAAGGGAGGTAGCGGAGGAGGAGGGGGAGGGAGGGAGGGAGTGAGGGAGGGAGGATAGAGTCTGAGCTCACGGCAAGTGAGCTCATTCCCCTCCAGAGCTCGAGGAGAGAGTGCAGCTCCGTCATCCTCTTTGCAGAGCGAGAGAGAGAGAGAGAAAGAGAGAGAAGGAGGGAGGGAGGGAGAGGGAGGAGTGTAAGCTAGTGACTGAGCGAATGAGAGACAGGGATAGTGGAGCAGCACAACAATAGTGGGCTGCTCTTGTGGCTGTGGACTCACAGAGACAGAGGGAGCGCTCAGAGGGACACACAGGCGCTCTGTAAACCAGCTGCAGGCTCATTGCAGCTGGCTTATACATACAGGCAATACAGACTACTCACTTTTGTTTTTACTTTTGCTCTCTGTGTGGCAACTATTCTTCACAAAACCACATTACTGAATTTTGACGCAGGAGCATTTTAGGAATTTTTGCGGTCATTGCATTTTGCCCATACTGTAGGTGAACTTGAGGAGCATGTCCACATACATTTTGGACTTGTTTTTGTTTTACTGGGTCTGATCTCTGATGGTCACCGCCTGGACACTGGAACAGCTGACTTGACCAGAGTGGACTTGAGCACCCGCAGGAGTTTTGTCTATGTGGGATTGTAACACTCAGACTGTGGGCTAATCTCAATCAGCCCTCTAGGGAGAACACTTCTGTTTGTTTGTTCTAACATTTTTGCGTGGCGAGGGCTTGCTCCAAGGAGGGGGGAACCAGAACATTTCCATTTGTGTGTGCGTGCATGACACATAGTGTGTTCTGGGGGATGCCTCTGGATGTGGTGATTGCCCCAGCGGAGGACTGTTTTTGGCCGGACCTGCAGGACACGGACATGAGGCTGAAAATAAGGGTCCGCCGGATGAAGCAGGGGAGAGAGCTACGAGGTGTGTATCCACCTGGATTCAGATCAGAAAAAGTGATGTATGTGTGTGTTTCGGTGCAAGTTAATATTGGTATGAGAGTATCCCTCTCTGGTAAAAAAAAAAAAAATCATGTTGAGGATGTATAGGCCTTTGAATACAGAGATTACAGAGCTGTAATACATAATGAATATGCAAAGAGCGAGGAGTAGGATTTAATGTAATATAAACTCTGAAGTTGCTGGGGATTGTAAAATGCGCCAACTGTTGTATAGAGTTGAAGGTGTGTACAGTATGAGAGGAAGGCCACTGATAACAGTGCACTGCAGATGAGTACAAAGGCACAGTGGGTTCTCAGATATTGATGTATTCCAGTCCAGGCTTGCTGCAAGTGAAAGAAAGATGTGAATTGAATTTTAAGGACGTGTACTGGATCAATAGTGAGATTTACTGCTACAACAGGCTAAAAGAATCGCAAAACCCCGCTAATTGTTTTCTCACCTTTTTGTTTGAGCAGTTAATGTGTTTAGAGAGACAGAATAGGAAGACGGAGGATTAACGGGATGACGTTATGAAGACGAGAAGAGGAAAGAGAGGAGAGAAAAAGGACTCGGGGGGGGAGAAAGAGAGCTGTGACCCGCGGTATGACATAGTGCTCATGCTCTCTCAGCCTGTGGTCATTGAGATGTAAAACTATCACAAAGGCTCTTTCTCTTTCCCTTTCTTCTCCTCTGCACTTGGCTTTCCTCTCGCTCCTGCTCACTCTCCCTCTGCAGAATGGTGTCTTGTGGAGATTATGTTATCAATACGTGTGCAGTGTGCACTGCAGGTGTTTAACATAACACCTTTCACACAGAGCGATGAGGCAATGCAGAGCTGAGGTGCTGTGAAACAAAAATCATTTTTATATACCAACACACTTGCATGCATATTGCACAAAAATATCTACTCGGTCATTAAGTCATTAAAAATGCTGGTTGGATCCTTTGGGTCATAAATGTATGAGAATATGGGTGTAAAGTTTGTATGCAAATGTAGACTCTGTATGCATATCAGAAAGCTGATTCAAAGCAGTTAGCTCAGCAGCCCTCCACACCTGGCACACTTCACACTGTTAGTGGTGTGGTTCTTTGTGTGCACATGTGCATGTACAGTCCATCTCAGCAAGGTTTTCAGCTGAAGTGTAAAACTAGTTATAGCTCAGAGAAAGCTATCAAAAAAATAATCACACATTTGCCATCAGCAGGTAAAAATAGAATTGTGTCTGTCACAGGTTATTTTGAGGCACTTTAACATGCCTCTGTGGAAATAGACTTGTGAATTCAGGCTAAATTACAGGAGGGTTTATGTTCCTGTATTGCAGTAACACAGTACTGCTGAAACAGCAGCTGATCAAAGTGACATACCCCCGCTATCTGTCCACTAAGATAGAGGGACAATAAACAAGTTTAACCATCAGCCAGGATGACATGTTAATCCTACAGTCATTTCCCGGCCATCATCAAGCTGACGTCCTGCCTGAAAAGCGATCATCCCACTACCTCATCTATGGATCTGTCAATCTACACATTTCTGACAGACTCTACCCCCTAAAACACACACACTTCCATCACTTCTCCAGGCTGCAGCACAGCCTTTGTGGAGCTGAGTGGGACATGTTTGCAATGATGTCATGTTGGGGGGGGGGAGGGGGGGGTCACATTGAGATGCTAATGTCCCTTCATAGTGGAGGGGACAGCTGGAGGGGCACAGAGGATGGCGTCATGTCTCCCCCGATATGAACCACAGAGGAGAGCGATGGAGGGAGGGACAGAGGGATGTGGGGAGACTCATTCTGGCAGATAAATGCCCCCAGGAGAGGGTGTGTGTGTGTGTGTGTGTGTGTGTGTGTGTGTGTGTGTGTGTGTGTGTGTGTGTGTGTGTGTGTGTGTGTGTGTGTGTGTGTGTGTGTGTGTGTGTGTGTGCGTGTGCGTGTGCGTGTGCGTCCCCCCTCTCCATTAACAGACAAGTTAAAGAGGGCAACTGAAAGCTACACAGAGACTGAAACACACACACACACACAGGCAACAGGGAGGGGGTGAGCTTGTATTGACGAGGCAGTCAATTGTACCAACAGCAGTGATGTAACAACAGAGCTCCCATTAACCATAACAGCCAGGCAGGTGTTGTGTGTCTCTGTTCGTCCGGTCAATATCTCCGGGATTCCACTTCCATTAGTCTTTCAGCTTTCTGCATCGATCTGTAGCACGGCCCCCAAAAGCTCAGAATTTGATCCAAATAGCTTCTACCAAACACATGTCTGTGAGATAATAACCTGCGCTCTTAAATTGAAATGGGAATATTTAGTTGTAGGAAATTACTGATGAGGAGGGGGAACCATTGAACAAAGGAGGCCTGAGTTCTCGGCTCTGACAGGGCATAAGAGGAAAATAAGCAGTTTCATAAGTGATGAAGTGGGCAGAGGAAAACGGAAAAAGGAAGTCACCGCTGGCTAGCACTGCCGATGGCGACACAGTGCCCTCTTTCCTGGTTGTGTGTTTTCTTTCTACACAAATGTTTTTTTCTCTTTTCTCTCAGAGTGTGACTTCAAAATTGGGTTAGTCACATCCTGTCCAAGTACATTTTCCAGAAGTACGTGATACATGACAAATCGCTGTAAAAAAAACATGATCTGGAAGCCCAATAATAACTGTTTGAATAGTATTTCTGTGTGGCACAAGATCATTACTTCAGCATGTGACTGAAAATGTCAGCAGCCTTTAATTCTGTTCAGCAGAAAACGTGTTTCTGTTCATTTTCAACTGAAAGAGTCGGGTAGGATACAACCTAGGACAAAGGAAACTCATGTGTTACCCTGACTTGTGCAGCCAGGTAGCTGTACAGTATCTCTTGAGTTTAATGTAGCAAATCTCTGCTGATTATCATGCTGCACTGAAGGTGAACTCATCTCTCCCAGTTGACTTTCTGATGTCATCTTCACAGACAGCTGGGCTGGTGTGTGTCACAGGGTATTTTCAGTGACCTCAGTATGAGTGTACAATGTGTTTATGTGTGTGCTTTGCATGCCTAGATTGGAATGGATGGATGTGTCATCGTTGTCTTTTGGAGAATGTGAGTCCATGTCTCTGGGTTATTTGGTGCTCGTTGTGTGTGTGTGTGTGTGTGTGTGTGTGTGTGTGTGTGTGTGTGTGTGTGTGTGTGTGTGTGTGTGTGTGTGTGTGTGTGTGTGTGTGTGTGTGTTTGTCTGTCCTTTGGAGGGCCAGTGTGTGTGTTTTATTCTATCTATCTATCTATCTATCTATCTATCTATGTATCCATCTTGACAGCACTCAGGGGGACACGTTGAGCAAACTGTCATTAACAGCACTTCCCTACCTCGCCGTCATGGCAACCCTAAGTAGAGTGGGGTCAGGTGATGAGGAGACAATAACATGCTATCTCCTGTGTGACTAACGTCCATTTGCGGCGACCGTGTAAAGCTTTGACTACAAGGAAGGTGTTTGTAATTGTGTTGACGTAATGTCACTGTAATGTAATAGCCCTTAAACAAAGCAGGCAGGCACACTCAGTCCTGCTCTCTTATCTCTGACTTCAGTCGCCCTTCATGCCAGTAACCCCTTACTCACTCTCCCAGTCACACACTGGCTCACCAGTCTTCCTGCCGTTTTTATGCTTATTTAACACGAGATGAGATCAGTGACGGTAATCATAGCTGTAATTATTAATCCAGACACACACAAGATCAAAGGGCGCAAATATTTGTAGAGAGTATGTCATTCATGTGTTCACTTCCCTTCACACACATAGACACACTTTCTCTTCAATGTTAAACTCACACAAACACTGTCTCCACTGTGAAACGTCCTGTCCTTCTAGCAACTCTCTAACAATGTCCTTGCTTAGAAAAGGAAATGGTTGATGTGTGACGTGAGGCTTTTCCTGTTGATTTAACTGTCTCCAGGAACATACCGCTTCCTCACACTGATACAGTATATATGCCTGTGGTGGGGGCTATGTAGCACCATTTATTTTCTTTGCGTGTGTATGTGTATGTGTTTGCACAGGCTCCACAGCAGCAGCTTGGGAACAGAGAAACCAGGAAGAAACCCTTCAAAGAACTACCCTTCCTCCCTCTGTTTTATCAATTACTGACACTGTAGGGCCGCCCATAAGATCACTAGAAAGAGGCTCTGGTGGAAATTGTACAGTGCCAGCACCATCTAAAGCCAAATTGTGAACTACAAATGGCTGTTTAGTCTACTCTAAAGAGCCCAAAACTGTTAGATCATACACACATGCTAGCACAGCAGCTATCAGCCTCACCTTCTTTGCATTATGCTTTCCTTACTGTATCGTAGTTATCTGATCATCTACAGTACATCCATGCATCTACCCCCACCCCATGTAGAGCGCTGATGTCATTGCTCCACTGGTTGCCATTAATAGCTGGAAAGACAGACAACCCTTCTTCACTTTGCTCTTAAAGGGACAGTGCACCCAGAATAGCTTTTAGGCTCTATCCCAGACTCAGTAGCTGTTGTGTTGTGAAATAGCGCGAAATGCCAAAGCTGCTATCCTCTGAACGATTTTTGAACAACGTGTGTGTGTGTGTGTGTGTGTGTGTGTGTGTGTATGTGTGCTACATGAGTAGCGCAGCTGGGTGTGTGTTACAACGGAAGGCAATGTCCTGCCTGCGCTGTGCTGTGTGTGCTACTTTAGAACAGTGATGTCATGTCTAACTCACTCTCACTCTGTGACTGTGTGTGTGTGTGTGTGTGTGTGTGTGTGTGTGTGTGTGTGTGTGTGCGCGCTACGTCCCAGATTGGGTCAGGCAGAGCTGAACCTAGATTAGGTTCTAATCTCCTTTCTGGGGCTCAGGGTTTCCTTGAAGCTCTCCCCTCCCTTCCAACACTCCTCAGCGAGGTCATTACCCACTCCTCAAAACACACACACACACACACACACACACGCACACACACACACACACGCACACACACGCACACACACACCTCACCCCCACCTCCTCTCGTTGTCCCTCACCCTGTAGTTATACAACCGCAGTACTGCAGAGTAGTGTGTGTGTGTGTGTGTGTGTGTGTGTGTGTGTGTGTGTGTGTGTGTGTGTGTGTGTGTGTGTGTGTGTGTGTGTGTGTGTGTGTGTGTGTGTGTGTGTGTGTGTGTGCGTGCGTGTGTGCATGCGTGTTCGTGTGTGTGGAGAACTACAGACAGGGAGAGTTAATATTGAGCATATGTTGACTGCAAGATCATGTCTTCAGATTGTGTCTTCTTGGAGAGTATCATCTTGTCAACCTGTGTGTGTGTGTGTGTGTGTGTGTGTGTGTGTGTGTGTGTGTGTGTGTGTGTGTGTGTGTGTGTGTGTGTGTGTGTGTGTGTGTGTGTGTGCGCGCGCGCGCATATGCTGCATTTGTATGACTGTGCGTGTATGTGTGCGGCCGCGTGTGTGCTGTGAGGTCGTCAGGGGGATGTTACTGGGCCTCTGTCCTGGCCCTGCACCTGTGGCCTCTCTCATTCCCCCAGCCTGACGCAATGCACTGCTACAGGACATGAGCTCATGCAGGAAACAGAGCTACACACACACACACACACACACACACACACACACACACACACACACACACACACACACACACACACACACACATATGCCAAAAGTGGAGCCGCCTGCCTCTTAAAGGGCCAGACACACACATTCCTGGCTGCCCAGCAGTTAACCTAACTCGCACACAGAAGCACAGAGAGCCTCTTTTTTGCTCCTGTTGCACTAAGCCCAGACATTGTAGCCCAGATTCACCTCTGAAAGCCTACAGAACGTCTGTTTGCTCTGCTAATAGTGGCGCAATGTTCTTAGGAGACTTTGCAGAGTTCCCAGTGTGTTGTGTGGCTGCTCTGTGGAAAATCATTAATGTACCTAACCCCTTCTCTCCTTCTCTTCTTTCTCTGCAGGAGGTTTTGCTGCTTTTACCTCCTGTTTCCCCGGCCTGTGTGAAGGGAAGCCTGCCACTTCTCTACCTATGAGCTTGTCCCAGCCCTGCTTGCCTGTGGCTAATGTAGGGCCCACTCGCATCCTGCCACACCTCTACCTGGGCTCACAGAAGGACGTCCTCAACAAGGTAGAATTTCGTTTGCCTCTTTTCACTCATTTTATCACCGCCATTGGAAGAGAACTAACTTGTTATTGTTACCTAGCAACAAAACATGACCTTGAAGTAATTGTATCTTTATCTCTGCAGGATCTGATGGCTCAGAATGGTATCACCTATGTGCTGAATGCCAGCAACACCTGTCCCAAGCCAGACTTTATCAGCGAGAGCCACTTTATGCGCATCCCAGTCAATGACAACTACTGCGAGAAATTGCTTCCCTGGCTGGACAAAACGAATGAATTCATAGGTAAGAGGAGGGCAAATGTAATAAACCAATCACGTGTTTGGATTGAGGCTGAAGTTTAGCACAAGAAGTGAATTCATCTCAAGTTATGTGTTGAAGAATGCCATGATATTCAATACAACATAGGTCAGGTATAACACATCCGTTCAGGTGCCCCCCCTGTACACTTCCAGTTTGCTTTCAATAGACGTTGATTTTCTCCGGACACTTTGGTCTAAACATGTGTATTCATACCTGTTCGTTTCCACCCCAACAGACAAAGCTAAGGTGTCAAACTGCAGAGTCATTGTGCATTGCCTGGCTGGAATCTCACGTTCAGCAACCATCGCCATTGCATACATCATGAAGACAATGGGCTTGTCATCAGATGATGCCTACAGGTACGCTTGCTCCTCCCACCAACTGAGCTAAGGTGTCAGCCCCGGTAAAAAGGCAACTCACTGTTGAAAGTAATGCTAGACGATTTAAACCCCCCCAGTCGTGAGAAATACAAATTGTTAAGATGCCTGCCAGGAAACAGTGTGGACAAAAAGCTTTGCTTTGCCTTGTGTGGACATGGCTCAGGATTATGTGTTGTGCATCAGTCAAACTGTTCACAGCCTACGCCTATAGTTCATCTGGGGTAATTCTGACCCTCAGTATGTGTTATGAATTCAGACACCATTTACTGTCAAACCTTGGCCACTGATAGCACTTCAAGAGTGGCCTTGTTAAAACACTTTTGCTGTGACTAATATTTTCCAACTCTTTTTTTTCTTCTTACAGGTTTGTAAAGGACCGAAGGCCGTCCATATCCCCCAACTTCAACTTCCTGGGTCAGCTTCTGGAGTTTGAGAAGGGCCTGCGATTACTGCAAGCTTTAACTTCAACCACTGATGACAAGATCTCTGAAAACAACACTAAGCAAAGCTCAGAGGTTAATGGAGGTTTCGAGATGAATGGTCACCACAGCAACTATGACTCATCGGTGGCAGACCAACACATCCTACCAGAACCAAAGGTGCCATCACCCACCTCCCTTCAGCAAGGCTTCAACGGCCTACACCTCTCCGCAGAGAGAATCATGGACACTAACCGGCTTAAACGCTCCTTCTCCCTGGACATTAAGTCAGTCTACTCTCCCAACAGTACCCCCTGCCCCAGCCTGGCACCCACACACTCTGAAGACGTCCCCAAGCTGTGCAAGCTTGACAGCCCAGGAACAGGCACCTCCAATGGTGTCTGCTCCCAGTCTCCCGTCCTAGACAGCCCCAGCTCTACCGATTCACCGTTTCCCTCACCAGGCAGCGGGGGCAGCATTGGAGGTTTGGGTCCAGTCCATCGGTCTGGTTCTTCCTCATCCAGACCCAGGAGAAAACCCAAGCATTGCTCCGGCAGTTCCCCAATCCACTCCCAACCACACCATCCTCCACAGTCCCTCAGCTTGTCGTTGGACCACAAGAGCCCCAGCGTGGACGAGAACCTAAAGGGCTCCCTGCTCCTGTCGCTACCCTCCCTTCCCACCTTGGGGTCTGGGGCCATGTGGACCAAACACAGAGACACTGTCCAGGCCACCACTCCCGTCACACCCACCACAGATGCTCCCTGGCACTTTGGGGCAGTGGAGGGCGGGGAGAGAGAGATGGAGCTGGGAGGAGGAGGGGATGGAGGAGGAGAGGAGTCGTCGGTAAGGTTTGGGAGCAGCTCGGCGTATATGGCGTTTGGGTGCAGCGAAGGTGTGCGGTTACGAGACAAATCCCAGAGGGAGAAGCCCTCATCACCACAGACCCAGAGAGACCACCGGGACTCGACGTCGTCGACCACAGTGACCCTGTCCAACAATGCAAACAACAGCGGGCCTGCATCAGAGAAGCAGTTCAAGCGGCGCAGCTGTCAGATGGAGTTCGAGGAGGGCATCTCCGAGACGCGATCCCGAGAAGAACTGGGGAAGATCGGGAAGCAGTCCAGCTTCTCTGGGAGCATGGAGATCATTGAGGTATCCTGACAGATAATGAACATGATCAGGGCTGTCCCTTGGGGGCACAAATGGACCTGGTTAGAGGGAGTGCAAAAGGAGGACATATGACGGGGAGCAGAAGAGGCTTATTTTGTGCTCCCCTCACAGACAGTGTTAAAGACTCCAACTGAGAGAAGGACAAACAGATTACACAAGCAGAGAGTTAATGTGAAAAGGTTAGCAAGCAAACTAGCATTCGCACCTGAGACAGAGCTTGTGATGCGGTCCATCCTGAACTCTCATACAAATCTGAATAAAAGTCTGGGGGAGGGTGGAGTTAAGGGGGTGACTATAGGTACTGAAATTCTTAATTTTTCTGAGCTCTGTGAGAGATAAAAAAGAAACGACCCAGGACAAGTGTCATGTTGCATCCTTACTATATAGAATATCCATTATTTTGACAGAGTTTGGACACAAATTGCTTGCCTGCGGTCAAATGTAGTGTACTTCAGTGGGTGTATAGCTTGTGATTTGAACCAAGTCCCATGTTTCCTCCCAAAGCTTCACCCGAGTGTCTGAAAGCCTCAGAACCTTGCACGGCTACGTCCACCCCCCCCGCTTCCCAGTGGCTCTGCCTGCTACAGACTCTTCATATCAACATCAAAAACAATAAAAAAAAACCCGTCTCATCCCATCACACAGCACAAGGGAGAGAGATCCCAAGGACTTAATCTAACGGCGGTACTGTATCCAAACAATGAAGGATCCCCAGCATTTTGTTGCTGAAAAGACTTTTAAAGACTCGTAGCGCCATGCAGTGTGTCGTCTACCCCCCCCTCCCCCCCTCTTTAAAGCACAGTGTGTCTTTCCTGACTTTGGCTCCCTTGTTTTCAGTGTTAACAGCGTGATGGGACTGAGGTTTCAGGATGGTAGCGAGGGTTCGCTTTAACAGCCCTTCAGCTCCTTTATAGACCCCCCCCCCCCCCCCCCCCCCCCCCCCCCCCTCCCCTCCCCCCCCCTTCCCATTGCTCCCAGTCACGATCTATGGTCACCACTGAGCATGCACCAGAAAGGCTGACTCCAGACAGACAAATACTATATATACAATATGAATACATATGGCAATTTTAATGGACTTTTTTGTTCAGTTATAGTTTTAATTTATTGTATTGGTTCATTCTGGTAATGAGAAATAATATAATGTTTTGTGGATTTTTTTCTTTTTTTTCTTTTGTTGAATTATTATTATTATTATTATTATTATTATTATTATTATTATTATTATTATTTGCTGTATGGTATTTATGAGCACACACTCAAACAAATACACACATTCAACAAATTCAAGCAATATGTGCCGTTCCTTCTTTGGAGAGTGATGTATATACTTTGAAATGCACTTTTTCTGCTTTCTGGTAACCAAGTTAAGTTACCCCTCACACCCATGGCAACACGATATTTGGAAAGCAAGGTCTTAAGATTAGATAGTATAAATATGGAGCCACTGTTTCATATTTGGATGATGGCACAGACATCCCACTGAAACAGGATAAGTGTATATTCATGGATTTGTCACAATCGAGGGCTCAAGCGTTAACAGTTTTGTTTGACTGTGTGCAGAGGAAGACAAAGTAGCCCCACACACTGATCACTCATTAACGGTAAAACATGTTCTGCGTGTGTCAGTGAGTTCTTGCATAACAACAGCTATATGCAGACAAATGCATACTCTTCAACAACTTTGAGATGTATAGACCCACCAAAGCTGAAACCAACACACACACGCCCTATACTGTATGCACTTACACTTCATTTCACATATTCAAAGCGTAGGCCCTACACACACCCTTTTGTTCATTCTCAGGGGATCTTTCAGTGAGCCAAGCCCGGCACAGGGTACAGGTACAGCTGCTGGTACATCAGCACAATGCATGTCCGTAAAGCTCCCTCACTTTCTCCCTCTGTCTTTTTTTTTTTTTACTCTTATTTCTTATTTCCCAAAGCTTTGATGGAAACAGCGTAACAAAACGGAATGAAAATAAAGCAGAACTTCATATCTTGAGGTGAAAGAAATGAAAACGTTGCTCTCCTGGTGCGAGATGGTTATTTATTTATAATGTAAAATGGGTTTTGTTTTTTCTTTGACCCTTGATTAACTTTTCTCTATGGTGATCTCTGACCTTTGACCCTGGGCTGCTGCAGCTACAGTAAGTTCAGATAGATTCCTCTGTTCCCCCGAGACTCAAGCAACCTCTCCTCTCCTCACCCTCCTCCCTATATTTTTAAGAAATGTTGTTAGAATTATTTATGACATGTAACAAAGATGATGCAGGCTGTCCCATTTGCTAAAATTGTTATCGAAATATTATATTATTATTATTATTATTATTATTATTATTATTATTATTATTATGTTGTTGTGTAAATAGCAACTCATCTAAGAACACTGATGAATTTAGATGAGTTTTTAAAAGAAAATCCTGATACCTTAGGCTGCTTGATGCAAAAATACCTCAGGTTCTATTGAAAGGCTTTTCCTTCCCCTGTACATGTTTTGTGAAGATGAGACAAAAATACAGACATGACAAAATACAAACTCTCTGCATCTTCTTCTTCTTCTTCTTCTTCTTCTTCTTCTTCCTCTTCTTCTTGTGTGCTTGTATGGGGGCTAAACTGGGGGCCGGGGAGGGAATCCCACCAAATAGACACACAACACATTACGACATCCCGAGTCCTGGAGTCTTGCTATTGATTTTGTGTTTAACCAACTCCACTCTGACCACACAACACGGCTTCATTGATTGTTGTTTTTTTTCAGACTGTCCCACAAGCTTTCTAAATGCTGATGGGATGGTGAATTATTTAATACAGCAGATGTGTTCCAAATAACTTTCTGGAAAGGCAAGCTAGCTGTATTAAGTTTACACCAAATTATTGCTTATAGTGTAATAAGATTGAATTACAATTCAATACAAATGTTAAGAGTAAAAAGTACCACAATGTAAAAAATATTCTTACTTCAAGTTACAGTAAAGCCCTAACAATAATATTTTGTAGTAAAAGTGCAAAGGTATCATGAGCTAAATGTGCTTAAATATGAGGCTACAACCAGGACAGGGTTAGCTTAGTTTAGCTTAAAAACTGGAAATGGGAAAACAGCTAGCCTAGCTCTATCATGTCCACCCAAAACTATCTAAATATGCCTACCAGTACCTCTGCAGCTCAATAATTAAGACATTATATGTTGTCTGTTTATTCTGAACAAAAAACAAAGTGTAAAAATTCAAAGTTGGATAGATCGTGTAGATATGAGAGTGAGATCGAGAAAGCAAATAAGCATATTTCCCTTAAAGTTTCCCTAGCAGGCTACCTCAAGTGTGTGTGTGTGTGTGTGTGTGTGTGTGTGTGTGTGTGTGTGTGTGTGTGTGTGTGTGTGTGTGTGTGTGTGTGTGTGTGTGTGTGTGTGTGTGTGTGTGTGTGTGTGTGTGTGTGTGTGCGTCCATCAGTGATACAGTCCCACATGAGAGAGAGAGAAAGAGACACACACACACAGAGGCATGCCCCTTTCAGGAACATATGTATATACATATATGTATGTGTCTTTAAAAAATTGAAAAGCGACCTGTTAACCCACGTAACCCTGATGTTCCGTCTTCTCTCAGAATGACTGGAGTGGAAGGGCGGCTACTGAGGGTGCAGTGTTTGCCATGATGTGATGTGTTTGAACAGTGCTTACCTCCAGGGGATGAGAGAATGAGGTGAGGTAGTTGTGTGTGTGTGCGTGCGTGCGTGTGTGTGTGTGTGTGTGTGTGTGTGTGTGTGTGTGTGTGTGTGTGTGTGTGTGTGTGTGTGTGTGTGAGAAAGAGAAAGACAAAGAGAGGTATTTGCGCCGAGAGGACACAGAGTACACCGATGTTACAGAAAACGGCGTCCTCCTCCGCTGGATTTGGATGCAATTCATCGAGTCCCCTCAATGGGGGCTTGACTACAGAGGCAGTTTTGGTTTCATGATGTCACAGTGGAATTTCACCTTGTGCAATCAAACAACAACTCTCCGCAAACAAAGCGCCCTCCCAAAGCCCAACCATTTGGTTTAATCGAGTGAGGTAAGGAGAAGCAGCAAAGAAGATGGAGCAAGTCCTTTCAACACACACACATAGTGCGTCTCACTATCTTTGTGGGGCACCGTCATTGACATAATGCATTCCCTAGCCCCTTACCCTAACCTTAACCATCACAACTAAATGCCTAACCTTAACCCTTACCCTCACCCTAACCATAACCTAATTCTAACCCTAATCCTAAAACCAAGTCTTAACCCTCAAACAGACCTTTAACCTTGTGGGGTCCAGCATTTTGGCCCCACAAAGCTGTGCGGACCCCACAAGTATACTGTATTCCCGGTTGTTGGACCCCACGGATGTAGTTAAACAAGAACACACACACACACACACACACACACACACACACACACTCAAACACACATACAGATGCAAAACCAGATGGCCCTTGGCCTTTTTCAATGAGCACAATGCTGTCTTAATGAGCTTTTCACTGAATCCAATAGGAGACAGGCAGAGGTAATTACATTACCAGCATCTCCAGCTGAGTCCCTCTGCTAGTCTGTGTGTGTGTGTGTGTGTGTGTGTGTGTGTGTGTGTGTGTGTGTTAATTTTATGAATTAATTTTATTGCCATAATGGGAATTCCCCATCACAAGACCAGTGTGTGGTAATGGAGTAAATTCCACTTTCTTCTTCACTTTCACGCTCTCTAACATGAGCAGCCTGCCCGGCATGTTGGTGTCTCTATATATCACCTGGATCATAACGGATAATCCTTTCACAATATGCTTCCTCTGTATGTGATGGGTGTTTGGTTTTTCAAGGTGCCCTCAGCTCGTATCATATGGATCTGCATCTCGGGTAACCTGCCTGTCGACAGTCTCCCGTCCACTCTGCTGAAGTCGGCACTTCTATGCAGGTTTCTTGTTGCCAACGTACTGTAAACTCCTACAGTGGCCAGAAATAGCTTTCTGATGCAGTTTTGCATAGTTATCCCTTTTGTTTAGTTTTCATTCATATATTGAAGAAAGAAAGAAGCACTTCCATTAATGGAGCAATTGTTTTTCCACTCTGTTGTTGCCAGTGCCGAAATACACACACATGCACACACAGGACCCATAGACAGAGGTGTGAGAGCTCCAAGCAGTTGAGGGTTCGGTGCTTTGCTCAAGGGCACCACGGCAGTGCCCAGGAGTTGAACTGGCACCTCTCCAGCAGTCTACGCTCCGTACTTAGGTCCGTGCTGGGCTTGAACTGGCCACTCTACAAACTGAGCAACAAATATATGAGAAGGTTAAAGCCAGACAGTCAGCACGAAAGAATGCAAATGTTTGTTGTGTGTGTGTGTGTGTGTGTGTGTGTGTGTGTGTGTGTGTGTGTGTGTGTGTGTGTGTGTGTGTGTGTGTGTGTGTAAAAATAGTTGCCAATTATATTTTGTCAATGAACTATTCACTTAAATCGGCATTCGTTAGGTTCTTATTTAGTCGTGTTTTGTCACTTATCTGTATGTGCATGTTTGTATGAATGTACTGTTTGCTGCTTGTCCACCCAGTATATGTGTGTGTATAGATGTGGCCTGCATGTTTAAGTGTCTATGCGTAACTGCATGTGTGTGTTTCTACATGGAAAATACGTAATGTGTATATGCATTTGTGTTTATGTGAATGAATGGTCATGTTTAGCGCTAGTAAAGCTCATTTAAATTGAACGAAAAGTGTGACGCATTTGAGTGTGTATGAATGTTTGTTGCATGTGTGTGAGCGTGCGTGTGAGTGAGTATCCTTCCTCTCACATCGTCTGATGGGTACCAGACGAATCCATGCTAAGGGGCTGCCTGGCGCCTGGTCCCAGGCCTTCTATATGGAAACAGTTAGGAACTGTTACGTCAGCAGGCTACGGCACTCTATCTCTCCTTTTCCACTCGCACACATGTGCACCACCATCCAAAGTGCACTCACACATATTTTCACAGAACATGCCCGCTCTCTCTTCCTCTCTATCTTCTTTCTGTGTTGCTCCCTTTTCGCAAACTTTCAATCTCAAACACACACTCATTACACACGCTCACTGCTCGAAAGTTGCGTCAGCACAGCATTCCACACTTTTCCACGCGTCACCAAGGATGACTGACTCCAAACAGCATTTCTTGCCCTTTTTTTTCCATGGAAAACTCTTGTCCTTATATAACCCTGTAGTCTGGCAGCCTGCTTGTCCTTCTCTTTCTCTCTGTCTGTCTCCCTCACTCTAACCTCTCTCTCATCCCTATCCATCTCTCACGCAAGCGGGCAAAAACTTGAGCCCTGTGGGCTGGAAGGCCGGGCAGCCTTTGGTAGTTCCCCTCTCCTCTGTGCCAGGCCAACAAGAGCCTTGGTACAAACATATGTGTCCAATATTATCTTCCTTGTGCAGTCATGAGCACAGTTCATCAGTCTGTCTTCATTTCAACATGATTTACAACTCACCGCAGTGAAATGAGCTGAATAAATGAAGGCAGGCAGATCATTAGGGCATTTTCTGGAGCAGCAGGCAAGTGCGTCTCTGTGTGTGTGTATGTGTGTATGTGTGTATTTGTGAGGCCTGTGGTGAAGAGGAAGCCCTGGCTGTCTCTGAGGCTCAGCAGGCCTCAGGTAATCCAACTTAATGCAGTTAGTGTTGTCGTGGTCACCTGCATATTACACACCGCAGCGTTACAGCAAGACAAGATGGGGTGTCTAGACTGGCAAATCACTGGAAAACAAAGAAAGGCTGCAAGGAGCACACTGTGCTGTCTGGAGCCTTTGATATGAACAACAGCAAAAGAAGTTCACAGAAATGGGTTATAGTAATTGTCAGGGATCCATCTGGTTGATTTGAGGAGGTTGAGGCATTGATGGAGTCTAAAGTGGCTTGATTTGTGCACCAGAAAGTAGACAGCCAGCCATTCTGATTACTCAGGCAGGTGTTGTGTAACTGAATGCTGCCACCTACTGCTGGCTCTCAGTCAAACTCAGCAGCTTCAGTTTGCCCCCTGACAGGAAGGTGAGAGGCGATCAATACTTTTGTTCCACGAGTCAAGCCAGCAGCAGATTGAATGTGCATCAGTCTGCCAGTCCTCGGGTTTCGCTTAGCTTCTGTTTTCAGCAACGAAACTAAATGAACGGACAAAGAGAAAAAAAAGAAAGTAACTGTATTTCCTCTCTGTGTGCTGTATGTAACAGAGGGGCAGCCCCTCCTCATTGTCAATGTGTGTGTGTGTGTGTGTGTGTGTGTGTGTGTGTGTGTGTGTGTGTGTGTGTGTGTGTGTGTGTGTGTGTGTGTGTGTGTTCAAAGTGCTGACTAAAGCAGCTGATGGTGCTGACATCTGACTGTGTCTTTCTAATGGTGGAACAAACTGCAACTCTCTCTCTCACTTCCAGCATCAGCCCCATCAGCACTCTCTGCCCTGGTCCAAACCCCATCAATGCATCAACACACACACACACTTTCTGCCACTGTAGTCGGCAACACACAGCATATCCCATGGCTCAGCGTCTGCACCTCCAAAACCACATCCCGGACCACCACCAAAGAAGACGGTGCTTCAGGTCAATGTGGCACTGCTGACACGAGGTCAGACGCTGCCTCATCTCTCTGAGTGATCAGGACCAGTATGGAAACTAGACTAATTACAGGTTTGGCTTTGACACGTGTAAGTGTTAGTTTTCCCTCAGGTGGCAAACGGTATGAACCAGACCAACCCAGGTACCATAACTGCCCCTTTGTCAGGTGTTCTGGTCTTCTGGGAAAGCCTTGCACTCTTGTCAATACTTTCCTTTTCTTACCGACTTAAATTAAAGGTCATCTTTTTCTGGCATTAACCATGAAGGTATTCCTGAATTAATCTATAATGTAGAGCTCTGTTTACGTATACTTTAACGGCATATCGTATTTGTCCGTAGATCTTTAGCTTTAGATGACGTACAACTTTTCTTCTTATAACATACCTGAGGTAAAAAAAAAAAAAGTTTTTCTCTCTTATCATCTTAAGCTAATGAAACTTGACAGGGATAAACCTCAATGATGTTTGTAATATGGTGGTTACTTTTATCCAATTTGATAACATTTCCATTAAAATTCACATAATTGTATATTTATTTTAACACTATTAAAACACACCTTTGTCATTTTCCTCTATTAAACTTATAATGATATATGAAGAAGAAAAAAAAGATATGGACAATATTAAAAATAGCATTGGTTTTTACATGGGACATATATAATAATAGGATAATAATGATAAAATAAGCCTCTTTAAAATACCAGCAAAGTGTGATAGGAATCACCATGCCATGTTGGTGGCCATGAAGTATACACAAACCAATTTGTTTTTTTAAACAGTGTTTAAAAATAAAAAAAATTATGTTGTGACAATTGAATTTTTATTGAGAGTATCATTTTTTTTAAAGAGATTATGTCTCACTCTAACATCAAAAATGATGTTGTTATGTAAAATGGCAAACAGTTTTTTGCGTATATGTGTTTTTTAAAATGTACTAGCACAGCAGCTACAAAATGTTACAGTAATAACACATGTATATATTTGAGGGTAACCTTTAGAAGTTATAGGCATAAAATACTATTATACTTAAAAACAGACCTATTTGGAAAACAAAAATCCATTTCCACTGTAAACATGCCCCCATGTTTTGGTGTTTGAGGAGGACTGGTTTAACAAGCACAAAGACATGATGAATTGTATGTTACTAAGACAGAATGTCACACACAGCAGACTGTTTGCTGCTGACACACAGTGTCTGTTGCTACCGCACTGTTATCATTTCTCCTCTCTCTGCCCATGACCTCAGAGCCACATGCAAGCTATTTCTGTTGAGTTGCTTCTGGCAGAAAATGACTTCATGTCTGATTTTCTTAAAACAGAGAGGGGGGGGGGGCTGTATCACTGTGCCCATGTAAATGTTATTGCATTAAAACAGGATGTGTTGACTGTTCTGTAGACTACTCTAGTTGGTTTGGGTTTGATGCACCAGAGGCAAGACTGTGCATGCACCTCTTACTTTCCTTTCCTTTTTTCTCAGTGCCATCCTTCTGCTTTCACTTCTCTCCTTTTCTTGAATGTGTTGCATCTCTTCTCAGTCCCCTCTTCTCTCTCCTTCACCCACAGCTTCCCATCTTTCTCACTACGACACTCAATCTCCATCTGGAGTTTCAAATCCATCCCCTTCTCTCCTCCACCTCTCTCGCCTTCTTTCTAGGACGGGAGCGCTGGAGCCAGGTAGGTCTGCAGACATGAGTAATATTGTGGCGGAGACTGACTCATACACCAAGACATCAGCCGTCAGTGTGGAGCCAGCAATGACACAAGCACAAGAACAAACACACACACATTATGAACTGAATCGACACAGACTTGGCGGTGCCGACAATACGAAACCAAGTCAAGTGGCTATTATCATCACCTTATATTGTGTGATCATCATTGAGAAACTAAAAATGAATCCATTAGTGATGAGATCAGACTCTAACAGTAAACATGTCCATGACACACACACACACACACACACACACACACACACACACACACACACACTGCCTGTGTGCAAGAAGCCACTTAGGTGAATGCATGTGTTTTATTTTTGAACAAACATCATGTCTAATTGGGAGTTTATTATCATCATAATATCACACTTATTTAGGTAACGTGCTGATCTTGAGCATTTTTTTTAAATAATGTTGGTAGGATCTTTTTTTGGAATCAAGCACTTCCAATGAACGCATAGTCTCAGTTTTAATTAGGACAAAATTTGTCCTTTAAAAGCATTTAAAAGCTACAAAACAAATGTCACATCGAGTTACTGTGTAATTTGGGTAAACACACAAACACTAATGCGTACACACTCCTCATTCAATCTCTTAAACATTTATTATTCATGCAAGAGTAATGTGAGGTGTCTCCATTTTAATGCCTCCTAATGGCTTTTTGAGTTACCGCTGCCAACTATGAATAAATCATATCAGTCATGGGGCAGCCAGTACCTCACTCACCCTGGCAGCACAGAGCTGATCTATAGGTATGTGTGTGTGTGTGTGTGTGTGTGTGTGTGTGTGTGTGTGTGTGTGTGGGGTCCAAAAACCGGGAATACAGTATACTTGTGGGGTCCGCACAGCTTTGTGGGGCCCAAAATGCTGGACCCCACAAGGGTTAAGACTTGGTTTTAGGATTAGGGTTATAATTAGGTTATGGTTAAGGTGAGGGTAAGGGTTAAGGTTAGGCATTTAGTTGGGATGGTTAAGGTTAGGGTAAGGGGCTAGGGAATGCATTATGTCAATGACGGGTCCCCACAAAGATAGTGAAACAAAAATATGTGTGTGTGTGTGTGTGTGTGTGTGTGTGTGTGTGTGTGTGTGTGTATCTTTCTGATTCTAAAAAAAGGTTTAGACAAAGAAAAATCGTTGTTTTTTTTCTTATCTTATCATTCAAACATAAGACATTTCTAGTGTGTGAGGAGTGTGTGTGTGTGTGTATGTGTGTGTGTCACAGTGACCACCATACTACAACACTCTGCATGGTTGTAAGTCACTCGCCATACAAACTGTGTATGTACAGATAACTTCTCTAACTAATCTATGGACCTTTTTCCACATAAGACATTTTGGAGGAAAAGGTGCACAGGTGTAAAACATAAAATTACTGATGGCTCAAACGGACACTTGAATGGAACGTAGCTGTCGTCAATGTCATTTGTAACACCTGTGCTTTTCTACAATGAGGTCAAAAAAAGGCCTATAGACCTTTTCAATGGAATTCCATTGCTAGGCACCCAGCCTGGGTCCTTGTTAACTTCCTGTCAGCTGATGTCATTAACAAACACTGCAACAAGACATATATGTTAAGGTCCCATGCACTTTAAGAGAAAATAAATTGGAACACACTTAGAATGTTTATAACAGTGAAATGGTCTGTCGGATGCTTTCACGCTCTACATCAACAATAGTGAAATTGAAAGACTGTGTTGTCATTACAAGTTTTTCATTTTGGTAAGTCATGGAAAGCACAGGTGTAATTAAAACATTGATAATGTCTTCAATGTATGCCTATTGTAATACATTGCAATCATACTGTAAGGTGTAATATGTTGCTCCACCCCTGCCTCCTGTATGTAAGGTACAGTTTAAACAATCAACTATCACCCTAATTTGAGTATAATTTGAGGAAAATAAACGTGACAATGATAGTATTTAATGGCGTAATGTTAGATTGCATTACAGTGTATTGTTTTTTTTTATTGAATCTCTCAGATTAGGTCGGATACAGGAGGAACTGACGTAGATCTCTCTCATGCACTGCACCGACTGTGAAGATTTGAAATGGGAACATATCGACCCCTGGATAGCTCAGTATTGACAGGTGGATGGATTTCAGGAAGTGACCTTGGCTAACTCAGTCGAGCACCTGACCAGAGCCCAGCTCGTTTTCCCACAGAGCACATCTCTGGCACCAGCCGGCCTTCTGAAATCACACTGCGGATCAAATCCTTGTGAGAGGTAAACATAGTTCGCTGGACTGGTCTTAGGTCAATGCAGACTGAGCATAGGTCAGTGTAGTCATGCTGCAATGCTGTCATGAATTTTGGAAATGGGAGGGTGTCATAAACTGTGGGTGAAGAGTTAATGGAGAGGTTGGAGGAGACTGAAACTGCCAACAGTAATAGGCTGTAACAAAGGCTCTGTTCTATTCCCAGTAGGCCATGACACTGTGAGCCAGCATGCACAATGCCAGGACCCTGAAACTGAAGCCATCATTCATTTTTATTATTTACACCTGTGCTTCTCCTACTGTGACATATAAAAATGTCTTCTGTGCAAAAGTGCTACAAGAGAGACTATAACTTCTAATTTGCAATTGTGAAGAGACATATAGGTCAGGTCCTACCACTTGCTCATGAGCAAGGCACAGAAAGCTCAGGTTTTACAATATCAGTGTCCCAATAATCCCAGAATCATTTCTAAATAGCTTTAATATAGATTTTCGTAGGTTATTGTCTCTTATGTAGAAAGTCGTTCTGATGGAAACCGTTCACAATTAGCTCTGTGGATGACAAAGATTATAAAGTAATAATAGTAACTTAATTTTTGTAAGATGCTTTGAGCACCGCAAATTAAATTGCACTGAACTCCAGTGTACCATGACGGGGACAGACATTTCTGAAACACGCATCTCAAAACCTAAAGTTTTGCTGCATGGCTAGATTTAACTTGAGCTAAAAAAAGAAATATGATCCTGTCAAAATCAGTCTATTTCTGACCAAACATAGACGTTTTGAAGCTATAAACATCCATCCATCCATCCATCCATCCATCCATCCATCCATCCATCTTCGTACGCTTATCCGGGGTCGGGTCGCGGGGGCAGCAGCTCCAGCTATAAACATACAGATAAATGCAAATATATTTTAATAAATTGTTTGATCATTTTAAGCCTTTCTTTAAACTTTTGAGGGCCTGTACTAAACAAAAACATTTTGTTTATAATTTGGATGAACCAACCCCTCAATTACTGTTTCTTAGAGACTGACATTGGTCTATTACAAGAGCTGATGTGAAGTTAGGTCTCATGTTATACCTTGCATCTCAGGGACTCTCCATTTTGTCCCTGAGTGGAAGACAACTTCTAGCACAGATCCTGGACCAGCTGAACCCTTCAGTATTTACATTTTACAACATAACTGTATTAGAACTAAAACTGATAATAAGTAAATGCAGTGTAACGTCTGCACAGGCCTGCTGTCAACAAACATCCCACACCGCCCCCGTGTGGCTGTTAACAGCATTACATCAGGTTTAAACGTTCCACGGACGTCCTGTCAATCATCGCTGTAACTCCGCCTCTCAGCGAACTGATTGGAAGGCAGAAGGGCGCTGGAGTGTCAACGAGCCAATCATGTGGCTCTGCCTCCTGTTAACAGGGCTCCTGTTCTGAATGCCCTCTCTGTCACCTGTAGGCTACTGTTATCAGACTGTTATTTATAGAAGCCGGAGGATGCTGCGTAGAGGAATGGAAGAGATAGTGAAGGAGGAGTAACTAGGGAGGAGAGGGAGAGACAGAAAATGACGTCCTCGTCTCGCTCTAATGGTCTTTTAGAGAGAGACAGACAGGAAGAGAGGAGACCAGTCATTTTTGCAGGGCTAAGTAGACTGCCTCCGTCTGACTGATAGGGGAAATGGGTGAAAGAGAAGAGGGAACTGAAGAAGGGAACTATCTATTAAAAGCTAGAATAATGGTCAGTTAAGGTTAAGGGGTCCGTGTAACGCTTATCAGTTCAATTTTCTAAGCACAAACGGACATTTGGAAAAACAGAAAAATGGGTTAAAATATCCAATTTTTCATTTTTCCCCGCCTTGACAAATAAAATAATTGGATCTTTAAACTGTTTTTCCAAATTGCTGTTTTTATTCAGAGGAAAGAAATTTAGAAAATTACAAAATTGCATCTGGGCTCCAATTATTCAATACTGCAATGGTATTCTCTTCCTCGTTCCGCCTAACTACGTCCCCCCCCCCCCCCCCCCCCCCCATATGGTCCATATGCAGTTAATGACCTGCATATTCCACAAAGTAGAGGAAGAGAATACCATTGCAGTATTGAATAATTGGAGCCCAGATGCAATTTTGTAATTTTCTCAATTGCTGATCCTCTGAATAAAAACAGAAAATTGGAAAATCAGTTTAAAGATCCAATTTTTTTATTTGTCAAGGTGAAAAAAAATGAAAAATTGGATATTTGAACCCATTTTTCTGTTTTTCCAAATGTCCATTTGTGCTTAGAAAATTGAACTGATAAGCGTTACACTGACGTTAAGGCATGGATACATGATGAAATATGTGACTAGATATTCCTGTACCAAAATAGAACACCCAAGAAAGAAAGAAAGAAAGAAAGAAAGAAATGACATATTCCACTGTGTGGTCACTAAATCACATTTAGTATTTTCTAAGATGCAGCTACAGTATCTTGTGAAATATATATATATATATATATATATATATATATATATATATATATATATATATATATATATATATACACTGTATATGCTATGTCATAATTCTCTGTACCTAACAATTACTTTCGTTAACGATTCATCCGTCAATTATGTTTCCATATGATCGCTTAGTAAATAAATTGTGAAAGAAGCCCATCACTATTCCTCAGTACTCATTGCTACTTCAAATTTTTAGTTTCATTCAACCGTCAGTCCAATACTTCAACATTTTCAAATTACAGAGCACCAAATCCTCAATCTCAGCAATTGGCAATTTTTCTTGATCATTGACTTAAAGGATTAATCAATTATCATTTTTTTGGAAATCAAATTTCTCTTGATCAATTAATTACCTGTTTTATAACAATTTTGAGTGGCTGATAATTATGTAGTGGCATAAAAACAGGCAGGACAAGTGTCAGCTCTTTGGATTACTGAATTATAGCTGATCAAATGTCTTCTTGCCCAACCTAACAGAGGGTTGAATGGCAAGGCAGTCCATTAACTAAAAACTCTCAAGTGGGCAAGGACATAAAACAGTCTCTTCTGCCTCTGTCTTAGAACAAGCACAGCAGTGTAGCTGATAGTATATAATAATTTAGTCGGTGATACATCGGCCATTACTGTAACTGCCCAGCCTGCACAGGTTTACAGTGAGGGGTCAGTGCACATGAAGGCCTTCTTAGTGAAATGTATGGCCTTTCTCTCTCTCAATGACATTTCTCTGGGTTTTATTCCATATGTTACAATGATGAAAACCGCAGGAGGCTCACTAAAGGCAAAGACATGAGCAGATTAACTGGTGGGACCTGGTGCAAAACAATTGCTGACTCCCAACCTACTAAACTGTGCATTGTGTACATTGTGTTGTCTCAGATTCTCATAGGACAGTGGCACATAGCAGACTGTAACTGACATCTTCCCACAGACACTTAGACCTCAGTAGGCTACGTAAGAAGCTGGAGTAATACTATCTGACCCCAAGCATTTGGTATGTATAGTTTGTGGTAATGAGTGGACTGATTACAACTTTATTTAGGGATGTGCATAAATGCATAACGTGAGCACAAAACAAATTAAAATATTTACGCTCATTATTGTAGTTCATACTGCAGGACCTGCCTTTGTTGATATTGAACTTTTGTGGTGCAAATTTGCGAACACATTTGCAGTTAATGAAATTACCAAAACCCATTGACATTTGTGGCCCCTGGGGGTCTGTGGTCCCAGAACAGTTGCATGCATTGCCTGGTGTGGCCATATGCAGTGCTTTTTTCTTCTCAGATTTGTTTGTCTAGTTGTGTCGGCTAACAGACGTCTTTCTTTAGCCCTGCAATCGTCTGGTGACACCTAATGTATTGGGTCCCTTGGGGGTTTCCGACCCAGAGGTGGACCACTGCCCTAGAATAAGACGACATGTGTTATAAGAATTAAATGTGACCATCGACCCATTAAAGTGTTGAAGGTAAAGTAGCCGATGTCTACAATTGCGTGGACAGTCAAAACAAACAGACATTACCTTTTTCTAACTTGCTCACATTGCATCCATCATACAGCCCTGCGTGACACGCATTTTACGCACAGGAGAGACAGAGTGGGTCGGGTCTGTGTTTACTTCCGGACTCCGATTTTAGACTTCGCTCAGAAAGCAGCAGCTCCAGTGGAGGTTCAGGCTGTCAGCTAGCACGGTAGCCATACAAGGCTTCATGACAGAGGTTACCGAGTTGACCAGCGGCATCCCAACAGACAAGCCTCACTCGGCGCCACTGCACACACTGGACACCGCGACTCCGGGCGGACCACACCGCTGCCCGCTCTCCTCCGCTCGCCTTCGTGCTCAAAGTCACTCAATGCTGCACTCCCGCTGCCAGCTAACATACTGATCTGACTGTGTTACTGTCACTTCATGATCAGAGCCAGCTGAGGATCAAAACAAGGACAATCGCTCAAAGTTTAAGCGGCGATTGTATTTGACCGGCCAGGATCCAGCAGCTGGGAGAGACACGGGCCCCGGGGAGAGCGACGGGACTCGGGGACCAGGCAGCGAGGGTGGTGGCTGGATAAACTAGGGGGTCGCCTCCAGCTCCTGGTGGATTCATCCCCTGCCGGCTAACGTTAGCTAAGCTAGCTACAAACAGCACCATGGACTGGTTAATGGGGTGAGTAACTTACAGACAGCTAACGTGCCTAGCCAGCTTACTCTCCCCTGTCAGGTCAACTGCGCAGTCTTTCTGATGCTGGTTGCAAATTCACCGCACAGTAGCCGACACCAGCACAGTCAGCATTAGACAGGTGCACTGTCGTGTTGAATACTGATACGTTTCCACTTTAACACATTAATACAGCCACAAGCGGGTAGCATTTTGCCTAGCTTAGCTTAGCTCTGCGATGCTAGCTTGATAGCAAAGCTGGCAACGCTCTCATCCTGCAACGGTGAACCAGCATACTGTGACCCAGGGCCAGGCGGTATTTTTGGGCATCTCTATGGCCTGCAGCTATCTTGCCAACGGTGGCAGCGCCCAGATTAGGTTGTGAGAATATCTCTGTAGACGCCAGTTTGCTGTACAGGGAGCCTATTTATAGGAATGATTAACACAGCAAATGGGCTAACGTTAGCAGTCTGTCAGTCTTGCTAACGCGGCTATGCCCGGTTTTAATTTATTTCCTGTGCAAGGTGCGCTGGCCGCGTTCACAGGACCTGTTAGCAGTCATGCTAACTTAACGTTACTAACGTTTGTGCAACCTTTGGGACACAACAGAGGCTCCAGTGACAACGAGCTCATTGATAGAGGATAGTAGAGCTCTCATAGTTGAGAGACAGGTACCTTGGCGAATGATAAATAAACATTACGCAGACGTTGGTTAATTGCAGTGAATAATTTAACTGAAACACATATACAAAGGTGAAATACACAGTACAGGAGCTGTTATACACTGTGTATTTTTTGACTTCATGATGCAGGAGACACCTAACAGAAGTCGATGATGCTGATTTGTCACTTTCTTTTTTGGCTTGAGGCGGCTGGAGTCATGGGCTTGGGTGAGAGCTGGTGGTCAGTAGTATTACTGGATGAGATGCACCTGTCTCAGTCTGACACGTGCTATACAGCCAAACATCAAGGTTATGATCATCAGGATTAACCTGTGACATGAGTGTGACCATCCCAGTTTGCTATCGAAGAACTTAGATGTGTTATCTTGCATTTACTCATGTATTTGCTATGCAAACGTAAAGGCACTAGATTGTCTGGTCAGAACGTGGGTCATATTTGCCTGTAAGTAAAGGAGGGACTGTGAAATCACAGTCCAAGATGTGTTTCTTTTCTATAATAACACATTTTCATGCACCTGGGTAAGACTTAATATCACTGCTTAATTCTGGAACACAGTGGAATCAGATCAGGTTATTTGGCATAGCAGAAAATGTTTGGACTTGCACAGTAAGGTGTGTCGCTGTAAGGTTTTTGTTTTTGCTGACTGGTTAATAGGTTGGCTGGCTGGCCGCAGGACTTTGTATGCAGATCAGGGCTGAGGAAGGGTGGAGGCATGTTATCAGGGGTGTTTCTTAACATGGTAACCTTTTGGCTAAAAGATAACGATGCAGACCCTCTTTACCCCCAACCAGAGTACCAGTGTTGACTAACTATTACCTCTGGTCCAACTAGTGTCTGTCGGTTGGTTGGATATCTGTGAAAATACTTTAAAGACTGCAATGTAATATGAAAGGATGTTAGGTAATGGGCAACAATGCGTTTTGGGTGCAGAAGACACCGCATTATTGCCCCTTATAAATAGGGCTGGGGGAAAAAATCGATAACAGCATAGTATCGCAATATTTTCCGTGGCAATACTGTATTGATACACAGACGCCAAGAATCGATCTTTTATTATATATGTGTTGGTCAGTTTGTCTGCTTGACAATTCCCTTTTGCAGCAATACAATTGAAGTGAGATGAACAAACAGAGAAATGTATCTTTTTAGGTAAAACAGATGTTGACAGTTTCCATTTGGGGACATCATTTGAAATTGGGAAACATTTGAAGTTGGGGAAAAAAGTAATGAATTGCAGTATATCCCAGAATATTGCAGTATGTTTAAAATCACAATAATATCGTATCGTGACATAAGTATCGTGATGATATCGTATCGTAAGGCCTCTGGTGATTCCCACCCCTACTTAGAAAGCTGTTGACATTCTCAGTCATAACTCCTGAACCGCGAGGCGTATGAACAAAAAGAATTTTCCTGGCTTTACTTGGTTCACACGTATCTATCTGTCTTGGTCTCACTCATATTTGCGCTATACAAATTTTCCACCATTTCTTTAGCCCACACATTTCTTCTGATCTTGGTAGACAGTACATTTGGATGCCCTTAAAAAAAGTTATCATGTGTGTTTTTGGTATTTCTCAGCATGGACTATTTCACACAGACTGACATAATTGAACACATAATGCGAACACCTTAAGCAGTTGCAACCAAAAGAATTGTGCAGTTTTGGTAGAGGTGTTGTTCACTCTGAAAGCATTCTTTTTTTTATTTATTTATTTTTTCTTAAGTTTCCTCCTTCTGACACTGATTTTCCTGGTTTTAGTGACTTGTTCTTGCATTGACTTGTCTCAAGTTGCATCATTTCTCTCAAATGTTGTTTAAAGGCCTTAACCTCCTCTTCCTTTTATCCCTTAGTCACTCACGTGAAATAAGGATAATTCTTGGCCCCACAGTTGGTGCTGTCAGACCTAGTTTGCTTAGTGATTTGTCAGCAATTCAAAAGCAACACCCAGTTACGTCTTGGTGTTAGAGGAGGTGAAGAAAGCAAAGAACCACATTGGAGTAAAAGAGAAGGCCACTGCCTGCCTGTGCTCACTGGCGTTTCTGCATGCTGAGAATTTGTGTTTACCTTCATGCCAAAGCCGCACGTTGTCTACTGTTTATATATGCAGGTAAGGTGTGTATGCGAGCTGAATGCATTGGAAGCGAGCGGACGTGCGTCCAGCGTGCGTCACTGACATGGTGGAGTCCATGAATGAGTTAACCAAGCGTGTAATCATTCTGAATTCAGACCCAGGGTGAAGGACGCCACAGCCAGGACCAATGGAAGGAGGAAGCGAGGGGAGGAGAGAGAAAGAGCTCAAGGATGATTGAAGAAAGAGAGATGGAGTGCTGAAAGCAGCTGATTTGGGGAGAAATGTGCGGATGAATAGAGAGAATGAAAGAGGAGAGACTGATGAGGGAAAGGCGGGGCGATCTAAAGGGATGGAGGAAGGGGATATGAATGCTTTTGATGGAATGGTTGATTAGGAAAAACAGAGGAAATTAGGAAGGATGAAGCTCCACAGGGAATCAAATGGAGGTCTGTAGCAGATGACGGCCTACTAATGGTGGCTAGATTGAGGAAAGGAGATATAAGACAATGATATGAGCAACATGACATCATGACTCAGCGTAAACATACACGCACACCCACTTTCTTAAGCCAAGTGGCGTGTTATGTGCACGCATTTTGAGCGCCGTATACAGCGGACGGGTTGTGTTTAGGAAAAGAAGAAAGCAACGGTTGAGTTTAGGAAACGGGACACACGGGACACGATCCCCGCTCTCCTGGGTGAAAGTCCTGTGTTTTACCCATCCTCCACCCCGACCAACTTCCCTAAGTGGATTTTCGCCCTTTCATACCACTCGCTACGGCGTAAATTCACACGCAATCACAAGGTAATGTAAGTCAATGGAGGCCAAACGGCGTTGCTAAACACGCTAAAAAGCGAGTATGCGTCTTGATAACACGCCAATAGTGGCATGCGAATTGGCGTGTCACACATACGGCACTTCATGAGATCAGTCTGATATGAGGGCCTACAGAGGGTTATGCATTTGCAAGAGTTTTTTTTCTTTTTCTGCAGGCTACAACTAACACATCCTTAGTATTGGTGTGTATCCCCCATGTGCTTGCCTTTTAAAATGTAAGCCAAATTTTGTTTACAAACTACATTCAGTGTACTGTATTTGTGTATTTATTTTGGACAGAGTGCATTATTTCAGAGCTGAATGACCTCATTGGTCCAGGTTCAGAGTCAGACAGGACGTTAAAACGTTGGAGAGATGCGAGACACTTAAATGTGTCTTTTCCCGCTGGGTGAAATAGGCAGGCTTTGACAGATGTTTAATCCCCTCGCTTTTGAGTGTTGGATTGGTAATGCTGAACGAAGAGCAAGAGAATGGAAACTACAGCAGCTAAGTGGAGCGCCACTTTAGGCTGCCTGAGCAAGAGTCAGATTTAATGTACACTTAGCTTGCACTGCATCACCTGTGACTTAATGTAATATAGGCAGCGTATCATTATCCTGCATCATCGGAGTAATGCAAGTAATAGTACGAAAGATTCCAGTAGTAAAGGATTTGCTTGGTGTATCCTCTCATTTTGTGGGTAGCAAATTAATTTTATTTTAAACTATTGCTTTTGTCAGGTTCTGGGATTTCGGAAGACAGTCTTTGTTTTGAACATGTTGTTTTGCTGCGACAAAAAAAACAATTAAGTATGACTAGGGCTGGATACTAAATAGGGATGCACAATATATTGTTTTTTTATCGTCATCGTGATATCAACTGGCGCAATATACACATGAAAGGCTGCGACATATCGCAAAAGACAGATTTTTTTGTGTTAGTTGAAAGAGAATATCCGTAGAAAACTGCACTCTAAAATATAAATTGTTGAAATGTAATGTCATTCTTTTTTTAGTGGTGCCTTTTTATGTTCAATTCAATGTTCAATTTGTTCAATGAAAGAAGTGAGTACACTATCTGTTTATTTATCGCAAGTAATATCGTTATCGCGATATTCAACAGCATTATCGCATATCATAATTTTTCCTCATATTGTGCAGCCCTAATACTGAGTTCTTGTCAGTCTTACTTTTGTATGTTTATTTTTTGATCAGATGTTTCCTGATGTAAATCCCAGTTTTGCTCAATTTGTATCTAATTTGGCATTTTTGCGTAAGTTCTTGACAGATCACATTAAACACTGATAGGTTTGAGAAGTTTATGTCGAAAGCGTTCATTTATCTTCCAAATTAAGGCATTGAAATAGCATATTTACCTATGATGAAATATAGGTTATTGTATTGGCACTAAACAACACCAAATACAAGTTTGATCAGATGGCATTTTGTTTGGAGAACTATGAGGTCTGTTCTGGAAAATGCCTAAATGCCTCTGAACTGGGCACTGCTGCAGTTGACAACGTTAGTTAACGAAAGTTAAGACGTCAGGTGATTGGTCTGATGGCAGATAGAGAAGGGGAATTCACTCATAGGCTGAACTTCCTCTACTGTGGGTGACGTCTGTCACCTTCACTGTGGCTCACACTCAAAAAAGGAGTGTGTTGCGATGTCCCACAGTAGCTATTTACTGGTGTGATTGTTTGTGGTAGTGGTAACTATGTTGTGACCCATGAACTCGCTCGTGATTTCAAAACTCAGACAGTTGTCATGTCAAATGTGAGTATGGCAAGATTACGTATTTTAAGTTTGAAAGCGTGAAGGGAACACCACATGGATTATAAAGACGATTCCTTCGGTTTCAAACCAAACTGTCTAAATAGTTAGAGATCATTTCCTGTTACAGAGTTTGATCATATTAATAGAGTAGTGAAGTGGGTGGGTTCACATCTGGCACCCCGGGTTGCTGCAATAACAGTTTCATTCATTTTTTTCCCCCATCCTTGATTGGCCATTGGAGCATTTCTAACACATAGATGTGCATGAAACTTTCCATCAAATTAGTAAAAGGTTGGCCCCTTGGAGAACAAAAAAACCCCATCAAAGGCATACGATACGACTGCATATCATTTGTTTGGGATTTAGGATTAATTTGCTATCTGTTGAACAATTTATGCAGGATTGTGTCTGAACTCTGATGTTCATCTGGCGTCTTCCTAACAGCCGATAAGTCTCAAGGGTATTGTAGTATTTAGTGGCAACTCAACACACCAAAACTCCAGTAGGGGAAAAAGGTAATTGTCAAGGTACAAAGATACAACATTTAAAATAACTGATAGCCATAACATACACAGTCTGTCGTATGATTAAATTATGCAACAGCCTCCTGCGTTTCCATGTTGAAATGCGAATTTGCAGCGGGAAAAAACCCCTTGCTACCCCATATATGACAGGACGTGCAGTGGCAGATTCATAGCAGTGGAATGGTCTGCAGAAAGCATGTCTGACACACATTCTCATAAATTGTATTAAGAAAATGTCAATATATCAGTTTCAGAAATCTCTATTTGGATATCAACCAATCTCTACAGTACATGTGGTTCTGAACCCAAAGCATGAGAAATGCTGTGATAGCATTTTGGCTTTTCATATTTTGGTTTCATTCTGGGTCTGCGTGTTTGAGCAACATCCCTCTTATGCGTCTGACTAGCTCTGCTTGTATGTAGATGTTCCCTGTGAGGACTTTGCACACTGCAACCCTGTCCTTGTGCAACCCCCGCCACCTTATTTCCATCTCCACCACACGCACGCACGCACGCATGCACATTATTTCCATCTCCACCACACACACACACACACACACACACACACACACACACACACACACACACACACACACACACACACACACAGTCTCAGCCTAGGTGGCTGTTTCCGCAGATGCGGTGCTGAGCAGACATCCTCTCAAAGCAGTCACCTGCTTGAGAATAGAAACTAACCAGCGCTGTCACTGTGTTGTGTGGGTCTAGACTGGGATGGAGTCTGACTTTCCTGTCTTTTTAGTTCCAGCTTTACAATCATTCACAATGGTTTTCTGGTCCACTGTTCTGTTACTAGGGCTGACTGACCTGAGGGCAGTGTAGTAGTCCGCTAAGCAGAAAGTCCCGCTGTCTGCCAGGGAAAGGGCTCTTAACTAGCTTGTTACTGTTACAGTAAAGGCAACTTCTGTTGGCTGTGTGTCTGTAAGAATCCCGCTCTATTAAAGATCAATTTATCGTGTCTGGCCCTAAAGTTGCGTTACGACTACCCACACAAGGCAGCCCAGGCCAAGACCTTTTTAAGACCACGTAAGCCAGCCAAACCTTTAGTGACAATGTCGTTTTACAAATGTGTGTTGTAAGTGGCAGTTAGCCCAGTATCTCGACACACAAATCGGCTCTCCAACCCTGACAAAAATAACACACATGGTTCAAATCACTTCCTTATTTTTTTTTTTTTTTTTTTGCTTTGACAGGTGCTCTCCAGTGCATAACTTATTCATAAACAGTTTTAAGTTTAAAGCGTTAATACTGGATTTGAGCTGTTGATCAAACTCTCCTCAACTTTCTGTGGGAGCTTGAGCTTTCCTGTCTTCTATTCACTAGAACCAAAGTTTAAAAAGGAAAAAAGTTTTTGGTGGTTGTATCACTCAATGATCAGAAAAATATGAACCCCTGCTAAATGCAATGCAATCCAATTGTATAGTCCTGCAATAGCTTAATGTCTCGGATTGCAATCAGTTGCACAGAGATCAATGTTTCTCTCATCGTTGGTTTATGTGCCTCCATTTCCAATTAAAGCTAAGATCAACTCACTTTAATGGAGCCGGGCCCTGAATGCTTTGAGCTATTCTACCGGGATGTGCTGTCGTGTTGAGGGACTGGCTGGATGACGAGAAGGCTAGTTGGTTTGTTTACTCCCCAGAAAGGGCATCTTGGTCACTATCAACCCTCCAACTCACTCTATTTCACTCCCTGGATCTGTTCGTTTTATCTCTCTCTCTCTATCTGTCTCTTTGTCCCTTTAATCCCCCCCCCCCTCCCCCCCCCCTTCCTATCTCTCTCTCTCTCTCTCTCTCTCTCTCTCTCTCTCTCTCTCTCTCTCTCTCTCTCTCTCTCTCTCTCTCTCTCTCTCTCAGGACACTGATGTGCAGAGACGGTTGCGTGCTTGACTTCTGCCCGAGCTGGACTGTTTAGCCGCAGTGAGCAAAGCGGTGTTGAACAGGCCCAGGGCAGCCTCAGCCCTCCCCTGAGAAATGTTTTAACAACAAAAGCTAGCACGGTGCTATCTGCATTCGAAAAACTGAGCATGTATTAGAATCGTCTATATGCAGAGTAATATCGTACAAGCTGTATTGTGCTGTTTTTTGGAAAGAAGGAAAACACCGGAGAGCAAAGCAGAGCTGGAGGGGCAGAGTCTGAACAAACAAGTCCTCAGCACCCATCTCTGACATCAGCCCCCTTCTTTGACCTTTGGTGGTGATCGCTGCTCATCACGTCTGCGTCGTTATTTTGGGGGCAACGGTGGCAGATTCCTCCTCTTCCCCAGTAGCACAACAGAGCGAAAAAGTGAGCAGTGGGCTCTTCGCCACGCCGTAGAAGCTCAGCTGTCATAGTTCGGAGGTGTTGATGACTTAGGGTTTCACAGGAAGGTGACACCTAGAGCAAGTAGTTGATCTAGTAACGTTCCCGACTAGCAGCTCCGGCACACCAGCGACATGTGCAGTCAATACAGAAAGAACTACTGTTTGTCCCTCCCTTAAGTGATGTACAACCTATTTAATGTTATTTGGGTAAAATAGTGCACCATCATGGTGCAGTGTGGTTTTCAACTAGCTGGTTTCTGAAGAAAAGGTCTGAATGAATTATAAGTGCCACACAATGCTGTATCATTGAGTGTTTTTAGGACATCGGTGTGCATCACTGAGGGAGATATAAAGGCTCTTTTGAATGCCTTTTTGAAGAGGCAAATAGCCTGGGTACAAGAACACACACCTACTGCGGTACATACACACACTCCTGGGTAAATACTGCTGTACTCTCCCTGTTTGTCTCTTGAGACACCTCCCTACTTCCCTGTTCTCCCTTCCCTTTCCTTGAGGCAGGGACACGGTGAGTCCCAGAAACAAACGTGATACCAGAATGACTCAGCAGTTTGCTTTTCACTCAATATGCCTAAGTGGATAATTGGAGAATCCAAGGCTGTGTTAGGCACTTTCGCGAGCACCTGAGATGGAAAGTCTTGCTAGGTGTGGTGTTTTTACCCCTTTTTGTGTGTTTGAGCGAAGATGAGGTTTTAAAAGCCTGAGGACAGTACAGGCTGTGTGTGAGTATGGTGCAATGTAACACTGAAGGATCAAGAGGCTGCAAATGCAACCTGCACTCACTACCTGAGTTGGCTGTGTTTGTGAAGCTTCTCCGCCCACTCAAATAGGTCTTGACCTGTTCAGAAAGCTTAAACAGGCTTCATTTCGCAATGTCAACTGCACAGTTTGCTGACATTTAACCAGCAGCCTTTGACGCAAATAGTGTGGTAACCACACTTAGGTGCACAATAGGCCTCTTTGTTATTTTATAATGTGGCAGTATAGTTACTGTATAGAGACATTTTGTGTGTGTTGTGTGGCACGACCATCAGATGGAGAGACCGGGGAAAAGACTGACAGAGGGCGGGAACTCGCTCTTGCTCCCCTTCTATCTCATGTTATTGATTAAAACTTGAACTTCACTGGTTCCTCCAGTGGCTGCCACAGGCCTGGGAGCACCTACTGTTCTGTCAGAGAGTATCATAGTCATGGAGAGCTGCCAGCTAGAGCTGTCTTAAGATCAGCTAAAATAAGTTGAACCCCCTGCAGCAGGATTTAGGGTTGTTGTTGCCACCCACCCACAAGGGACACTCTGCAGAACAGTTGGCTGCATTTATTTCAGGACTGGTTGCAATCTTTCAGATTCGGTTCTGGCCATTAATTTAATAATAGCTTTCGTCTTTGGATAGATAATCTATTCATTTACACTTGCTTTTTTTCAAGCTATCAGACAAGTATGAGATTTCTGTGCCATTATATTTCATCATAATAAGATAATACCCAAGGAGTAAGTCTCACCAGCGTCAAATCTCGTCAGCGAGCCAATAAGCATGCAGCACGCTTCTACCGAGCTCTAATGATGCTTTTGATTGGCCGTCTAACGTTACACATCGTAGAGGCATGTAGGAAAAACGCTCTGTTACGCACAGAGACAGGGTTTTGATGAAGATTTTTATGTGTAATGTATTTTTGTTAAAATTGATTTTATAAAATTGGTATGAAAAAAAGTATCATTCAGGAACCGGTATCAAAGTCAGGGTATTAGTATTAAAAATTTTGAAAGGCTACCCAGCCCTAGCTGGTATTGCCAAAAGTGACTCAGTATCAGTAGGCTCATGTATAATCATGTCAGTAAACCATCCTCATTATCCCACAGAGCCACAACGTGGTGTCTAACCTCTATTGATCGGCCCCACAGTTTGGGGAATTGGCGTCTCTGCTTGTTTTTCCCCAAAGCTTAATATACCTCATAAGAGCTTAACCATTTGTCCTGAGAGTCTTCAGTCCTCTGAGTGGAGGCACTCTTTATTACATGACGAGGTGAGGCGCCTCCATTAGAATACAAACGAGAAAATCAAATATCACGATATTTTCGACCAAATACCTCTATCGATACCGCAACGATATTGTAATGTTGACTAGTGGTGCTTTTCACAAAATATTAAAGTAAAATTTGATTGATTGTAAGTTCAGAAAATGACATCACTTTATTGTAATGAGGCCTTTAAAACCAGGAAAAGACAACACTTATACCATATTACGATACCCAAAATCTAAGACGATATCTAGTCTCATATCACGATATCTATATAATATCGATATATTGCCCAGCTCTAATCAGAATAGTGAACTAACAATGCAATACAAACGGGTCGACAGCGTAACCTCCTTGACTTTGGCAATGAATGGAGAGTTGGGATGTGAAACGTAGCGAGAAAAATGGGAAGTTGGGGTACCGAAACAGTGCAAATTGAAAACGCCAGAGGAAAAGGAAGAGAGAGCAGCTGATACGGAGGAGAGCATCAGGAGAATATAGAAAGTGCGGGTAAAGAGCGAGGGAAGGAGGGAAACGATAGTGGCACTGAGGCGATAGGTGAGATATGGAGATAAATGGGAAGGGGCGACGTGGGTCACAGAGCTAGATTAGAAACAGCAGAGGTCTGCAATAGAGGACAGAGAGGGAGATTTAACAGCGGGGGCCCGGGCTGCCAGTGACAGAGAGATAGAAATGGAGCTGTGTGCAGGCTAGAAAGGGAGGGGAAAGCCAGCAGAAGGAAAGAGAAATATAAATGCATTGGAGACGCTCTCTGGATCATGCATTCGTTGGTTTGATTCCCAAAACCAAGATTGTGTTTGCCCAGCAGAACAGTAGGTCCCTCTTCAACCAGTGAGATAAGAGACCTAATTCTTCTCGGAGTAAGCCTTTAATTGTGGTTTTATTTATTTTTCGCTAGGATGTGGTCTGCACCCTTCGGCGGGGCTTCAGCCGAGCAGTGAGCTGCTAAGTCTGTGCAGAGTTGGTGGGCTGCTAGCGTTGGTATAAGCTAGCTTGGTTTGTCCTTGGTGGCTGAGGCTAGGCCGCTAGGCTGGCCTGAACTGTAATTGGATTAGAGATCTCTGCGTTGCAAGCCGAACACACACACACACACACACACACACACACACACACACACACACACTATACATTTAAAAGCACACACGCCTCAGGGAGCCAAGCTCATCCCAGTACTCAAGGCTGTACTCCTCCCGCTTTTTTTTTTCCCTTTCAAACTTTGTCTTTTCTCGGCATCCTGCTATTTTCTTTATCCCCCTTTAATCAACAACCCACCCATTCCCCCTGGCTGTATATGTGTGTGCATTCTCGTGTTTGTGTGTATGAGCACGTTAAGCGTTTGTGTGCATGTGTACGAATCAGCCCTGTGCCATGGATACCCGCTCTAAGATGGGGGCTACAAAAGTTGCAGCAGAGCCCAGTCTGAGAACACCTGGGGAAATAAAGGACAGGAAGAAGAGAGGGGACAATAGTCAAGTGTAGATAATGATGGGAACCCTCATACTGAACATGATAGATGTGACTATAAAGACGTCCTACTGTACTTGGAGTGAGGGAGCTGCTCTTGACAGTGTGGACAGGAAGTAAAAATGATGCCATGGGTGGTGTGCAAAGGCAACATCTGCAAAGAATTTTCGGTTACACTTTACTTGAAGGTATCCACAGAAGAGGGGCGTGGCACTGTCATGAACATTAGAAAGAAGTCGTAAACGTTTCTGACATAACGCTTCTTTTAGTTTGGGTTAGGGTTCATGTGTCATGACCGTGTACAAATGGGAAGAACTGGAATAGAGCTCACGATAGATTGGGCTAATTTCTTTAAGCTCAGTTAGACATTAACCAGTCCCTCCAGAAAAACTGCGACTATGCGATCGCATAATTCAATGCATAATCAGCCAAAGTCTGCATATTTTTATTTTTTTTTTCAAATACGCCGCACTTTCGCCACATAAATTGCCGATTTCCACGCAAAATATGCGGGGCTTGCATGATTTCATAATCCCCGCATTTTCGTTGCAAAACAGTCCCATGTATCTTAGCAGAAAGTTGAAAAATGTTGTGTTTACTTCACACAAGAGCAGCCATTTCCCCCTGTTGCCATGGGAACGTTATGAAGTGACGTAATGACGCGACGTGAACATCATCGAAAAGCTGCAGACCCCGCGATGAAGCCATGATGACACCGCAGTTTTAAAAAGTTCCCGCAATTTCATCGCATGAATATCCAGCGTATTCCATCGCGTTTCTTAAGAAAATCAAGGCTTTTTGCCCACAACAGTCATGAAAAAAACTAAATTTTTCTGGAAGGACTGATTAACTGGGTACAGTGTGTCTCTTATTCTGTCCATTTGTCTCACTCTGTGGCTCATTCATGTGATTTAATTGACATGGAGGCGTTTCTTTATTGGACTTAAGTAGTTAATCTGTCTTTGAGAGGCTCGCAATAAATACATGAATGAGTGGAGGACAGGTAAACTCCCAGGTCATCAACATTACATTACCAGTAAACACTACAGTAATCACGTTATCAGTAAGGAGGGTGGAGCAGGTCCATAGAATAATCTTGTGCCAGGAAACAAAAAGGGGAAATGGACTTTACCTTACTGCCTGACCTGCCAAGGAAGAATCGGTGCACTAAAAGGGGTCAGGAGTTACTGTAATAAATGAGCAGGGCATGGTGAGATGTGTTGTTTTTTAGGTTTGTTGGACAAGGGATCGCTGAAGAGAAGGCATGAAAGGAAGAGACTGAATTTCAGCAACCCGTAGAAAGAGATACAACAGAAACAGGATTTCCTGTGTGTTTGTACATGCATATGTGTATTAATACTCGTATAGCACACATGGATGCGGTTGAGGTGACAAATGATTACAGCGGCAAGGCGGTCAGTAAGTTTAGAGTGAGACAGCGATAGAAAAGGCTTAATAGCTGACAGACCAGCACCACCAGCCATATGTTTCATAAGTGTCTGACAACCCTGCCGTATGGCTCTGATCTGCCCATATGGCCTGTACATCTCCTCAGCTTCCTGCCACCATGACAGCCAAGGAAGGGGGGGGCGGGCGGACAGCATGTAGACAGAGATAGAGGGAGGGGAGCAGGGTGTGGCTCTGATGTGGGATGATGTTAAAAGAGGGACACTCATTGTAATTGATGCAAAACACCCAAATCCACACCCAGCCGATGTCATTCGGTAGGCCTGCACGATTAATCGTTATAAAATCACGATCTCGATTCACTGTTCACGATTTCATTTTTAAATAACTTTTTTTTTTAAACTTTGATTCTCATTTAATTTTACGAGCCGACTGCATCACAAACACTACACTAGACTGTATAAAAAAGGTTTTCAAGCGCTGCAAAGCTCTCCCTTCTCTTCATTGAAGCCTCTGTGTGTGTGTGTGTGTGTGTGTATATATATATATGTGTGTGTATATATATATATATATATATATATATATGTATGTATGTATGTATGTATGTATGTGTATATATATGTATGTGTGTGTGTATATATATATATATATATATATATATATATATATATATATATATATATATATATATATATATATATATATATATATATATATATATATATAAAAACCTACGCCACCTATCTGCATGGAAAATAACAGGATCAGCACGTTAGACTTTAGTGGAGATTTAGTAGACATAATTTACACAATTTCGTTTAGTGGTATACAGCTACAAGTTTAATGCCTTTTGGATCGATTTGATCATTTAACATTAAAGATTTCACACAGGTGTTTACCATAGACTGTATATTAATGGACAAAGCATGTGTGACGTCACCCGTCGGTTTGTGGAGATCTGGAAATGAGTCGTCGAGTTTGCCGTTGCGGACGTCCTGGTTGTGATGATTTTAGACAAGAGGGAGGAGTGAGGGAGGAGTGAGGGAGGAGTGAGGGAGGAGCTGCTTACACTCTACGTTATGTTGCACACTTTGACTGGAAATCACATCATACCACACCCTAAAACACCCCCTTCTTTATCGCCGATTTTAAAATCAACAAGACCATAATTTAAAAAATGATCATCATTCTGTGTTGCTGAAGACTTAAAACTAGCGATTGAGACCATAAACTCATTATGAACATGTTTACTGAGGTAATAAATCAAGTGAGAAGTGGGTCACTTTCTCATAGACTTCTACAGAAACCAAACTCCTTTTGCAACCGCACGTGTCGCCCCTGCAGGAATTCAGATAGAAACCAGGTTTAAGGAGTCTCCCCCTGCAGGAATTCAGATAGAATGCAGGTTTAAGGAGTCTCCCCCTGCAGGAATTCAGATAGAAAGCAGGATTAAGGCACTTCCGCATTTGCAGCACTTCGCCGAACCGGATGCTTTGTCCATTCACATTAACAGTTTATGGTGTTTACAGCAGAGGTGGGCCACGTCCACTGAACTAATGCTTACTTCCACTAATGACTGAAGAAAGTAGTGTTGAAGATGCACCTAATGA